>JBBGZY010001987.1:0-365000 GCA_037952925.1 Lithobates clamitans | reverse complement strand
CGCAGCGGTTCGCAGAGGGCAGTGTGAACTGCCTGCGGGAGAGATGTGATGCGGGAACCGGCGCTGAAATCCCGCTGGATAAGGCATCACATACAGTCAAGTCCATAAATATTGGGACATCTACACAATTCTAATCTTTTTGGCTCTATACACCACCACTATGGATTTGAACTGCAGACTTTCAGCTTTAATTTGAGGGTATTTACATCCAAATCAGGTGAACGGTGTAGGAATTACAACAGTTTGTATATGTGCCTCCCACTTTTTAAGGGACCAAAAGTAATGGGACAGATTAACAATCATCCATCAAACTTTCACTTTTTAATACTTGGTTGCAAATCCTTTGCAGTCAATTACAGCCTGAAGTCTGGAACGCATAGAGATCACCAGACGTTGGGTTTCATCCCTGGTGATGCTCTGCCAGGCCTCTACTGCAACTGTCTTCAGTTCCTGCTTGTTCTTGGGGCATTTTCCCTTCAGTTTCGTCTTCAGCAAGTGAAATGTATGCTCAATCGGATTCAGGTCAGGTGATTGACTTGGCCATTGCATAACATTCCACTTCTTTCCCTTAAAAAACTCTTTGGTAGCTTTCGCTGTATGCTTCGAGTCATTGTCCATCTGCACTGTGAAGCGCCGTCCAATGATTTCTGAAGCATTTTGCTGAATATGAGCAGATAATATTGCCTGAAACATTTCAGAATTCATCCTGCTGCTTTTGTCAGCAGTCACATCATCAATAAATACAAGAGAACCAGTTCAATTGGCAGCCATACATGCCCACTCCATGACACTACCACCACCATGCTTCACTGATGAGGTGGTATGCTTTGGATCATGATCGTTAAAGCACATCTTGTTTGTTTCATTTCAAATCCACTGTGGTGGTGTATAGAGCCAAAAAGATAAGAATTGTTTCAATGTCCCAATATTTATGGACCTGACTGTATGTAAGCAGGATTTGGGCTTTATTCCTCCAACCAGGATAAAGATATGACACCTGGTGGTAAGATGACAATAGAGGCCCTGCAAGCTCCTTCAGCCCAAAAGGTGAAGCCATGTCCACCCCAGGAAGATGGTAGATCCTAGAAGTCTTTGCAGATCACCATAACAGGAAGCTTTCAATATCATCTCTACGCGGACGATACCCAAATCTACCTCTCCACCCCCCAACTCAACCCATCTGTCTCCTTACGCATCACCAACTTGCTAACAGATATATCAGCCTGGATGTCACCTCACTTCCTCAAACTCAACCGATCCAAAACTGAGTTCCTGATGTTTCCTCCCCCACATGCCCACTCCCCTGACTTCTCTGTCAAAATCGACGGATCAACTATCAACCCGTCTCCCCATGCCTAGGTCCTAGGTGTAATCTTGGACTCTGAACTATCTTTTCGGTCCCAACACCCAATCGCTGTCCAAAGCTTGCCACCTCAACCTCTGCAACATCTTCAAGATACGCCCCTTCCTAACCAATGACACCACAAAGCTTCTAATCCACTCCCTGGTCATCTCTCTCCTCGACTACTGCAACTCCCTCCTCATTGGCTTACCTCTAAATTGAATATCCCCCTTTAGTCCATCATGAACGCTGCTGCCAGGCTCATCCACCTTACAAACCACTCTGCATCTGCTACCCCTGCCAATCCCTCCATTGGCTGCCACTCAACCAACGAAGCAAATTCAAGATACTAACAATAACTTACAAAGCGATCCACAACTTGGCCCCCAACTACATCACTAGCCTGGTCTCAAAATACCAACCAAATCGTTCTCTTCACTCCTCCCAAGACTTCCTGCTCTCTCCATTTTCGGGCGCCGGCCATCTGAATTACACCGGCGGGGGTGTTTTTTGGAAGCACCCGATTAGAGCCATGGGCTCTAATAGGCGCCCAAAAATGTGAACAGCGGGCGCAATGCTGTGCGTTCACTGTTCACTCAGCTGTGTGTTAGCAAAGCGAAGGAATTCTCTTTGCTAACACTGAATCTGCCTCTCAGCCAATCAGGTTGCCGGGTCTGTTACCGGTCACCTGATTGGCTGAAACGTCAGGCGCTGTGATTGGACGCCAGAGAGAGGATGGAAGAAGACACGGAGGACGTACAGGAGACCGCTGCTGACCCGCTCCGAGACAGGTAAGTGCTGGGCAGCATCTGAGGGGGCACACTTGCGGCATCTGATGGGGCACAGTAGTGGCAATTGATGGGCCCACTAGCAGAAATTGATGGGCACAGTGTCAGCAATTGATGGGCACGGTGACTGCGTTTGATGTGCACAGTGGCTGCGTTTGATGGCACAGTAGCTGTGTTTGATGGCACAGTAGCTGTGTTTGATGGCACAGTGGCTGCGTTTGATGGCACAGTGGCAGCGTTTGATGGCACAGTGGCTGTGTTTGATGGACACAGTGGCTGTGTTTGATGGCACAGTGGCAGCGTTTGATGGCACAGTAGCTGTGTTTGATGGCACAGTAGCTGCGTTTGATGGCACAGTGGCAGCGTTTGATGGCACAGTGGCTGCAATTGATGGTTTTTTTTTTCAGTTTGTTTGGAGGACGTGCAGGAGACCGCCACTGACCGGCTCCGAGACAGGTAAGTGCCGGGCGGCATCTGATGGGGCACAGTAGCGGCAATTGATGAGCCCACTGGCAGAAATCGATGGGCACAGTGTCAGCAATTGATGGGCACAGTGGCTGCGTTTGATGGCACAGTGGTTGCGTTTGATGGCACAGTGGCTGCGTTTGATGGCACAGTGGTTGCGTTTGATGGCACAGTGGCTGCGTTTGATGGCACAGTGGCAACATTTGATGGCACAGTGGCTGCGTTTGATGGCACAGTGGCAGCAATTGATGGGTTTTTTTCAGTTTGTTTGCGCCCCCCCCTCAAAAAATTTGGAGCACCAGCCGCCACTGCCTCATACTGTAAGCTCTAACGAGCAGGGCTCTCTGATTCCTTCTGTATTAAAGTATATTGTATTGGTACTGTCTACCCTCAAGTTGTAAAGCACTGCGTAAACTATCAGCACTATATAAATCCTGTATAATAATAATAATCACGATCAGTATCTGTCACAGTGTATCTCCAAACAAAAGTTGCTTTTATTTTTTGGACAGAGTAGGAAAGGATCAGAACCCCTGTCAGGATTTTACTGCCTCCTGTGTCCCCGCCAGGGAGATTCACCCCCTTCTAATAGACCAGAGGACAAACCAGGAGAGAAAGTGAGAGGAAATTCAAAGTTTTACAGGTGTCTCTGGAACAGGAGACGAGGGCAAATCTTCCAGTGGGGACACCTGCATTACCTCCAAACCTTCTGACATTCGAACTACAGACACCTTTTTAGCACAGAACTAAATACACTACAATGCAATATGTGTTCTCAGCTGCATAAGGGCTTTAGGGAGGTGGGGGTGGAGAAGCAGCAGTAAACTGATCTTCCCATTGAAGAGCTGTGCAGGGAGGGTTTGTCAGCACAAGTCTGACCATTGGAGGACAGGCAGGCTGGGCTCCCAGCACAACCAGAAAACTGACCAGGCTGGGATGGGTGAGCTCTCCTGCCTGGTGTGGTTAGTTTGAAATAGGAAAGCAGGGAGATTACCAGAAATTTCACACAAAGGAAGCAATAGAAAGAAAACAAGAGACTTTTTCATACAAGTCCATATATCAGGGAAATGAAATGTTGCGGTAACATAATCTTTAATAAACAAACAAATAAATATAAAAATAAATCCTTTGAATAAGAGTGTAAACTTACATGTTAAAAAGTCATCATAGGCTTCGTATAGGTACAAGAACAGGAGCAGTAAATGAAATGGGTCCACCTGACGCGTTTCCGCTAAAAAGCCAAGATGACGGCTTTTTAGCGGAAACGCGTCAGATGGACACACTATCATTTACCGCTCCTGTTCTTGTACCTATACGAAGCCTATGATGACTTTTTAACATGTAAGTTTACACTCTTATTCCCCGTACACACGATCGGACTTTCTGACGGAAAATGTGCGATCGGAGCTTGTTGTCGGAAATTCTAACTGTGTGTGGGCTCCATCTGACTTTTTCCGTCGGATTTTCCGACACTCAAAGTTTGAGAGCAGGCTATAAAATTTTCCGACAACAAAATCCGTTGTCAGAAATTCCGATCGTGTGTACACAAATCCGACGCACAAAGTGCCACGCATGCTCAGAATAAATTAAGAGACGAAAGCTATTGGCCACTGCCCCGTTTATAGACCCGACGTACGTGTTTTACGTCACCGCGTCCAGAACGATCGGATTTTCCGACAACTTTGTGTGACCGTGTGTATGCAAGACAAGCTTGAGCCAACATCCGTCGGAAAAAATCCATGGATTTTGATGTCGGAATGTCCGATCGTGTGTACGGGGCATTATTCTAATAAACCCCTTGCTAAACGTTATCACGCTATTCGAGTTTTTTAATCTATTTCTCGCATGGTTTGTGAATACCGAGCCTCTGGCTCCCACTGGATTACTACCCTGATGTTGATGTCTGAGAACGGTCGTGCCAAGCTGTAGATTTGATCCAGGATCCGTTGTGCCTGCCCAGCCAGGCGTATCCTTCAAGCCAGCTGATCTAAAAGCCTTTATGACTTGGGTGGTATAAGCCTCTCCAAGTCATCGACATCTGGTAAGCCTCCCTTTGTTTACTGGTGGTGGCTCATTCACTATATTAGTCCCTCTGGAGTGTTGGCGTTTGATAAATATCTGTTTCAAGTGTGTTTTGGATCATTCCTCCATCATTGGACCTTGTTACTTACAAACATACTTGTCAGCTATACTCTGGACTTTACCTTTCACAAAGATGTTTAGTCTCTGATTACCAGATTTGTAACTATTGGCACTTTATTCACATTTTGTAATTACTGGTATTATCACTTCATTCACGTACTCTAGTCACTTTTATTCAGTTTATTTATAAGATTTTTCTGGAATCTAAATATTGTGCTGTACATATAACACGTGTCACTTCCATATTGACTTCTACATACCGTATATACATTCTTTGCACATTGGGATATTTTTCAGCACTTGTACTGCGGAGTTCCACTCTACAAACACAATATTTAATATTACCTTCAAGGGTTATATTCTAAGAAAATAATTCACATGGTTTAATAGCGCTACACTTTTTACACTCACTCATATTTCTTTTGGTCTATAGCTGAGTTGGCTGCTATTCTTACCTTTATTCCACACAGCGCTGTATTCTTTTTTCCATTTTTCCATTATTTAGACTGGACTATGGCCCCTCAGCAGGGTTGCTGGCTGCAGTTGTCTAAGCTGAGAATGTCTGTTACACTTGCTTTCACGCTGCCCAAAGCCAGCACTAACAATTCCCCCCAGGGGCGGACTGACCATTCGGGCACTCGGGCACTGCCCGAGGGCCGCATGCCACTAAGGGGCCCCATCAGGGTTGCCAGCCTCAATAAAACCAGGGACAGTATGTAAAAATCTATGTTTTTTAAAAAATCCCAAGATTATAGCTGCCCCGCCTCTCCAGTACCTTTTCAGTGTGTGTATGTGTATTCTGTGTGTGTATACTGTGTGTGTATATTGTGTGTCGGTGTGTGTATCCTGTATGTGTGTGTGTGTATACTGTGTGTGTATATTGTGTATCTGTGTGTGTATCCTGTATGTGTGTGTGTGTGTATACTGTGTGTGTATATTGTGTGTCTGTGTGTGTATCCTGTATGTGTGTGTGTGTGTGTATACTGTGTCTGTATATTGTGTGTCTGTGTGTGTATCCTGTATGTGTGTGTGTATACTGTGTGGCCCCATAATCTATTGCCTGGGGGCCCCATAATCTCCTATTGCCCGGGGGCCCCATAATCTCCTATTGCCCGGGGACCCCATAATCTCCTATTGCCCGGGGGCCCCCATGAGTTGTCAGTCCGCCCCTGATTCCCCCTTCACCCAAACACACACACAGACAGGAGAGGAGAAAGGGCTCGATCTGCACCTCGTCCCCCCCCCCCCCGCCCCTACCCTTCTGTGTCTGCCCACACTCCAATCCCCGGCGCTGTGCCTCAGAAAAGGAAAGTGCGGGCTGGAAATTTGAAGTCCAGCAGCCTCAGATACATCTGGATGAGAGGTGCTGACTGCCAAGGGGTGAGTGAGCTCACCATCCATCCCTATCTGTAACTGAAGTCTCCCCCTTCTCTCTCCTGCCTCTGAGTGAGTACACTAAGGGATATCAGAGTTCTCAGAGCACCCCTTACATCAGAGTTCCTCTTTACACCAGAGGCAGCAATGTTCCCCATACATCAGAGTCCTCTCCTTACATCAGAGTTCTCAATGTTCCCCCATAAATTAGGGTTCCCAGAGGATCTCTTATGTCAGAGTCCCCAGTGTTCTCCCTTACATCAGAGTCTGCAGAGTCCCCCCCTTACAGGTAAAGGGAACTCTGTGAGTTCAGATGTAAAAGGGGAACTCTGTGGACTCTGATGTAAAGGGGGACTCTTGTTATCAATTTCATATGATTAGAAATGTTATTTAATAGCAAAATATATGTATAGTTCTTACTATAAGAAAAAAATTGCTGTGCGCCACTAAAGTGTTCGGGTTTGACTTGAAGAAAAGGTGGCAACCCTACCAGCACCTCCATCTTTAAAAATCTGGCACATGTGCAGCTGTGCCAAAAGGGTCTGCCTGGCTTTCAGGACTTGGCAGAGATCTGCGGCACATGTGTGCAGGCACCAAGTTTCATAAATATAAGATCCCCGAGAAATCTAAGGAGGCAATCATTTGACAATTGCACTAGAATTTGCAGCTGGACTATTTTGGATGGCGTCAGCCCGCATTTCACCCATTACGGGTTCCTTTTCATTCTCAACAGCAAATATGTATTGTCAGGTTTGCGATTCACCCAGAATAAACAGATGAGCAGGTTGTGAGTCATGGGATCTGCATTATTCCTGTGCACGGCACACTTCCTGCTGGTACCTGTATTTGCACAGACGCACAGGGCGGGGTCACATGATTCGGCCAAAACTGTATCACCTCTGATCAGAGAGAACATTCTAGATTAGGTGCTGGCAAAAGTGTTTGCAACAGTAATGCTGAAATAAATATAACAGGTGCAGCAGATGTCATGAGATCCTTTTCTATCCCAGTGACCCCCTCTCCCTCATTACAGATGTCAGAGAGACAGGAAGTGAGCGAAAATCTTCCCAATGGGGTCACACACAGAAATAAAAAGCTGTTATACGTTTTAAAGCTGAATTCCAGAAACTATATTTTGTTAAACTTCCATTGGTCCAGCTTGGCTGCATCTAATTGGCATAAGGTATAAATTGGGATAAAATATTAGGAACAAAGAACACGGAGGAGAGATGGGTTTGCTTTAAAATCATATTAAATAAGGGCATTAGCCAGTGCATCCCATTGGGTAATACATTTAAAAGAGCGAACAAAAGTCCTGGATGGCTTAACTCCAATGTAAAAATGCATATAGAAGCAAAGGAGAAGGCCTTCAAAAAATACAAGGTTGAGGGATCATCATCAGCATTCAGACTTTTTAAAAAATGCAACAAGAAATGTAAGGGTGCAATAAGGATGGCTAAGATAGAACATAAAAGACACATAGCGGAGGAGAGCAAAAAAAATCCCAAGAAATTCTTTAAGTATGTAAACAGTAAAAAAGGGAGGACAGACCATATTTTCCCCATAAAGAATGAGGAAGGACATCTGGTTACAAAGGATGGGGAGATGGCGAAGGTATTAAATTTATTCTTTTCCTCAGTCTTCACGAGGGAATCGGGGGGCTTCAGTAACCAAAACTGCAGTGTTTATCCTCATGACACAACACAGGAAGCACCTCCATGGCTAACAGAGGACAGAATTAAAATTAGACTTGGGAAACGCAACATTAATAAATCACTGGCACCTGATGGCTTGCACCCGAGGGTACTTAGGGAACTCAGTCAAGTAATTGCCAGACCGTTGTTCCTAATTTTTACTGACAGTCTACTGACTGGAATGGTACCAGCTGATTGGAGAAAAGCCAATGTAGCACCAATATTTAAAAAGGGCCCAAAATACATCCCTGGGAATTACAGACCAGTTAGCCTAACATCTATAGTATGTAAACTCTTGGAGGGGACGATAAGGGACTATATACAAGATTTTAGTAATGAGAACGGTATCATTAGCAGTAATCAGCATGGATTCATGAAGAATCGTTCTTGCCAAACCAATCTATTAACCTTCTATGAGGAGGTGAGTTGCCATCTAGTTAAAGGAAGGCCCGTAGACGTGGTGTATCTGGATTTTGCAAAAGCATTTGACACAGTTCCCCATAAACGTTTACTGTACAAAATAAGGTGCGTTGGCATGGACCATAGGGTGAGTACATGGATTGAAAACTGGCTACAGGGTCGAGTTCAGAGGGTGGTGATAAATGGGGAGTACTCAGAATGGTCAGGGGTGGGCAGTGGGGTCCCCCAGGGTTCTGTGCTGGGACCAATCCTATTTAATTTGTTCATAAACGACCTGGAGGATGGGATAAACAGTTCACTCTCTGTATTTGCAGACGATACTAAGCTAAGCGGGGCAATAACTTCTCCACAGGATGTGGAAACCTTGCAAAAAGACCTGAACAAATTAATGGGGTGGGCAACTACATGGCAAATGAGGTTCAATGTAGAAAAATGTAAAATAATGCTTTTGGGTGGCAAAAAATATGAATGCAATCTATACACTAGGGGGAGAACCTCTGGGGGAATCTAGGATGGAAAAGGACCTGGGGGTCCTAGTAGGTGATAGGCTCAGCAATGGCATGCAATGCCAAGCTGCTGCTAACAAAGCAAACAGAATATTGGCATGAATTAAAAAGGGAACAACTCCAGAGATAAAGCGATAATTCTCCCACTCTACAAGACTCTGGTCCGGCCGCACCTGGAGTATGCTGTCCAGTTCTGGGCACCAGTCCTCAGGAAGGATGTACTGGAAATGGAGCGAGTACAAAGAAGGACAACAAAGCTAATAAAGGTTCTGGAGGATATTAGTTATGAAGAAAGGTTGCGAGCACTGAACTTATTCTCTCTGGAGAAGAGACGCTTGAGAGGGGATATGATTTCAATATACAAATACTGTACTGGTGACCCCACAACAGGGATAAAACTTTTCGCAGAAGGGAGTTTAAGAAGACTTGTGTCCACTCATTAAAATGAGAAGAAAAGAGGTTTAACCTTAAACTACGTAGAGGGTTCTTTACTGTAAGAGCGGCAAGGATGTGGAATTCCCTTCCACAGGCAGTGGTCTCAGCAGCGAGCATCGATAGTTTAAAAAAGCTATTAGATAAGCATCTGAACGACCACAACATACAGAGATATACAATGTAATACTGACATATAATCACACACATAGGTTGGACTTGATGGACTTGTGTCTTTTTCCAACCTCACCTACAATGTAACTATGTAATTCTTCATATCTCACATCTGAAGGGCTGCTGGGGATGCAGATATTCACTCTTGTAGCCTGTGCTACTTACAGAAAGCGCTGGTCTCTTCTGGCTTCCATACCCCCCTTGGACACAGAAAGGGGGGGGGGGGTCGCTCGATCGGGCCACTGCCATTCAAACAATGTTTTGTATTTTAATTTCATTAAAGTGGAAGTAAATCCATCCATAAAACAGTTACATTTCTGACACGTGTCGGAAATGTAACACTCCTATTGGTTGTGCTGTCAACCAAACTGTCAAACCATCCAATGGCTGGTGTCCTAACTGATCACATGTCCAGCATCATGGCAGTTGTAGATTATACAGAGGCAAAGATGGCAGCTTCCTTGGCTGAAAATGATAGGGGGGTTTACTTACACATTAAACTCAAGGTGCTCTCTGATTGGACGATGTGGTGATTGTGACATCATCCTCCTCTTCAGCAATCCCAGTGACAATTGTCATAGAGCAGATTCCCTTTCACTTCCTGTTATGTCCTGGGAAAGGAAGTAAAGGGAAATCTAGACATGTGCATGCTGGGAAATTTAGTTTTGAATAATGAATTTGTTAGGTTGATATTAGTTTCTTTGCATTTGTTTTGTTGGTCTGGATCATTTTTGGTATTTCTTTAATTACTAAATAGAGTCCACCTGTGTGTAATTTAATCTCAGTATAAATACTGCTGTTCTGTGAAGCCCTTGGAGGTTTGTTAGAGAACCTTAGTGAACAAACAGCATCATGAAGGCCAAGGAACACACCAGGCAGGTTTAGGGATAAAGTTGTGGAGAAGTTTAAAGCAGGGTTAGGTCATAAAAAAATATCCCAAACGTTGAACTTCTCCTGGAGCACTGTTTAATCCATCATCTGAAAATGGAAAGAGTATGGCACAACTGCAAACCTACCAAGACATGGGCGTCCACCTAAACTGACAGGCCGGGCAAGGAGAACATTATTCAGAGAAGCAGCCAAGAGGTCCATGGTAACTCTGGAGGAGCTGCAGAGATCCACAGCTCAGGTGGGAGAATCTGTCCACAGGACAACCATTAGCCGTGCTCTCCACAAATCTGACCTTTATGGAAGAGTGGCAAGAAGAAAGCCATGGTTGAAAGAAAGTCATAAGAAGTCCCATTTGCAGTTTGCAAGAAGCCATGTGGGGGACACAGCAAACATGTGGAAGAAGGTGCTCTGGTCAGATGAGACCAAAATTTAACTTTTTGGCCTAAAAGCAAAACGCTATGTGTGGCGGAAAACTGACACTGCACATCACCCTGAACACACCATCCCCACTGTGAAACATGGTGGTGGCAGCATCATGTTGTGGGGATGCTTTTCTTTGACAGGAAAGCTGGTCAGAGTTGATGGGAAGATGGATGGAGCCAAATACAGGACAATCTTAGAAGAAAACCTGCTGGAGTCTGCAAAAGACTTGAGACTGGGGTGGAGGTTCACCTTCCAGCCGGACAACGACCCTAAACATACAGCCAGAGCTACAATGGAATGGGTTAGATCAAAGCATATCCATGTCTTAGAATGGCCCAGTCAAAGTCCAGACCTAAATCCAATTGAGAATCTGTGGCAAGACTTGAAAATTGCTGTTCACAGACACTCTCCATCAAATCTGACAGAGGTTGAGATATTTTGCAAAGAAGAATGAGCACAAATGTCCCTCTCTAGATGTGCAAAGCTGGTAGAGACATCACCAAAAAGACGAGCAGCTGTAATTGCAGTGAAAGGTGGATCTACAAAGTATTGTAGTACACACTTTTCACATTTTTTATTTGTAAAAAATTTGGAAAACCATTTATCATTTTCCTTTCACTTCACAATTATGTGCCACTTTGTGTTGGTCTATCACTGTCAAATCCCAATAAAATAGATTTAAGCTTTTGGCTGTAATATGACAAAATGTGGAAAATTTGAAGGGGTATGAATACTTTTTCAAGGCATTGTATAATCGGTATACCAGGTGAATTCAAAACGTTTTCCAAATTCTTTATTCTGTTTTCGGATGGATTCCAATTCATTGTGAATAGTAGCTGATTGTGAAGGAGCAGGCGGCCCCTGCATCCTAATAACCATGACTCATCTGCAGTCAGCTGGATTCCCCGCTGACAGCAGAATGTAAACAAAAATGCCGGATAACAAAAAAAAAAAAGCATGGAGGTCCCCCCCCCCCAGTCCTTCAGGCCTGGTATGGATTTAGAGGGGAACCCTACACCAAGCCTTTTTTAAAAATGACTTGGGGTCCCCCCACAAATCCATGCCCTTAGGTCTGGTATGGATTTTAGAGGTAACTCACTGCAAAATTAGAAATAAATGGCATGGGGTTCCCCCAAAATCCATACCAGACCCTCATCCAAGTATGCAGCACGGCTGGCCAGGAAAAGGGGGGGGGTGAGCGAGTGGCTGCCCCTACGGAACTACACCAGGCTACATGCCCTCAACATGGCAGTGCTTCGAGGCCCCCCCCCCCCCAAAGCACCTTGTCCCTATGTTGATGAGGACAACATGGCCTCAGTTTGATTTTCGGCAGCTATTGTCCTGCACATGTCATACGAACCTACCTGTATGCCGCTAGATTTCAAGTGGTTATACCGGGGTGGCATCATATCAGTACCGTTTTTTTAGAGCCAACGGTCGTCACTCTTGTAAAAGCAATCCTAGTGGCTAACTAGCTGCTGGATTGATTTTACAAGCAGTGCTAGGGGATGTCCTCCCTTCCGCCACCTTCTGCAGCATTCCCTTGGTCTTTTGTCCCACCGGGAGACCCAAGCGAGCAGCCGGCGAGTCCACTAGCTGGGCAGAGGGCTGAACAAAGCCCAAATCGGCTTTGATTGGCTCTCGGCTATGGTAACCCAGAATCGATGCCCTGACATCACTTCCAGTTTACCCGGATGTCAATGGCGCCATTTAAAAAGAAAAATTGAAAGCATTCAAAAACACCAATCTTGGTGTTTTGAATGTTTTTAAGTGCAGAGGAGGGATTTGGGGTCTTATAGACTCCAGATATCTCCATAAAGAGTACCTGTCACTGCCTTTAATGCAGGGGGTCACACCTATGCGGATTGGATGAGGGTTTCCCCGCATCCAATTCGCATAGCAGGAGATGGTGACCGGCTCTCTATGGAGCCAGTTCACATATCTCCGGGGGGGTGTACCCAGCCTAAAGGCTTTTACAGTATTGCTTATGACTAGTAAAATTTACGCTGTGTGTTGCTGTTGCGCCAATCTAAAGCGTGACATGTTTGGTATCTATTTACTCGGTGAACCATCATCTTTTATATTTTACAAAAAAAAAATTGCGTTATTTATTGTGTTTTTTGAATTTTACAAAAAAAAATGCATTTGAAAAACGCTGCGCAAATACCATGCGACATAGAAATTTGCAAAACCCACCAATTTATTCTCTAGGGCAGGCGTCTCCAAACTTTCTAAACAAAGGGCCGGTTTATTGTCCTTCAGACTTTAGAAAGGGCTGGACTGTAGCCAGCGGAGGGGGTGGAAATTTTCTTGGCATCAGTGGTAGTAAACATCACCACATTTGGTACTCAATGGGACCGGTCTGGTGGCTGGGTGACTGTGCGAATTAGGATCTGACACCAGTGGCGGCTGGTGCTGAAAATTTTTTGGGGGGGCGCAAACAAACTGAAAAATACTGAACCCCCCCCCCCATCAATTGCAGCCTCACTGTGCCCATCATATGCAGCCACTGACAGCATGCAGCCCCAGAGACAACCTCTGAGACAATTGAGAGAAGGATCGCAGAGTACCCGAGGGCATAATGTCATCTCATCCCATAATGTGCCCAAACCTCATCTTTTATATTTTACAAAAACATTGGGTAATGTGTGCCCTAAAATGAGCTTCAGTGTCTTTTTTTACTGAAATGTTGAGCTTGATAAACTGTTTCTTTTCGTATAGAAGATTTCTCCAGAGTCTCTGCCTTCAGAAAATACCTATATCATGTTTGGGGGTTATAGGCAGAAAATAGATACAGGAACTCCCCCTTTCGGACTTACCCCTAGTCTCCGCCCCTACCTACCCTCGAGTACTAGGCCTTGGTTCCACCCACTACCCACCTCCCAGTACAGCCCCTTTTTAGGGAATACAGAACTAAGTATTATTTGTGGTACTAAGAAATATGTACGGTATTTGTTAATGATAACAAGAAAAACAGTAAAATAGATCCCCTGCAACTAACAACAATAGATCACTCCCAGCAACAATAGACCCCCAGCAGCAACAACAGATCTCCCCGCAGACAGCAACAATAGACCCCCAGCAGCAAGGACAGATCTCCTCGCAGACAGCAACAATAGACCCCCAGCAGCAAGGACAGATCTCCTCGCAGACAGCAACAATAGACCCACAGCAGCAAGGACAGATCTCCTCGCAGGCAGCAACAATAGACCCCCAGCAGCAACAACAGATCTCCCCGCAGACAGCAACAATAGACCCCCAGCAGCAGCAACAGATCTTCCCGCAGACAGCAACAATAGACCCCCAGCAGCAAGGACAGATCTCCCCACAGACAGCAACAATAGACCCCCAGCAGCAACAACAGATCTTCCCGCAGACAGCAACAATAGACCCCCAACAGTAAAAACAGATCTCCCCACAGACAGCAACAATAGACCTCCAGCAGCAACAACAGATCTTCCCGCAGACAGCAACAATAGACCCCCAACAGTAAAAACAGATCTCCCCACAGACAGCAACAATAGACCCCCAGCAGCAATGACAGATCCCCCTGCAGACAGCAACCATAGACCCCCAGCAGCAACAACAGATCTCCTACAGACAGCATCAATAGACCCCCAGCAGCAACAACAGATCTCCCACAGACAGCATCAATAGACCCAATAGATTCCTGGCAGCAACAACAGATCTCCCCGCAGACAGCATCAATAGACCCCCGGCAGCAACAACAGATCTCCCCGCAGACAGCATCAATAGACCCTCCAGCAGTCAGCTACAATAGACTGCTCCTTCGATAGTATAGTAGATCCCTCCCAGCAACAACTGACCCCCCCCCCCCAGCAACATAAGACCTACCCCAGCAACAATAGACCACCCCCATGCAAAACTAGATCCCTTCCACAGACAATAGATCCCCCAGCAGCAATAATAGACCTCCCCAGCAGCAATAAACCCTCCCGCAAAACTAGATCCCTTTCAGAGACAATATATCTCCCAGCAGCAATAATATACCTCCCCATCAGCAATAGACCCCCCCCCCCTGCAAAACACGTTACCGCTGAACAAAAATAAATATACTTGTAATATACAATGAATTTACTTTTTTGAACGTGGGCAAAAAAAAATGAAATAAATAAATAATAATTTACTTTGGCAGTGAAAGGGTTAAGTCGAATGATATTTGAAAATGACAGTCACAAGGCTAAAATAAAAAAAATCTGCTTCTTGTGTTCAAGCTGAACTCCAGGATAAGTAAATATTGTCTCTATAGAAGAGTGATGTGTATTCTGACTCAAGTCTTGGTGTGCTTTGTGTATTTCTTCCAGATCTGTGCGGTGATCCTGTGTGTAATAAAGACCGCTCACTGCTGCTCTCTCCCCTTGTACAGGGTGACTGGTCCTGTCTCCGCCCCCTCCTGTAGGTTTCTGCAGTGGGTGGAGCCTGCTGGGACCCTCCCACAGCTCGGCTCTCTGCACAGGCTATGTACAAAACAGTGATGATGTCACTGATACTTTTACAAGGTAATATCTGGTTTGAAAAAGTTTTTGGTTTTGTGTCTATTGATGGAATATATTTCATTGGAGGTTTTTGTGTTTGGAGTCCAGCTCCACTTAAGGACCGAGCCTCTTTTTGAGATTTGCTATTTACAAGTTCAAAACATTTTTTTTTTTGCTAGAAAAGTACTTAGAACACCCAAACATTATATATATTTTTTTTCTAACACCCTAGAGAATAAAATGGCGGTCGTTGCAATATGTTCTGTCACACCGTATTTGCGCAGCGGTCTTAGAAGCGCATTTTTTTTGGAAAAAATACACTTTTTTGAATTAAAAAATAAGACAACAGTAAAGTTAACCCAATTTTTTTATATTGTGAAAGATAATGTTACGCCAAGTAAATTGATACCCAACATGTCATGCTTCAAAATTGCGCCCGCTCGTGGAATGGCTACAAACTTTTACCCTTAAAAATCTCCATAGGCGATGTTTAAAAAAAATTCTACAGGTTGCATGTTTTGAGTTACAGAGGATATCTAGGGCTAGAATTATTGCTTTCCCTCTACCGATCGCGGCGATACCTCACATGTGTGGTTTAAACACCGTTTTCATATGCGGGCGCTACTCAGGTATGCGTTCGCTTCTTATTTATTTTACCTTTTATTTTTTATTTTTACACTGTTCTTTAAAAAAAAAAAAAAAAAATTGTGTCACTTTTATTCCTATTACAAGGAATGTAAACATCCCTTGTAATAGCAAAAAAAGAATGACAGGACCTCTTAAATATGAGATCTGGGGTCAAAAAGACCTCACATCTCATATTTACACTAAAATGCAATAAAAAAAAAATAAAAATGTTGTCATTAAAAAAAAAAAAAAAAAGTCCCTTTAAAAAACTATGGGCGGAAGTGACTTTTTGACGTCGCTTCCGCCCTGCAATGGTATGGAGACGGGTGGGGGCCATCTTCCTCCTCGCTTCCATACCTAACACCAAGAAGGATCCGATCGCCTCCGCCGCTACCGACGGCTCCAGTAAGCGGCGGAGGGCACTGAAGCGCGGCGGGGGGGGCATCTCCCGCCAATAAAAGTGATCTTGCGCAATTTTTGTACAATATATAATTTTTTACATTATTATTGTTTGCTTTTATGATTTGCTGTTTGTGTTGAGCGCGGTATGAAACCACAGTTGTTTCCTTTTTATCACTTTTGCCATTGAGCTTTATTATGAGCTGCTTTATCACAGATTTATTTATAACACGCTATTTGAGGTGATCCAGGGGGGCGCAGGCTGAAGGGGTCTTTCTATCCCCCTCTTTTTTCAACGTTGCTAGCTGTGTTTGGGGTACCATTAGCAGCACCGCAAGTGTGATTTTGCTGCATTTTTTGCACGTTTCGGGAACACGTGTGGAAATGCGCCCTTCTGCGCTCTTTCCCGGGATGCACAGATGTGAATACGGCCTAAACATTGACGTGCGCACACGGGTGTGCCAGGCGCAAACATTGGCTGTGCTAAACAGATTCCCCTTTGCTGCTTGGAGAATCTCTGTCCTCAGTACCTTTCTTTGTCTCAAAAGTGAGACATTAGGGGTCTGATTAGACCCCCACTAGTTCACCAAATCCCCCAACAGGGCTCCTAAAAAAATAGAAAAAAAAATAATAATAATAAAGTATTGTAAAAAATAATAAAATTGTAAAATAATAATAATAATAAATTATTGTAAAAAAAAAGTATTGTAAAAAATAATAAAATTGTAAAATAATAATAATAATAATAAATCATTGTAAAAAAAGTATTGTAAAAAATAATAAAATTGTAAAAAATAATAATAAAAAAATAATAATAAATTATTGTAAAAAAAAAAAGTATTGTAAAAAATAATAAAACTGTAAAAATAATAATAATAAAAACATAATAATGAATTATTGTAAAAAAAGTATTGTAAAAAATAATAAAATTGTAAAATAATAATAATAATAATACATCATTGTAAAAAAAAGTATTGTAAAAAATAATAATAATAAAAAAAATAATAATAATAAAGTATTGTAAAAAAATAATAAAATTGTAAAATAATAATAATAAATTATTGTAAAAAAAAAGTATTGTAAAAAATATTAAAATTGTAAAATAATAATAATAATAATAATAATAATAAATCATTGTAAAAAAAGTATTGTAATAAATAATACAATTGTAAAATAATAATAACAATAATAAATTATTTAAAAAAAAACGTATTGTAAAAAATAATATAATTGTAAAAAATAATTAAAAAAAATAATAATAAATTATTGTAAAAAAAAAGTATTGTAAAAAATAATAAAACTGTAAAAATAATAATAATAATAATAAAAACATAATAATGAATTATTGTAAAAAAAGTATTGTAAAAAATAATAAAATTGTAAAATAATAATAATAATAATACATCATTGTAAAAAAAAGTATTGTAAAAAATAATAATAATAAAAAAAATAATAATAATAAAGTATTGTAAAAAAATAATAAAATTGTAAAATAATAATAATAAATTATTGTAAAAAAAAAGTATTGTAAAAAATATTAAAATTGTAAAATAATAATAATAATAATAATAATAATAATAATAATAATAAATCATTGTAAAAAAAGTATTGTAAAAAATAATACAATTGTAAAATAATAATAACAATAATAAATTATTTAAAAAAAACGTATTGTAAAAAATAATATAATTGTAAAAAATAATTAAAAAAAATAATAATAAATTATTGTAAAAAAAAAGTATTGTAAAAAATAATAAAACTGTAAAAATAATAATAATAATAAAAACATAATAATGAATTATTGTAAAAAAAAGTATTGTAAAAAAAATAATAAAATTGTAAAATAATAATAATAAATCATTGTAAAAAAAGTATTGTAAAAAATAATAATAAAAAAATAATAATAATAACAAAATAATAATAATAAATTATTGTAAAAAAAAGTATTGTAAAAAATAATAAAACTGTAAAAATAATAATAATAATAAAAACATAATAATGAATTATTGTAAAAAAAAGTATTGTAAAAAAATAATAACATTGTAAAAAATAAAATAAAATAATAATAGTAATAATAGTAATAATAATAATAATAATAATAATAATAATAATAATACATTATTGTAAAAAACGTATTGTAAAAAATAATAAAATTGTAAATATATATATGCACACCTATGGGCCTATAGCTTTGAGAGAGCTATCCTGACTGGATAGAAAGCTATGGCCATGCTGGGACTAGTAGTCCTCCCCACATACAGAAACAGCAGAAACAGAGCAACAGCTGGGCTGGGGCTGCTGAGGACAATATGGGCGTGTTGAGGGGGCGGAGGCTAGTCACAAGGAGGAATGTGGGGGGCGGGCCTTAGACGGTGGGAAGAGGGGGCGGGTACACAGTGGCAAAGACACTGTGGGGGGGCGGGCCGGATGGGGACGCAGGCAATAGGGCGGGGTATGGAGGTGGGGTAAAGGGCGTGTCCGCCAAGAGAAGACGGCCGCAGTGAGTGGTAAGAAGGCGTGTCTGGAGGGAAACGGGGAGGGAAAGGGAGGGAAAGGGGGAGGGGGCGGCATGGGGAGGCGTGTTCGGCTGCTGCAGGGCCCCGGGAAGGCCGAGGTGCTGAAGGCCGGAGATCCGTCGCTGGTCCCGGGCTGGTGTGATCTGACATGGCCCTGAGAGAGCTGAAAGTCTGCCTGCTGGGGGTGAGTGAGCGGAGCTCCGAATATCGTGCACTGAGCCCATAGGGGGCTGCTACACGGGGTTATGTAATGTCTGTGACATCATAGCGCTCCTCTGTGTACAATAACACTGACACCTCTGGGTGTGTATATATATATATATATATATATAGATTTATGTGTGTGTTATATCAGATCTGTGTCTGTATAGAACTATACATCTTATATATATATATCTGTGTGTGTATACATAAATCTATCTATCTATCTATCTATCTATCTATCTATCTATCTATCTATCTATCTATCTATCTATCTATCTATCTATATCTATGTATAGAATGTGTGTGTCATAGTAGTAAGAATACAGTAATAATAGGTTGATTTCCAATGTAGATCAGTGATTGGCTGATCTCTCTGCTGTTGTCACCATGTTGCCCAGGAAAGGACTTTTACTTCCTATCACAATCTTCTCTGGAGGAAAGTATCACCATAGAGTCCTAGAATCCAGCTGGTAGGGGGTCCCCTGTCTGGGGACGGAGTGTACCCCTCCCCGGGGGGGCTCCTGACCTCTTCCTGGGTCACATCCCATCAGTAGAATCATAAATCTAAAATGGGCTATACACTTTGCAATCTGATTGTACAATCTCCTTTTAGATCTCTTGCCAAAAAGCTAGCCACATACTATACAATCAGATGGTACAATTTCCTTTAGACTTACCAAAACGATGAGGATAAACCGGAACTATCTCATTTCATTTGTGTCTAGTCAGGTAGGTCCTTGTACTACATTATACAAGAACCCACCTGATTGGATGTAAATGAAATGGATGGTTGAGTTCTGTGTGTATACATACATAGATAGATATAGACACTCACCAGACACTTTATTAAGTTCCCCTTGCTTGTACCGGGTTGGACCTCTTTTTGCCTTCATTCTTGGTGGCATAGATTCAACAAGGCGTTGGAAACGTTTCTCAGAGATTTTGGTCCATAGTGACATGATAGCATGACGCAGTTGCTGCAGATTTGTCGGCTGCACATCCATGATGCGAATCTCCCGTTAGCACCTCCTCTCAAAGGTGCTCTACTGGATTGAGATCTGGTGAGTGTGGTGCTCTATTGGATGAGATCTGGTGAGTGTGGAGGACATTGGAGTACAGGGACCTCATTGTCCTGTCCAAGAAACCAGTGGTGAGATGATGTGAGCTTTGTATCCTGCTGGAAGGAACCATCAGAAGATGGGTACACTGTAGTCATAAAGGGATGGACATGGTCAGCAACAATACTCAGGTAGGCCGTGGCGTTTAAACGATGGTCAATTGGTACTAAGGGGCCCAAAGTGTGCCAAGAAAATATCTCCCACACCATTACACCACCAGGCTGAACCATTGATACAAGGCAGGATGGATCCATGGTTTCATCTTGTTTATGCCAAATTCTGACCCTACTATCTGAATGTCGCAGCTGAAATCGAGACTCATCAGACCAGGAAACGTTTTTCCAATCTTCTATTGTCCGGTTTTGGTGATCCTGAGCCATTTGTAGCCTCGGTTTCCTGTTCTTAGATGACAAGAGTGGCACCCGGTGTGGTCTTCTGCTGCTGTAGCCCTTCAAGGTTCCATGTGTTGTGCATTCAGAGATGGTATTCTGCATACCTTGGATGTAACGAGTGGTTATTGGAGTTACTGTTGTCTTTCTATCATCTGCCCATTCTCCTCTGACACTCTGACACCAACAGGGCATTTTCCTCCACACAACTGCCACTCACTGGCTATTTTCTCTTTCTCGGACCATTCTCTGTAAACCCGAGAGATGGTTGTGTGTGAAAATCCCAGTAGATCAGCAGTTTTTGAAATCCTCAGACCAGCCCGTCTGGCACCAACAACCAAGCCATGTTCAGGCACGGTTCCCACTTTTGCGATGCCAGACATTGCACCGCATTGTCTACAATGACCATGGCAGTCTACAGGCACCAGGCATCCAGGATTAGGTGAGCACCAACCCAAATTCATGGTACTCACCTTTATTTTTGTATGCTGCCGATTTTCTCCCTCTTTTCGATAGGACATGTGGCGTTCCTACAAGTGACAGGATCTGTGCTCATTCGTCCTCCAGGGTGCCATGGACAGGTCACCGCCTCTGTGCAGCCAACCCTCATGCTCTAGGTACATGGGGGTGAGAGGAAGGGGGTCAAGTCTGCTGATGGTTGGACATGCGTTCTACTGTCATGCCCTCCTTTTCCTTCCCCTTCTCTTTGCTTAGCCCTTCCAGGTCAGACCGCCAGTTCGTGGTACAGGACAACAGAGACATTGCCAGGCCGCAACGTCAGCCTTCCTCGCCCAGGTCCAGACGTGACTCCCCGTCTGGGACCCACCAACAGAGGAGATGTTCCTATTCCTTCTCCAGACACCACTTCCACCGCCATGACAGCCGCTCTGATCCCCAGCGAGCTCTGATCGCAGAGCTCGCTGGGGATGTGGGACACGAGTCCCGGAGGGAAAATCCCTATGCGACATATGCTATTCCCATGCGGTTGGGGAGAAAGAGACTGAAAACCAAAACATGGAGCCTTTAGTCAAGCGTGTGGTGCAGCAATCCCTAAAGGAGTGGGGTATGACCAACACGGGGAGCCAACACACCACTCTGTCAGGCTCCATGGCTGACGAGGCCCAAGAAGATCCAGGCCTATCCCAGCCTTATGATGCATCCCCCGGATCTTCAGACAGCGAAGTAGAAGGGGACGAATTTGTTGGAGGCTTCGATTTCGCCCTAGTCTCACCACTAATCAAAGCGGTCAAAGAGGCCCTCAAGTAGGAAGATTGATCAGCTCCTCCAGCTAAACAAAGGAAATTCCTTAAGCACCTGAACAAAGAGAGCTCCAATTTCTGGCTCCTTTCAGAGTTGAAGGATGTCCTTGATGAGGAATGGGGCAGAGTAGACAAGAAAACTTCTTTGTCAAACAAAACTTCCAGATTATACCCCTTCAAGGCAGAGGAAGTGAAGCTCCCCTGATAGACGCAGCATTGATGCGATTAGGAAAACATGTCACTCTTCCCTTAGAGGATGCCATATCCCAGTGGTGGGGGATAGCCTGCTTATGCCCAGAAGAGATGTCTGCACGATATTGGCTGGCATGGTCTGGAACCCTCAGGAAATTCCTCCATGGCAGCAGTTTATGTTTATTTGCTTTGTCTGTCACTCTGCTTTTTTTTTTTTCCTCTATTTTTCTATCCTCTGGGATGCTCGTGGCTCTTGGAACGCTTTAGCGTTTCAGGATGGCGTCCCTCTCTTCCGGGTAGGGGCCACGACGAGCATCTGTGCATGCACAAATCCTCGGATGAAACTGAGGCTTGGTTTGCACAGGCGCAGCTCGGTGGGGGACCCGGCGGCCACGCAGGCGCCTTATGGCAGATTGCTGCGGTCGCAGGCGCGAGCGGGGAATGGCGGTGACGTCACAACGGCGTGGGATTTAAACCCTGTCAGCCCCTGTCACCTCGCCTTTAAGGATGGGCTTGAAAGGAGGATAGATCAAGACCTTAAAAGGATATAGGGGCTAGCCGGTATGGCTTGTAAACGTGCTTTGGCCCTCGCGGCCACGTCCAAGGCGATGGAAGCTTGGATAGAAAATGTGGACTCCGTGCTCAAGGGTGTTTCAGAAAAGCTGGCCAGGGGCTCGGCAGTCCAGGAATTGAAGCTGGCAGTGGCTTTCCTGGGGGAAGCTTCTATCGACCTGATCCGCCTGTTGGCCCGGACTATGTTATCCTCCATCACGGCTAAGTGGGCCTTATGGTTACACCTTTGGCTCGCTGATCCAGCATCTAAGCAAGCCTGGTGTAGGATCCCCTTTGATGGGCCCTCTTTGTTTGGTAACAGGCTGGATAGTGCCATAGCCCGGGCCACAGGTGGGAAGTTGGGCATCCTAGCCCAGGATAGGCGTCTGTTTGGGCAGAAGAGGCCTCAGCGGAGAAGACGCATTCAAGGGAAGCACGCTCCAATAGGCCCGGCCGGGATTTTAGAAGAAATTGGAGCAGAGGCCAGTCCTCCTTCATTTTGAGATTGGGCGCACCCAGGCGGGTCGGGAGGGGGCACGTCTGCTTCTCTTCCGGCATGTCTGAGTGGCCTTAATCTCGGACTACTGGACCATCAAGACGGTCTCTACAGGCTGCAGGTGGTCCTTCACAAGTACCCCTACCCCCAGATTTATATTTACCCTGCTTCCACGGTCAGAAGAAAAGAAGCAGGTGTTACTGTCCTACGTGGATTCGCTGTTAGCAAAGGGAGCCGTGGTGCCTGTCCCAAAGGACGAAGAGTTCCAAGGGATATATTCCCCTCTCTTCCTAGTGCTGAAGAAAAAAGGTTCATGGTGCCCCATGATAGATCTAACCTATTTAAACAAATTTATAAAATACGAAAGATTCAAAATGGAGACCCTGTCCACCATTCACCAAGCCGTGCAGCCAGGAGATTGTCTAGTCTCAATTGACCTAAAGGATGCCTATTTCCATGTGCCTGCTGCCATAACAACGGTATTCCACTGCAAAGAGCCTCCGTATAATGACGGCGCGCTAAGTGGTTAAATCAAGTCGATTTAAATTACGATTTAAATCATGATTTAAATCACTAGTGAAAAAGCAGCAGCTGAAAAAAGCGTAGATGTGAACGTGTCCCATAGGAACCCACGTTAAATGGACTGTAGTGCGTTTCCTCAAAAAGCACCAAAAAACGCATAGGTGTGAACCAGGCCTTAAAGGAGATTGTACAATTGGATTGTAACATGAATTTCGATTCATGTTTGACCACTGTGGTTGAACAGATGTCGTCTACCAATCGACTTCTGTACAGCCGCCCTTTAGGATTTTAGTCACTCGATGTGCACTGCAGTCTATGGACTGCCTTGGAGTTCGGTGTATTCTGATGGAATTCACATGGTGGAGAAGCTGTCAGAATACAAAGACACAGCGGGGAGGATTCCCCATTCACATCAAGTGTGTGGATGAGGAAATCAGGTCAGGGTTTTTTTTTTTCGGGCAACCCCCTGGTTGAGCAAACAAATGGACACCTCTATGGGCAGCTTTACTCTGTATTTATAGGTTACCGGGCAACCACTGACACCATCCCTGAGTATTGTATAACACCGTCATTGTGTACAGAACTCATTGTGTTACCTGGTAATGGGGAGACAATAGAGAGGAATGTAGAGGAGTTCATTGCTTTCACGTGATCCTCTAGATTTAAAGCAGTGCTCTCCAAACTGCGGCCCCATGCTTGCTTTTATCCGGCCCTTGGGGCACTAATTTCATTCACTAATACCAACAATGGGGCATAATTCCCCCCTACTGACACCAACAATGGGGCATAATTCCCCCCCACTGAAACCAACAATGGGGCATAATTCCCCCCACTGACACCAATGATGGGGCACTATTCCTCCCACTGAAACCTATGATGGGGCACTATTCCTCCCACTGAAACCTATGATGGGGCACTATTCCTCCCACTGAAACCTATGATGGGGCACTATTCCTCCCACTGACACCAACTATGGGGCACGATTCCTCCCACTGACACCAACTATGGGGCACGATTCCTCCCACTGACACCAATGATGGGGCACTATTCCTCCCACTGGTTCCAATGATGGGGCACTATTCCTCCCACTGACACCAATGATGGGGCACGATTCCTCCCACAGACACCAACGATGGGGCACAATTTCTCCCACTGATACCAATGATGGGGCACTATTCCTCCCACTGATACCAATGATGGGGCACTATTCCTCCCACTGATACTAATGATGGTGCACTATTCTTCCCACTGATACCAATGATGGGGCACTATTCCTCCCACTGATACCAATGATGGGGCACTATTCCTCCCACTGACACCAATGATGGGGCACTATTCTTCCCACTGATACCAATGATGGGGCACTATTCCTCCCACTGACACCAATGATGGGGCACCATTCCTCCCACTGACACCCCTATTAAGGCGGCACGATTCCTCCCACTGATACCAATGATTGGGCACTAACCTTACCACTGTCACCAATGATGGGGCATTGTTTATTCCCTCTGACATCACAACCTTTTCTACTCCCAATTCTTACAGTCTTGCCTCCCGTAAAGTGGATGTAAACCGTCTCCTATACCCAGTAAAGTGAACAGCCTCAGATGATACACAGGGATGAAACAAATCTCCCTATATAAGTTTTAAATGTATATCTGCTCTCTTCAGCTTTATATACTGTTTAGAATGTGCATGCCCTGTTAAAATTTTCTCTTCCTGATTCACCTGTGGGTGTGGATTCTTGCCATACACTGTGAGACAGCTGATTGGAGGAAAGCCACACAACCCCACTCCACATAGGCAGAAAAAGGAAGAAACAATGCAGACCTGTGCTGTGAAAAGACAAGCTCTCTGCTAATCTATTTATAGCACCCACCCTGACTCTGATTCTGCTCGATCTGCAGGCTGCGCGAAAAAAATCTAACCGTGTATGGCATGCTTGAGTCCACCTTTGTGTCCATGTTCTATGTTACAGCCGTGTTTAGGGTGTAGCATGACACATGAGCTATGAGTAAGCGCTCAAATTAGAATGCGAAACGCGTCAGCTGTGTCTGTACTATCTGCCTGATTGCCCTGTATTTTTTGATGATCCAAGTTTTACAATCAAGAAGATTTTTTTCAACTTTATCCGGTGTGCGGCATCCAGATTTTCCTGTTTCAAACCATGACACATGGGTGCATTCCTCAAACTGCCCCCTCCCCCAGGAGGTACCTGAATCATGGGGTTCCCCTGCCTGGAGCACCCTGTGGGTTTTTGAATTTTGTGTGACTCTGCATTGCTGCCATTCATTCATAAGAAAATGGGAATGGGAAGACTACAAGTCCCAAGTGTCACTGTCACAGAAGGACCTGTAGGTCAAAGAGTCCTTTCACACTGGGTGTCAGCCGCGTTAGCGGTAAAGTGCCGCTAGTAGCTGGACAGGTTCTGTAGAGAGGGGAGGGGCAAGAGGAGCTGGACCAGCACAGACAGTAATTAGACACTCCTAGAAGAGGAGAGGGCTGTGCAAGGAGCAAGGGGGCTGTGCTAGGGACTTCACTGTCCCTGGAGTGGTCAAGGGTGGCTCCATAGGTCCCTGCTAGGGAAAGGAGTCACCTGGATACCATAGCCAGTAGCTGGGGAGCATCTGATTCGGACAGAAAAGAAAACGTTACAACTTCCGGGATCAGAATATCTTCATTTAACAGCATTTGAAAGGGTTACAAAAAGTTTTCCTTTAATATCACTCTCATGCCCCGTACACACGGTCGGATTTTCCGACGGAAAATGTTCTGTAGGAGCTCGCTGTCAGAAATTCCGACCGTGTGTAGGCTCCATCACACATTTTCCATCGGAATTTCCGTCACACAAAATTTGAAATCTGGATCTCGAATTTTCCGACAACAAAATCCGTTGTCGTAAATCCCGATCGTGTGTACACAATTCCGACGCACAAAGTTCCACGCATGCTCGGAATCAAGCAGAAGAGCCGCACTGGCTATTGAACTTCATTTTTCTCGGCTCGTCGTACGTGTTGTACATCACCGCGTTCTTGGCGTTCGGAATTTCCGACAACATTTGTGTGACCGTGTGTATGCAAGACAAGTTTGAGCCAACATCCGTCTGAAAAAATTCATGGATTTTGTGGTCGAAAAATCCGTCCGTGTGTACGGGGCATTGGTAATACCCTTTTAGGCTCCATTCACACTTCGCAATTTGGTTTCCAAATCACGTGGCAATCGGTGTGAAACGCGCAACACGCTTTTTGGTTCCATTCATTCTAAATGGCTCCCCAAACCTGTTGCGAATTTGCTACGATTGTCACATGACCGAATGGCGCTTGCCATTGCGGCAAACTGCGACTTTGAAAAAATCGCGTGAAGCTTGTCGCCCAGTAAAGAGGCAGGAGCTTTTTTGGGGCGACAAACGTGCATAGGGAAGCCCATTGAAGTGAATGGGCTGCCCTATGTGGGACACTTGGAATCACGTGAAAATCGCCCAGACAAATTGCAAGCGGGAATGTGAGTTTCCGATACGCGAAGCATGAACGGGGCCCTATTGGCTAACATAATGGAAGGTGATTCTTGGCTAACTTAAAGTGTTATTAAACCCACAACAGTAAAATCAGTCTGTAGATGCAGTAAAGCAGGGGTAGGCAACCTCAGCCCTCCAGCTGTGGTGAAACTACAAATCCCATCATGCCTCTGCCTCTAGGAGTCATGCCTGTGATTGTCAGGGTCTTGCAAAGGCTCATGGGACTTGTAGTTTCAAAACAGCTGGATGGTCGAGGTTGCCTACCCCTGCAGTAAATCATGCTTGTTATACTCATTGTGGAACCTAAGGGGTTAATCCACTGCAAGGGTGTTTGATCCTGTCTTCTCTGATCCTCCACTTGTTCCACTGTCCCCAATTTATCTGCTGTCCCCCCCCCCCCCCCCAAAAAAAAAAACAACTCCCTAGCAATGCACACCTCACTGAGCATGTGCAGCTTGTCCCCTAGTCCAGTGATGGCAAACCTTGGCACCCCAGATGTTTTGGAACTACATTTCCCATGATGCTCAACTACACTGCAGAGTGCATGAGCATCATAGGAAATGTAGTTCCAAAACATCTGGGGTGCCAAGGTTCACCATCACTGCCCTAGTCTCTGTTCTATACAGAGGCTAGGGGACAAGCTGCACATGCTCAGTGTGGTGCGTATTGCTAGGGAGTTTATTTTTTGGGAGACTGCATGTGATCAACAGAGGGCCAATCAGTGCAGCCTCATAGGACAGTCAGAGGAGAATGAAAACTCCTCCTACAAGCTTTAACCAGACACTGATAGAAGTTACAAGACTGCTATATACTGCTGATGAGAAAAGGTATTTAGCAGTTTATATTTACTAAAATAATTGCATTTCCATGTTCTGTGTACTGTGGGGGACCAGACATAGTGAATGCAGGCTCCTGGGTTTGGTAACACTTTAAGCTTTTGTGATGCCTTAGGTCTCTTTAATAAATTGTTAGTCCATAATGGGCATCACTTAAACCTTGAACTTTATACATTAAAGAGGAACTGCAGTCTGCTCACCTAATTTGTAATAAAAACATCTTTGCCATTCTGAAGCTTCCCTCCAACCACTTTGCATATTATTTTATATATACTGGGATTCTGTACTTGTCAAATATGCTGCAGAAATCTCCCTCCACTGAGTCTGGCTGCAGCCATTTTAACTGTGGGCAGCTGAAGCTGCTGCCTGTTCACTTCCTGGATTTACACAGACACACAGAGGCGCACCTCCAGCTCTCATTGGCCCTCTTATGACTCATCCCCCCTCCTTTCCTGGCAAGCTTTCATGAGAGAGAGAGCTGTCACGTGGGGAAAGCGCTGATGTAACATTTCCTCCCTAGGTTTCCTTTTGTTCCTGTAGGATGTATGTGGAGTGAATAGAGGGGATGTAAAGGTGACTGTGTCCGTTCTCCTCCAAGGATGCAGTAGAATTCCATACAGAACGGAGTTATAAACCAGGACTATATAAAGCGGAAACTTAATCCCCAATCTAAGCTACCTTAAAGGACAAGGGCGATTGGACTAATGCGGTACAAGTGAACTCAATATAAATATGAACAATTGTATAGAGAATTATATAAAAAGTTTATTAATACATATTTAGTACAAAGCAAATAACCAAGGACAGATTAAAAGCATGGTAACAATCCATGAGTATCACCAAGATTGTGATCCCCAATAGGGGACGATTAAAATGAGTTGATCGTATACTTGAGTAGGGCCCGCATATGAAAACGATGTTCAAACCACACACATGAGGTATCGCCGCGATCGTGAGAGCGAGAGCAATAATTCTTGCCCTAGACCTCCTCTGTAACTCAACCTGTAACCTGTAGACATTTTTAAACGTCGCCTATGGAGATTTTAAAGGGTGAAAGTTTGTGGCCATTCCACCAGCGGCCGCAATTTTAAAGCGTGACATGTTTGATCAATTTTCTCAGCGTAACATTATCTTTCACAATATAAAAAAAAAATAGCCTAACTTTACTGTTGTCTTATTTTTTTAATTCAAAAAAAGTGTATTTTAAAAAAAAAAAAAGTGCACTTGTAAGACCGCTGTGCAGTGACAGCATGGGCGTGACAGGGCGTGACAGTATTGCAACGACCGCCATTTTATTCTCTAGGGTGTTAGAAAAAAATATATATATATTGTTTGGGGGATCTAAGTAACTTTCTAGCAAAAAAAAATGATTCTAACTTGTAAACAATGAGTGTAAAAAAGAGGCTGGGGCCTTAAGTGGTTAATGCATCCAATGCATTAAGGTGAACAATATTCTGTGCTGCAGCTCCCCCCCCCCTTTATTACCTGATCTGATTTAGCTCTCGCCACTGTCTCCCTCCTCATTGGGCAGATTGATAGCAGCAGGAGCCATTGGCTCCCGCTGCTGTCAATCAAAAGCTGTGAGACGGGAGTGGGGGGGGGGGGGACAGGACTGAGCCACCCGCTCTGTGTCAATAGACAGGGCGGCTCGGGAGTGAGCACGCACAGGTGCCCCAATGGAAAGTGGCTTTCTGCGGGGGCATGCGCCGAAGAGGAGGGACCTGGAGCACCGGCGAGGGACCACACAAGAAGATCAACAATGCTTTTGCACAAAGCAGGTAAGTATAGACATGTTTGTTATTTAAATTTTTTAAAAAAATGAAGGTTTATTAATACTTTAACCCTTCCTTTTTCCCCTTTTTTTTTTTTTAACAAAACGTTCTGTGTAAAACTTAAATACGAGTGTTGGCTTTACCAGCATTTTTCAACTTTCTTTTTTTTTAATTTTTTTTATTTAGTGGTTTATGACAATGAAAAGATAACCACACAGAAGAGGTGGTCCAAACAATGTAGCATACAAATGATCAGCATCTAATTGCATCTTACTAAAGATAGGATCACTCAGGGTAATTGGCAGGGAGTAAAACTGTAGGTGTGCAGGGTACCCAGGTACCTAGGAGGTGTAGTACTAGGGATCTGCGTAGGCGGGTTGTATAATCACTCACACTTCAATTTTTCTCAACCTTTTCATCATGGGAACTCTTGAAGCAACTTTCCGGTCTCAGAGAACCCCTGCTAAAAATTATATATATCTACAAAATTAGTGTGATGGTCAGTGGGGAGAATGTTCCTTACACATGTGGACAATGGGAAGAATTACCTCCTGACAGATATCTAAAAAGATCAATGGTGTCAGTGGTAACATATCTGAGAGGCAGAAATTGCTCAAGGAACCCCTGGCAACCACTGGAAGAACCCTAGGGTTCCTTGGAACTCTGGGAAACCCTGTGCTTTACATATGCTTTAAATTGGAAGTAAACCGTAGATTTCCAAAAACAGGTGATGGGTAGGCCTATTATGACAGAAGAGTTACTGAATGTCACTTCTGTCAATACTTTTCTGTGCCTGGCAGTGTTTGTGTACACTAAGCCATGCATGCGCAGCTCAGTATATAGTCTCAGCGTGATCCTGGATGATGGAACTCCTGTGCACATGCTCAGTGCTAGCATTCAACCACAGTGGAGGAAAGGGAGAGTTACAACTGGCTGGTAGTGGGTGCACCAGTCTGTATGGTAATACAGACTGGCACATCCCCAGCCATCCAGGATATTATCATGGCGAGTTGCTGTGAGCTGGATAAAACCTTGTAGCTGATAAGATGTGGCCTGTGGGACGTAGTTTGGAGACCCCTGCCCCAGAGAAATTCTTGAAATAATTTCCAGGTCTCAGGGAGCCTGTGCAAAAATGAATTCATAAGTGCTCACTGGGGAAAAATGGCCTCTAAATTGGTGGCTAGAGGAAGGATGTCACATGGTGGTCAGAATTCTACCCTTACAAACAGCTAAAAAGATGATTGGGTTCATACAGTTAGCTCTGCCAAATGGCAATGGTTCTGGAACCATTCAGGCACCATCAGATGGGTGCTGTCAGAAACCATGAATCAGACTGAGACAGAAGTAAAGTTGAATCACACTTGTTTAATAATAATAATTAAAAGGTAAACGTAGTCAAAACATAGCCAGATTTCAGGAACCGGAACGGATAGTCAGACAAGCCAAAACATCAGGGAGCCAGAGATGAGCGTAGTAGAATAGCAAGCAGGATCAGGAGCCAGAAGGAATGTCAGCCAAGCAAGTCTTTAACAGGAACACAGGAGAGCGTCTCTAGAGATGTGACCATGGCGAAGGCAGAGATCATCTGGACTGGATGGCTTAAGTAGGCAGGACTGATGAGCAAGATATCATCAACAGGTGAGTCACTGTGGAGAGAAAGGAACTGGCAATTAGCCGACAGCTGAATGGCCAGCTTTGAGAAGGAAGGGCTGAGTCCAGCCCTGACAGGTGCTGAATTAGCCACAGCTCAAGGAACTCCTAACAACCTCTGGAAGGACCCTGGTTGAGAATGGATGATCTAGATCAGTGGTGTCTAGGGCTGCAACTAACGATTATTTTCATAATCGATTAATCGGCCAATTATTTTTTCGATGAATCGGATAAAATCATAAAAAAAATCGTAATGTGCCATTTTTTTCTATTCCTCCCGGGGACACCAATGACGGGGCGCTATTCCTCCCGGGGACACCAATGACGGGGCGCTATTCCTCCCGGGGACACCAATGACGGGGTGCTATTCCTCCCGGGGTCACCAATGACGGGGTGCTATTCCTCCCGGGGTCACCAATGACGGGGCACTATTCCTCCCAGGAACACCAATGGGGCACTATCCCCCCTCCCAGGAACACCAATGGGGCACTATGTCTATTCTCCTCCCACCCAGGAAAACCAATGATGGGGAACTTCTACTCCAGGCAGCCACCCCCCGGAACACCAATGATGGGGAATTATCCCCCCCCTCCCAGGAACACCAATGGGGCACTATTCCCCCCCCTTCCCAGGAACACCAATGGGGCACTATTCCCCCCCCAGGAACACCAATGGGGCACTATTCCCCCCCCTCCCAGGAACACCAATGGAGCACTATTCCCCCCCCCCAGGAACACCAATGGGGCACTATTCCCCCCCCCCCCCCAGGAACACCAATGGGGCACTATTCCCCCCCCCCTCCCAGGAACACCAATGGGGCACTATTCCCCCCCCCTCCCAGGAACACCAATGGGGCACTATTCCCCCCCTCCCAGGAACACCAATGGGGCACTATTCCCCCCCCTCCCAGGAACACCAATGGGGCACTATTCCCCCCCCTCCCAGGAACACCAATGGGGCACTATTCCCCCCCCCCTCCCAGGAACACCAATGGGGCACTATGTCTATTCCCCTCCTTCCCAGGAACAGCAATGATGGGGCATTCCCCCCCCCTCCCTCCCCAGTAATACTGTTAAGATGGTGCCCGGTCATAAAAATGTGCTGTTTTTACTGTGTTATTAGCTGCTACCTTTCACTATGAAAGTGCAGCTCCTCGCTTCTTGCCCTCGCCTCTCTGTTCCCTCGAGGCAGCGGGCAGGGCTGAGATCAGTGGGGATGACGTCTGCAAAGAGGAGGAGGGGGAGAGGTGCGCCGCGGACGTGCCTGGTCACAAACGGCGGCGCCGAGGACACAGGAGGGAGGATTTTTTCTCTGTTCCCTCGAGGCAGCGGGCGGGGCTGAGAAGATCAGGGGGGGGTGACGTCAGCAAGGAGGAGGAGAGGCGCGCCGTGGACGTGCGGCGGCGCAGAGGTGCCTGGTCACAAATGGCGGCGCCGAGGACACAGGGAGGGAGGATTTAAAACGGACGGACAGACAGAAGGAAGGTGCGGACCAACTAATCGATAATGAAAATCGTTGACAACGATTTTCATTATCGATTATTATCGATAATATCGATTAATCGTTTCAGCCCTAGTGGTGTCCAAACTGCAGCTTTACAGCCAGATGTGAACCTTTGCTTGCCTTTATCTGGCCCTTGGGGGAATTGTCCTCCCAGTGATACGGGACACTATTCTGCCAACTGACACCAACAATGGGGCACTATTCCTCCTAATGATGGGGCACTATTCCTCCTAATGATGGGGCACTATTCCTCTCAATGCTCCCAACACTATTCCTCCCCCTAATACCAAATGTGGTGATGTTTACTCCCACCGATGCCAGGAAAATTTCAACTCCCGCTGGCCACAGTCTGGCCCCCCTAAGGTCTGAAGGACAATAACTGGCCCTTTAGAACGTGTGGAGACCCCTGGTCTAGTTGCTTATAGAATAGAACGTCTATAATGGTAAAGAGAGAGAAAAAATCCTGCAAGGTTTCCTGGCCACCATGAACTCTTCACCGGTGGATGGTCTTATTACTTGTTGCCTGGAGTTTCTCTTTACTACTTTGTGCCTAGGCAGCATTTGTTAAAATTAACTATTATGCATTCTAAATATATCTGTGGATGTTCCCGTGAATCAGATGGCAGGAGCATGTGAATGTATTGCCTTGTGACCTTCTCTTCTATGTAACATTACGAAAGCTAATGTGTGTAGGCAGGAGTGCCATACAAACAGATGTACATTTTATTAAGTGCAGAGCAAATATCCTCTGTTATCACATTCCTAGAGAGCGTTCGAGTGGAAATGTGTAGAACTGAGATATTCCTTATCTACAGCAGCTTGGAGCGTTAATGCGGAACTCCGGTCTTTAGGGTTTCCATGAGGTTGGTGGAACCTCTGTTGGGTATTAATGGCCTTCTGGGTTCCCGTTTGGAAGATCGGGTGGAAATGTGTAGAACTGAGATATTCCTTATCTACAGCAGCTTGGAGCGTTAATGCAGAACTCCGGTCTTTAGGGTTTCCATGGGGTTGGTGGAACCTCTGTCGGGTATTAATGGCCTTCTGGGTTCCTGTTTGGAAGATTGGCTTCCTGGATCAGTGAATACAGTTTCTGGGATAGGGATCGAGGAGGGAGTCTTCCCAACAAGGATGCAGACAGCAATAAAACCTTGTCCTAAATAAAGAAAACCTGTTTGGTTTGCGTTCTGCTTCAAATGAAAGAGAACCCGTTCTTTGTCTCTAACCACGCCGCTTACATTTACTTTATGTTTACTCTGCTGCTCCATTTGGCTGTTCTGTTGATTTGTGCCCTCTGTTGAAAAGTGCCTGCGTAAATAATAGATTATGAAGTGTGTATAGAAGAAAGAGGAGAGAAAAAAAAAAAAAAAAGTATGAGGAAAGAGAAAGTATGGGGAAGGTAGAGGTGAAGGAGGGGGCTTTCCCTTGGTAGTATGGAAGGTATAGTATTATAGACCAAGATCCCACAGCTAGTAGAGCCTTCTCACTGGGCTTTTTTTAACTTGGCGCCGGTGTTCTGTCGATATGTGCCCACCGTCGAAAAAAAAACCTCCTACGGTGTGCGCATGCACTATGGTCACATCACTCCAGCTGATCGGCAAATCAGCTGGAGTGCCCTTCCATTCTGCGCATGCACTTTTCAACAGCGGGCACATATTGACAGAACACCGGCGCCAAGTTAAAAAAAGCCCAGTGAGAAGGCTCTACTAGCTGTGGGATCTTGGTCTATAATACTAGAACGCATAATTAACATACAATAGCAAGGCTTGGAACGCACGCGGGTCCGCCATTTTGGCTGAACCCGGAAGTGCACGATGGTGATCAGTACGAGCTGGATTCTCATCAGGGGGGTCACAGTATCTTTATTAGGGAGCATGGCAGCAGTGGATGAGCACCCCAGACGAAGTTGAAAAGTGCATGCGCAGAATGGAAGGGCACTCCAGCTGATTTGCCGATCAGCTGGAGTGACGTGACCATAGTGCATGCGCACACCGTAGGAGGTTTTTTTTCCGACGGTGGGCACATATTGACAGAACACCGGCGCCAAGTTAAAAAAATCCCAGTGAGAAGGCTCTACTAGCTGTGGGATCTTGGTCTATAATGCTATACCTTCCATACTACCAAGGGAAAGCCCCCTCCTTCACCTCTACCTTCCCCATACTTTCTTTTTCCTCATACCTCTCTTTTTTTGTTTTCTCTCCTCTTTCTTTTATACACACCCAACGCATACTTGCACGTTATGTGAAACCTACCTCAGAACGAAGCCCTCCAGTGAGAGAGCTGACACCCCAGTCTTTAGGAAAGAAAAAGACCCTGGACGGCCGCACACCATAGAAGGCATCTTTATTGATATGAGAAAATAAAATCCAAATGCAGTCACCTCATGTACAGGGAGGAACAGGAAAGATAGCTAACATGTTTCACGCCCCATCATGGGGCTTATTCATAGCCATGAATAAGCCCCATGATAGGGCGTGAAACATGTTAGCTATCTTTCCTGTTCCTCCCTGTACATGAGGTGACTGCATTTGGATTTTATTTCTTCATATCAATAAAGATGCCTTCTATGGTTTGCGGCCGTCCAGGGTCTTTTTCTTTCCTCAAGCTTGCGCAGAGCCAGCACCTGTGAGTTCCATTAGGACGGGTGTCTTGATACGGATTAGAGAGATTGGAGCGGCAATCTTTTGCTTATGATCTTACCCAGTCTTTCTTCCGGGTTTCGTGGCCTCCAGCTACGTAAGTGGCGGGGGGGGTGCGATGGTGTCACTCCTGCTTGAGAGTCTGACAGCTGCTGCAGCTGGGCAGTACCTCTGTTTTAGGTCAGTATACGCCCAGGGACAAATTCCCCGGAGCGCAGATTGCTTGCATTCTTGGCATTCGTCCCACGGTGCATACTGCCCTAAACATGTACTTCCCAGCCCTGTCCAGCTGTAGCAGCTGTCATAGAGCTTAACAGGCTGCTGGCCGTGAGGCTGAATGGTGCTCCTGTGCCTCCCCGCTGCAGCTAAACACCGGAGCCTCGTGCATCAGGGCTAAACACCCAGTGTGTACAGGGTCTTCAAATTCACTCTAACTGTGAATCAATAGGACACAGGTATTATCAATTATTATTACTGTTCTCCATAAGGAAAGTTCAAAACAAGTCTTATGGCCCGTACACGCGATCCGAAAATCGGACGACAGATTGTCCGACTTTTTTCGCTTAATAGTCGCAAGTAGTAATTGAATAGGTTACTAAGGTTGCGAAAATTCTCCTACGACAGAAAAAAAAAGCCGGAAGTGATGTCATGTGTTGTAATGTATTTGTATTATATTTTCGGACGACAACTGTACTGACTAAACGAAAATCGTACGATCTGGTATCGTACGAAGGAAAATATTCGTGCTTGTCCGATCGAAAAATATCGGATGAATTGACGCGATCGGCTCTCGAAAGCTCTGTACTAACGATCCAATTATCGTACGATCGCGTCATGTTTTTTTGTCCGGATCGCGTGTACGGGCCATTAGAAAGTATTATTTTACTGAGTAGTTGATGCTTGGAACAGGCTTCCAGGAGAATCGATTCACATTGGATGTTTTTGGACGTTTTTACAGCTGCTGTACGTTTTTTTTTTTCTACAGTCAATAAACTCCCCATCATGTTATCTTATGTGTCCATGCACACATAGGCTGTTATCAACTGTTTTTGGCTGGGGCGTTTTTTGGCTGTAAAAAAAAAAATCCCCAAAAACTAGTGGGTTCTGAGTGGAGTTTTTCAGCTGTAAAAATGCTCTAACGCCGATAAACGCTCAAAAACGCGCCTCACCAGCATTTTTTAACGTTTTTGATCCCAATGAAAAAAAAAAAAAAACGCTAAAAAAAAAACACTATTGCAAAAACTCTGAAAGGTGTTAAAAAACTCACTGCAAAGCTACTGGCGTTTTTATAATGTTATTATAACGTGCAGTGTGCATGAGGTCTTTTTCTGCTGTCACTTTTCTATGTTTCTGTTTCTATCTTCAATAATAATGTCCCTGAACTCCCCACCTAGATCACATGGTCTCTGACCACCAATCATTACACCACTGAAGATCACATGGTCTCTGACCACCAATCATTACACCACTGAAGATCACATGGTCTCTGACCACCAATCATTACACCACTGAAGATCACATGGTCTCTGACCACCAATCATTACACCACTGAAGATCACATGGTCTCTGACCACCAACATTACTCCACTGAAGATCACATGGTCTCTGACCACCAATCATTACACCACTGAAGACCACATGGTCTCTGACCACCAACATTACTCCACTGAAGATCACATGGTCTCTTGGCCACCAATCATTACTCCACTGAAGATCACATGGTCTCTGACCACCAATCATTACTCCACTGAAGATCACATGGTCTCTGACCACCAATCATTACTCCACTGAAGATCACATGGTCTCTTGACCACCAATCATTACTCCACTGAAGATCACATGGTCTCTGACCACCAACATTACTCCACTGAAGATCACATGGTCTCTTGGCCACCAATCATTACTCCACTGAAGATCACATGGTCTCTGACCACCAATCATTACTCCACTGAAGATCACATGGTCTCTGACCACCAATCATTACTCCACTGAAGATCACATGGTCTCTTGACCACCAATCATTACTCCACTGAAAATCACATGGTCTCTGACCACCAACATTACTCCACTGAAGATCACATGGTCTCTTGACCACCAATCATTATTCCACTGAAGATCACATGGTCTCTGACTACCAATCATTACTCCACTGAGTCTACAGTTTCCAATCAGCAATGTGACAAGCCAATCAAAGGGTCTGCCTACCAGGTGCATTGTAGGCGTTTTGTGTTATTAGAGACTGCAGAGAGTCTGACCCTTTTTTATTCAATCAGACGCTGACTGGTATACTAAAGCTGACCATACATGAGTAGATTTTCAAATGTACATTTGTATGTAAATTCTCAGTACATTCAGTGACTTGACAAACGTTGCTCGAAAGTGATACTGAGGTTACCAGAATTGGTGGACTTTATAGGAGCAAAAACACAAGTATATAATAAATTACAAACCTACTTTTATGATACATTATTAAAACACTGAAGTCAGTGAAACGGTCTAAAAGGCACCCTCAATACAGCAAGATACCTATTCATTCCAATTTCTGAGCCTTCCAGCTTTAAATATCATATCCTTCAAGTAATAACTCAGCTCAACATGTTTCGTGGGGAGCCGCATCTTCAGGAGCTTCTTTGGGCGCTGAGTCACTTAAAATAGAAGTATGGGAATTTTTTTTTTTATTGTATTTACTTAGGTGGATGCTGCATCTGTCCCCCTGCTGGCTCTAAGGCTGAGAACTGAGTGCTCAAACGTCAGCGATCGCTCAGTTCTCAGAGCTCTGTGAGAAGAGAGCTGGTGACTGTCAGCTCTGCCCCCCCCCCCCCCTCGTGGCTTGATGAGAGGCTGAGCCGGGTCCTGGTCCAGGCATGTGAGCAGATCCCATATGGTGGTGATCTTTCCCCAGCCTGGACCGGCTCTGTGACGTTAGCTGACAGCAGGCTTCAGCCCGCTGTCTGCTGAAAATAGGTCACAGGAGTGTAAAACAATCTGCACTCCTGTGATCCACAGGAGAAGTACTGCCAAACGAGCTTTGGCTGTACCTCTTTAAAATGATGAAAAATCAGATGCATCTGTGGCTAGAATAATGATGCCATGGTATATACAGGCTATTATTTACCAATTAACCTTGTGGAACCCCAGATGAAGTCTAATGAGACGAAACGCATCGGGAGGACTCTACTGCCTCCATTATTTTATCCCAGCGCTTGTAACTACTTTTCAAGTGTAAGTGTTTTACCTTCAATAAATTTTAATACTATAAACGGAATTACGCTATGTGGCCATCTCTTTCTATTTCTAATTGGTCATTATCTTCTGACGTGTAATCACTTATATGGAGACGGATTTCTCATGAGGGTCTAGGATACTCCGGGTTCCCATTACGGAGGATCCCCAAGGTTCCATCCTCGTTGTCGGCTGACAACACAAGCCTGTTTGACTCACAGAACGTATGTTCTTCTGAGTTCAAACCATCCGGTAAGCCTGCATCTACCTCGGTGGTGGCTTTATCACATTGGTGCCTCTAGTTTCCATCCACCATATTGGCTATCTATGTGGGGATTGTGATCATTCAATCTATTCGTTTTATTATGGACTGCAATTACTCACTGCACACTGTGGATTTCTGAGATTTGTATTGACTTATTAATTTACTTTGCACCAATGTTTATGGCAGGGCTATGTCAATTAACCCTAGCACTTTAGCGCTACACTTATACACCTTTATTATTTACCAATAAAAGTATGTCACCAACTTAATTATCATATCATAGTAGTCCAGATGTGACCTAGAAGCAGTATTAAATAGTCCAACTGAATTGTACAATACATGTCCACATCATAATGAAATAATCACTCCATGTCATAATTAGCTGTACAGGGCCTTCTAAGGTCCTTCACTTAGCTTCTCAAATGGCTTCCTACTTGAAGACTATTACACTGTAGGGGTCCTTGTATTTCAAAATAGCAGCTCAAGCTGGTAAAGAAAAGCCAACCTCAGCAACTTCCTCAGTGTCCTCGGAATGCCATCATCGAAAGCTCAAAAAGTACCGATACTTCAAAATGTAATTTGCTGATAACATTCAGTTTTGGAATGATTGGACTTTCCCGCACGAAAACCACATTCATTGTTAGAAATTCATTTGCTAGACCAACAATTTTCCTTCCTGCTGCACTGAATTTTCTCGTCACTCTCGTTAAAAACAAACTTCAATTTGACCCCACAATTTTTAAAATAATTTATAATAATTTGACCCCACTAAATCTAAGTAACGTTCTTAAAATCAAAGCCTAGCTCCACCAAAAAGGGGAAGTTCTGCTTTAAGGCCTCCTTCCCCCTCTCCTGTTTGTGGAATCAAGCTTTTAGGGAAGAGGGGGGGTTGCGTGTACCCGATTTTGACAGGTAACCCCTCCCACTTCCACTCCACCTCCCTAGGCGATCAGAAACAAAAAGTTCTCCTCCTCACCCTCCTGAAGTCTTTTGGGACACATGACAGGTCCCAGGAGACACCGCCGGATCGTGGGACAGGTGAGTGGCTGTTTATTAAAAGTCAGCAGCTACAGTTTTCACTTAAAGCAGAGATCCACCCAGAAATGAAACTTCCGCTGATCCGGTTCCTCCTCCCCTCCGGTGTCACATTTGACACCTTTCAGGGGGGAGCAGATACCTGTCTAATCCAGGTATTTGCTCCCACTTCCGGTGAAAGAGCGCCACAGAATCCGCGGCAAACTACGCCATGTCCGGCCCCTCCTCCATCTCCCCCGCTGTCTTCTGGGAGACACACAGGTCCCAGAAGACAGCGGGATCCGCGACTTGCCCATGTGCAGTAGGAAACAGGCTGTGAAGCCACAAGGCTTCACTTCCTGATGCCCTTACTAAAGATGCCGGCGCCTGCACCCGGAGACGAGGGAGTCGTCAGGTTTGGGTGAGGACATTGCGGGCGCCCTGGACAGGTAAGGGTCGGTTCACACTGGGGCAACACGACTTCAGCGCAACTTTGTACCGCGACTTCAACGCGACTTCAGCAAATTACAAGGCGACTTGAAGTCGCCTCCATGACAGGCGACTTCGCCTGTGGCCAATCAGCTCTCTGGGAGGGAGGGGGGAGGGAGGGGTTTTCCCTGCAAAGTCGCTTGACTTTACAGAGAGATCCGATTTGGAGGCGACTTCCATTGATTTCTATGGTACAAGTCGCCTACCAAGTCGGATCAAAGTAGTACAGGGAGTACGCTCTGAAGTCGGAGCGACTTCAGTAGCGTCTATTAAGACGCTAGCGTTCACTCCCATTGAAACTATTTCTGGGGCGACTTGAGGGCGTACAAGTCGGATCCCAAGTCGCCCCAGTGTGAACCGAGCCTAAATGTCCTTATTTTAAAAGTCAGCAGCTATTTATTTTTTTTTGCAGGCGGAACTCCGCTTTCACACTGAGCCATGGGCAGCGTTAGCGGTAAAGCGCCGCTAGTTTTATCGGCGCTCTAGCTCTGTTTTAGCGGTGCTATTTGGCTGCTAACTGGCCGAAGAAAGGGTTAAATGCGCTCGTGTAGCGCCGCTGCCAAAGCACTTTGCAAGGCACTTCGGCAGCGTTGCCCATTCATTTCAATAGGCAGGAGCAGTATATTTTTTTAACATGCTGCCAGCGCAGCGCCCCAATGTGAAAGCACTCTGGCTTTCACATTGAGTTGGAGGGGAGGCGTTTTTCAGGCGCTATTTTTGGGCCTTTAGCGCCTGAAAAACGCCTCCAGTGTGAAAGGTTTCTTAGAGACTGGAACTCCTCTCTAAAAACTGGCGTAATAAGAGGATCAGCAAAGTGCAGTCATTGTGCAGCATTACTAGGCAGGAAGCCTGCAAATGGCAATTAGGGAAATATAAATTATCCTAGCTCGTTAATTCATTGAAATTGGGTTATATTTTTGTGCAGCTGTAATGTTCCCATCCCTTGTGTGTAAAATGCTATGGCTAGAGCTCTTACACTAAACTGCCTGTCACCATTCTGATTCTGGTTTGTTTTTCTGCAGGACACAGGTGTCGGGAAATCCAGTATTGTCTGGAGGTTTGTAGAAGACAGCTTTGATCCGAATATCAATCCCACAATTGGGTGAGTGTCTTTTGGTTCTGATATCCTTGTTCCAGCTAACATTTTAAATAGAGGGGTGTATGGTTAAAGCCCCTTTCTTTTTACTTTCTGTAATCTGTTGGAGAGATTTCCCTTCACTTCCTGTCTTAGAGGCACAATGGAAAGCGACAGAAAATCTCTTTAAAATGCGGGGAAACCCTCCTTTCTGCAGTTGTCACAAAACAAGATTTACCCTCACCTCCTGTTTTGGTAACTTGTAAAAATGTGAATTTCTTATCAGTATTTACCAGGAAATAAAGGTGAATCTCCCCAGTGGGCACAAATACAGAAATAAAAGCCTGGTAGAGGGTCTAACCCTTCCCCCCTCAATCTAGTCCATGGGTGCTCAACCTGTGGCCCCCCCAGCTGTTGCGGAACATCATGACCTTGCCTGTGGGAGTCATGCTTGTAACTGTCAGCCTTGCAATGCCTCATGGGACTTGTAGTTCCACAGCATCTGGAGGACCACAGGTTGAGCACCCATGGACTAGTCTGTCATTGGAGGAGTTGTGCCCCATCATTGGTGTCATTGGGCCCAATTGTTAGTGTCATTGGGAGGAAATGTGCCCCGTCATTGGTGTCACTGGGCCCAATTGTTGGTGTCATTGGGAGGAAATGTGCCCCATCATTGGGCCCAATTGTTGGTGTCATTGGGAGGAAATTTCCCCCGTCATTGGTGTCATTGGGCCCAATTGTTGGTGTCATTGGGAGGAAATGTGCCCCGTCATTGGTGTCACTGGGCCCAATTGTTGGTGTCATTGGGAGGAAATGTGCCCCATCATTGGGCCCAATTGTTGGTGTCATTGGGAGGAAATGTGCCCCGTCATTGGGCCCAATTGTTGGTGTCATTGGGAGGAAATGTGCCCCGTCATTGGTGTAATTGGGCCCAATTGTTGGTGACATTGGGAGGAAATGTGCCCCGTCATTGGTGTCATTGGGCCCAATTGTTGGTGTCATTGGGAGGAAATGTGCCCCGTCATTGGTGTCATTGGGCCCAATTGTTGGTGTCATTGGGAGGAAATGTGCCCCGTCATTGGTGTCATTGGGCCCAATTGTTGGTGACATTGGGAGGAAATGTGCCTCGTCATTGGTGTCATTGGGCCCAATTGTTGGTGACATTGGGAGGAAATGTGCCCGTCATTGGTGTCATTGGGCCCAATTGTTGGTGACATTGGGAGGAAATGTGCCCCGTCATTGGGCCCAAATGTTGGTGACATTGGGAGAAAATGTGCCCCATCATTGGTGTCATTGGGCCCGATTGTTGGTGTCATTGGGAGGAAATGTGCCTGTCATTGGTGTCATTGGGCCCAATTGTTGGTGACATTGGGAGGAAATGTGCCTGTCATTGGTGTCATTGGGCCCAATTGTTGGTATCATTTTCAGGAAATGTGCCCCATCATTGGTGTTACTGAGCCCAATTGTTGGTGACATTGGGAGGAAATGTGCCCCGTCATTGGTGTCATTGGGCCCGATTGTTGGTGTCATTGGGAGGAAATGTGCCTGTCATTGGTGTCATTGGGCCCAATTGTTGGTGACATTGGGAGGAAATGTGCCTGTCATTGGTGTCATTGGGCCCAATTGTTGGTGTCATTTTCAGGAAATGTGCCCCATCATTGGTGTTACTGAGCCCAATTGTTGGTGTCATTGGGAGGAAATGTGCCCCGTCATTGGTATAATTGGGCCCAATTGTTGCTGTCATTGGGAGGAAATGCACCCCATCATTGGTGTCATTGGGCCCAGTGGTTGGTGTCATTGGGAGGAAATGTGCCCCATCATTGGTGTCATTGGGAAGAATTGTGTTCCAGCGTTGGTGTCATTGGGAAGAATTGTGTCTCAGCGTTGGTGTCATTAGGAGGAATTGTGCCCTTTCATTGGGGTCGGTGGGCAGGGATTATGCCCCATAGTTGGTATCAGTGTATAAAATAATGCCCCAAGGGCCAGATAAAAGCAAGCAAAGACCCGCATCTGGCCCCTGGGCCGCAGTTTGGAGACCACTGATCTATTGGAATGAAAAGTGATTATCTCCACCTGTTGCCTGTGAGTGGCCTGACCTCCTGGACCCCACACTTGGAAATTGACAGCTGGTGAGGTCAGGCATTTGACAGGCTAGAAGATGTCAGGTGACCTCTGACCTTCTAATGGCCTCGCCAATGGCAGCTGTCATAGTTCCATCCTGACAGACTCCTATGTTTTGTTTCAGGGCTTCTTTTATGACCAAGACTGTACAGCATCAGAACGAACTCCATAAGTTTCTTATATGGGATACGGCTGGACAAGAGCGGGTAAGCTCAGAATAAGACTCTAACTTTGACATCACCGCTCTGTTTGCTTTGTTCTGCTTCAGGCTTTGGGAAACTTTGTTACAAAAGCAGTTAATGCTACACAAGTCCAAGTCACCCATGTCAGTTAACAACAGTTGCAGCACTGTGCAGTCATTCGCAGCTCAGCAATTGTCTAGCTAGTCACTATTCAGCAGGTTTTTCCCAGTGCCTATGGAAGACACTGCAGCCCCATGCAATGGGATCCTCTCTTTATGAGCCACAGAGGGCAGTGCTTGACACCTGAACATACTGACATTTTTTTTTGTAGGCTCAGGAAAAAAAAAAACTAAAGGATACTGGCAAATATAGGGATTTAGTAAACATAGTAACTAGCGATACAAGGTGAATGCCAGAATAACTACAGGCAGACTGTTAAAGAAGAATGCAAAGCTTTCTCTGGATTTTGCCGATGCCAAGTGGCTGACCAGCTGTGTTCCGAGTGCAGTAGACCAGCCGCTCAGCACAGACCTAGAAGTGAAGATCACGGGTAGTGATGTCTGTATCAGTGATTTCCAGCTTCCAGAGTATCAGCCAGATATAGTTTATACATAGTTATGGTCCAAACTGGGCCAACGTAGCTATGTATAAGATATCCATACCTGAAATTCATTTTTAAAGAGTAACTCCACTTTCGTGGAAAAAAAATTGCAAGTAAAAAAAAAATATATTATATAAAAGTGCGACTCAAGTCGTATTGTAAAAATTACAAATAAAAAAATATATAAATTACCGTATATACTCGAGTATAAGTCGTTCCGAGTATAAGTCGAGACCCTAATTTACCACAAAAAAATGGGAAAAACTTATTGACCCGAGTATAAGACGAGGGTGAGAAATGCACAGCTACTGTAAGTGGAAAAGAGGGTCAGCAATGCCTACTTGCAGCATCACTGTGCCCATTTGCAGCTATAGGTCCCCTGAACTTCAAACTCGGTAGTAAAGGGTTCCTAGATGCCTCCCTAGCTGCAGCCAAAATTTGGGGTCTCTGAACCCAAAGGGTCCCGAAATGACATTGCTGCAGATGGACACAGTTGACTGAATTTGGGGCCCCGTATCTCGGGGCCACTTAGTGCTAGGAACCCCAAATTTGGTGTGCAAACCCAGTGGAACTAGCACCATAAAATTTCCAAAGCTAGGGTTTCTAGCACCAAGTGGCCCCGAGTTACAGGGCCCCAAATATCAGTTTAGAAAATGTCAAGCACTTTTCTGCAGCAGAGAATGACATTTTCTGAACCGGTTTTGGGGCCCCGTATCTCAGGGCCACTTGGTGCTAGAAACCCCAGCTTTGGATATGTTATGGTACCAGTTCCCTTGGGTTTGCACACCAAATTTGGGGTTCCTAGCACCAAGTGGCCCTGAGATACGGGGCCCCAAAGTTGGTTCGGAAAATGAAATTTTTTGCTGCAGAAAAGTGCTTGACTCGAGTATAAGTCGAGGGGGGCACTTTCAGCACAAAAAAATGTGCTGAAAAATTCGACTTATACTCGAGTATATACGGTATATATTACATAAAAGTGCGACTCAAGTCATATTGTAAAAATTACAAATAAAAAAATATATATTATATAAAATTGCGACTCAAGGCGTATTGTAAAAATTGCAAATAAAAAAAAATACATTATATAAAAGTGCGACTCAAGTCATATTGTAAAAATTACAAAAAAAAAAAAAATATATATTATATAAAATTGCGACTCAAGTCATTGTAATTGAATGTTAATAAAAAGTACCTTTCCTTTTCAATCTGCAGCACTTTAATTTTCTGTGAAATGCAATACAATATGGCTACCTGGAGGTTTTCTGTAACTGTGTGTACAGAACGCCACCTGAAAATGTCATTTCCTGCTTGTGTGATTGGCTCACTGATTTTCCTAGATGTCTGCACTAAATCAGATTTTTGCCACCCCCCGCAGCAAAAATGTCATTTTTGTTGAGATACTCCCAAAGGGAATCACTTCTAGAGGGATACCACTTTTCTCATTAGAGCCCTGCAGGTGCAGCAGCTTATTGATATTCTTAAAACCACTCCCATACAGATTCACTATGCATATGGACACAGACTAACAGCTATTTCTTCAGAATAACGAAAGGTAGGAATCTGCAAGAAAGTATGTTTAAAATCCCTGCAATGTACAGAGGGGAATGTTTTTTTCTCAGCAAAAGTGTAGTTACTCTTTAATTAAATTCAAGACTTTTTATGACTACACTTTACATTTAAAAACCTTTAAAAGAACAAAGTACAGTAATGATAATGTCAACCCCTCTGGATACCCTTCATTTATTTCATGTTTGGCAGCTTCCCATAGACAGGTCCTCTTAGCTCTGTTCAGAAGAGACCAAAAGTTGACTGGCTTCAATTTTGTACCCAGTTTGATTGGGCTGTCCCCTCGCAAGCTTTATCATTTATTAACCGTCTGTTTGGTTTTTTGCACCGTATTGGTTTGTATGTAGAGTTGGACCCCAGAAAAGGTAAGTTCTGTGAACTTTTTTACTCATGGTGTTTATAGTGGCCTGTCTTATTTCCTTCTAGTTCCGTGCCTTGGCTCCAATGTATTACAGAGGATCGACGGCGGCCATCATAGCATATGACATTACAAAGGAGGTGAGCAAAACCTGGTCCTGGCAGGGGTTAGGCTTCCATCTCTTCAAGAGAACCTGTCACTTTCATTCTTGCCTTTCTCATCTGTGACCCTAAATATGTACTGGAGATGACCGGTTCCTTGTAGAAATAGAATCATCCACAGGAGTTGGGTTATGGGTAGGGTTGCCACCTCATCCCTTTAAACCCAAACACATATTTACACAGGTTCTGTGGCTAATTAAGGTGGTAATTAAACTTACTTGGTGCCTTATCTGCAATCAATTAGCCTCAGAACCTGTGTAATTCATATGTGTTCGGGTTTAAAGGGATGAGGTGGCAACTCTAGTTATGGGAGCCCATTAGGCTTGGCTAAGGAAGGTAAAGATGGCCATGGATGTTTGATGGTGGCCAGATCAGGCCACCATCATACCAACCTCACCACCAACCTCATGTCTTTGAGCACCAGGGGCCATCCCGGATGACTGCTGTTAGACGTAATGAGGGTCACATATGTTTGGAAATCTTGTCTGAATGCAATTATTTTCTCCTGTAGTAAGCCGGCGGCAGAGGGGCCTGGATGCACTCATTCCTCCCTGCTCCTCTAGCACGCTTAGGAGATCCAAGCATTCATGTTCATATGGAAAACTGTGAAAGGAACGATCTTAAAGTGAACTTTCCTTTCATCTCCCCATTATACTATTCAGCTAGGGAAAAGAGGAAGGCAATGATTCTTGAATCGTACACAGGGCTAAAGACTCTCCCCACTCTCATGTGACAGCGCTGGGTTCCTGGGAAGGCAGTCAACAAGCTCCTACGCCATCACATGGAGAGGAGGGGGGGTGAGTCACATGTCCCAAAACTTGGAAATGTTTTTGTTTAGCTCCCAGTGAATTAATATAGCAGCTAACGAGCAAAGGAAAAGGTGAGCAAAGTAAGAAAGAGGGGCAATAAGTGAACCTATTGCTTTGCTCTGCCTAAGCAAAGCAAAGGTTCACTTGAAGACCATTGGATCACGTCTGTATATCCTGTCCTGTGAGTTAAAAGGTAACTCCACTTTCGTGGGGGGGAAAAAAAATTGCAAATAAAGAAAAAATAATATAGTGCATATAATTGCGACACTAATCATATTGCAATTGAATGTTTTTAAAAATGACCTTTCCTTTTCAATCTGCAGTAATTTTCTGAGAATAGATTGCAATATGGCTACCTGGACTTGTTCTGTACACAGATAGTGTACTGACCACACCCCAGAAACATCATTTCCTGCTTGTGTGATTGGCTCACCAATTTTCCCAGAAGTCTGCCTAAGATACAAATCAGATTTCAGGCATCCCTTGCAACAAAAATGTAATTTATTAAGAGATACTTTTAATAGGAGCACATCTAAAGGGATGCAGGCCCAGCAGATTAACTCATTAGTGCCCTTCAGCTCCACACCTGACAGTTAAAATGACACTAAAGCTTAGTTTTTTGTTTTTTTTTAAATTCCTTTATTTTGTTATACAGTAGGCATAGATACACAGTCCAGAATACAGCAGGTCATACATTCCATACATTAACACGTTTTGAGTCATATAGAATGAGACTGTAGACCAAAATCAAGTTATTCACCAAACAAGTGTGGTATTATACATATGTTCTAGCCAAAAATATATCTTTTCCATACATAGTAAATCAAGGTTGCCTACCAATGGGCCTCCTTGCATAAACCTTAAACTGGTCTTAAACAGTTTTGATATATAATGTAATGTTTAAACCTTTAAAGACAAGTATGTCTATTTCTATACAGGTGGGTGTTTCCTGCTCACCTTAAATAATATCTTCTCATTAAATTCGTTATCGCCGTCACCACGGCTGCTTAGTGAGCTGATCAGTACAAAAGAAGCTATAGAGGAGGAAAGCATGGAAAATGGGAGGGAAAGCGGGGTAGAAGAAGGATAAGGAAGGCTTGGAGGAAGGGAGGGGAAGAGGGCAAGAAAGAGGAGGTTGGAAGGGAAAGGCTGCGACACCGCCCCCTCATCGGCCCCGTCTGCCAGACCCCAGAGGGGTGTGTACAGGTATCAGCTTCGTTTTTTTTTTAAATAACAAAACATATCATACTTACCTCCACTGTGCAGCTCGTTTTGCACAGAGTGGCCCCGAACCTCGTCTTCTGGGGTCCCTCGGCAGCTCTCGCGGCTCCTCTCCGCATTAGATAACCCCCTGGGAGAAGCGCTCTCCCGGTGGGTTACCTTACGGGCGCGCTCTCGAGTCATTCATTAGACGTCCATAGAAGCCGAATGTATGACTCGGCCCCGGCGCCCAGGGTCATTGGATTTGGATGACAGCAGCGGGAGCCGATGGCTGCGCTGCTATCAATCCGTCCAATCAGGACCCGAGACACCAGCTTTTTGCTGGTGTGCTCGTCCCCGGGACGAGATAGAGGGGGTACAGGTAAGTAAAACGGGGGGCTCTGGGGGGCTGCAACATTACAGGAGGTTTTTCACCTCAATGCATAGAATACATTGAGGTGAAAAACCTTGAAGGTTTACAACCCCTTTAATTATGAAATCACTCCCATTACACCCACTCAGAACAGAGGCACAGAAAAAAACACACTTGGATTTCTTCAGAATAACAAAAGGTAGGAATCTGCAACCTAGTTTGTTATAATCCTTGCAATGTACATTGATCACCCAGAGGGGAAAAGTGGAGTTACGCTTTAAGAGATTTCCTTTGACCGATCTTACTGAAGTTGGGCTGCTGTGGGTTACTGCACTTTCTATGGTACCTTTTTGTATATTAAATAAGCTGGTTGTGGTGTCAGTTTGGTTGCCGTTCTGTAGGCCCAGCGCATGACTTTGTATTAACAGACCTGTCTTCATATAGATAGGTTTCTAATATTCTGCTGATCACCAAATCTCCTACAGGAAACGTTTTCAACGTTGAAGAACTGGGTGAAGGAGCTTCGTCAGCATGGGCCCCCCAACATCGTGGTGGCAATAGCTGGAAACAAATGTGACCTGAATGATGTCCGGTATGTCTGGTTACCTTAGTACACATATTGTCTGTCATTCTTTCTCTAGCCCTGTATACAAGCCGTGTCATATCCATGTTGGATTGTCTTATCAGCTCTACATGTAGAAAACACTGGGAAGGTCATACGTTTGTAAATGGTGTAGCCTGGAAGTGTTCCAACACAACCTAGAGAGAATCTGTACAACAAATCCGATTCTCCTTTCCATATCTAACCTGCGCTGATAGTGTGATAAGAAGAGGTGTGTTGTTTGCAATGGGTTAGAAACACTGCTGTGTATTCATACTGGTAAATTAAATAAGGGAAGATGCAGTAGGCCATATCAGCCAAACAGAAATCCTCTTTAAAGTGGGCCTCTAATTCTAAAATTGACTAAAATCTCCACCATTAAGAGATAGAGTCCAGGCTCTTAACTAACTAAGCCCAAAGCGTCTCCTGCCCCTCCCCCCTCAACTCCGTTACTAACTACCCTATAGTAAGAAGATGCATCATATACTTACTTATTCTCAGGGTGCTCCGGACCGAACGCCGATGACGACTGCAATTCCTCCGCAATGACATCACCCATAGGCTTACTATGGGGCATCCGTTGTTGGTTGTCCCTTCTCTCCCCTGAAGCTGGCACTGGGACCAGAGCTCCCTGAGAATAGGTAAGTATAGGCATCTTCCTTCTACAGGGTAGTTAGAATAGAAGTTAGAATGGGGGGTGAAAGCAATTTTATGCTTAGATAGTTAGAGCCTGGAATTCCATCCAGTGGTGTTCTCACCCGAGCCGATTCTTGAATCAGTTCTCGGGTGCTGGTGTCGCCATCTTGGCTAAGGGAAGCCAGCAGTGAAGCCTCGCGGCTTCACAACGGCTTCCTACTGGGCATGCATGAATTGCGCTGTGCTCTGTGAATGGGCTGGCTGCATTGGGAGGGGGGGGCCCGAACTTCTGGCTCACTGAGCAGCGGCAAACTGAGCCAAAAGTGGGAGCAGGCACCTGTCAAAACCAGGTACCCGCTGCCCTACGAAAGGTGCCAAATGTGGCAGTGGAGGGGGGGTGGGAGCAGACAAGTGGAGCTTCCCCTTTTGAAAGAGCTCCGCTTTAAGTTAAAGTGGAGTTTCACCCAAAAAAAAAAAAAAGTGCTTAAAAAAAATAAAAAAAAAAACATTTGGAGAAAATGTTTTTTTTTAATCACCTCTAAATGCCTGTTGCTAGGGGGTCCCTCGTAGTCTGCCTCCTTCGGTGTCTGGGCTCCTGACGTCCCTTCCCTCGGCACAGGAAGGGAGATCGCCTCTCCACCCTCCCTCTTGTCAATCATCTGGGACACGTGACCGGTCAAAGATGATTGCGGGGCCAGTGACGGCACGCGGCGCGGCTCGTGCATGCGCACTGGGTGCCCACAGTTAAAATGCCAACGCCGCCGAACGGAGGGGGGACGAGTGGGTCTTCGATCCCCCACATCGCTGGACCCTGGGACAGGTAAGTGGCCGATTAAAAGTCAGCAGCTGCAGTATTTGTGGCTGCTGACTTTTAATTTTTTTTTTTTTTTTAAACGGGAACCCCACTTTTAGCAGTGTAAATACCTTATTTTGGTGTAGCGTCTTTATTCCTGCCTAGGCAAGGATGCCAAAAAGATCAGCCTTCACTTCATTTTGAGATGTCACGTCACACATTCTGCAGTGTTTCACTTGGGGATGAGTATTGAGGGACCCGGAAAGACCTGCAATATTTTGCGCACGCGCAGACACACTACAGGTCTGCCAGGTCCCAAATACATGGAAGACCTGCAAGATCCCTCGCGCAAGCACAGGCATACCACAGGCCTCTCCCAGTCCCATATATCTGGCAGGGACCTGCTTCCTGTCCGCACATGTTTTAAGATGGCGGCATGCTAGGAGAGGGGTGCATGGAGAACTTCCGCAGAATGCAAGACGACACTGGGATCCATGGACTAGTCAATATGTATTTTTTATTCTCCACCAGGGACAGCTGTTATCTGGCTAAAAATGTATTTTAGCAAGGTAGAGTGAATTTCATTTTGGCTGCACCCTCTGTTGCATATTTACGGATATGCTATGAAGATCATATTAACTGATGGGAGCTGGTAAATCATGCAAATACAACCAGCTATCACCTCCACTTACCTACTATAAAGCTTCAAATATGCGTCACAGTGCCTGACACTCTGAAATGTTGTCTGTCCCCCTTCTCTTCTGTCTGCTGATCGAAATATGAATATTCCTAGTCCAGTGCAAAGGCAAGGGTCCAGGAATCTGCATATTTGAGCTAAGAAATAACGGTGTCCCCGTATTTCTATATCTGTACACATGTATAGTATCTCATAAGTCTGTACACCCCTCACATTTTTGTAAATATTTTATTCTATCTTTTCATGTGACAACACTGAAGAAATGACACTTTGCTACAATGTAAAGTAGTGAGTGTACAGCTTGTATAACAGTGTAAATTTGCTGTCCTCTCAAAATAACTTAACACACAGCCATTAATAAACCGCTGGCAACAAAAGTGAGTACACCCCTAAGTGGAAATGTCCAAATTGGGCCCAAAGTGTCAATATTTTGTGTGGCCACCATTATCTTCCAGCACTTAACCCTCTTGGGCATGGAGTTCACCAGAGCTTCACAGGTTACCACTGGAGTCCTTTTCCCCTCCTCCATGACGACCACAGAGCTGGTGGATGTTAGAGACCTTGTGCACCTCCACCTTCCATTTGAGGATGTCCCACAGATGCTCAATAGGGTTTAGGTCTGGAGACATGATTGGCCAGTCCATCACCTTTACCCTCAGCTTTTTTAGCAAGGCAGTGGTCATGGAGGTGTGTTTGGGGTTGTTATCATGTTGAAACAGTACGGTGTAATAAGGTGTTTGCCTGACATTCCACTTTAATACATATAAACAGTGCTGTGTAGAGTTCTTTAAGCTGCACATCCCCCTCTATAATAAATCTGATATTGTAAGAAACCTTCACCTTCGTCAACAGAATTGATTCTCTTTTTCCTTTTAGGGAAGTGGTGGAAAAAGATGCTAAAGATTATGCTGATTCCATCAATGCTGTGTTTGTGGAGACAAGTGCCAAGAACGCCATAAACATTAATGAGCTATTCTTAGAAATTAGTAAGTATACAGGTATCTTTACCAAGCAAGTCAGCTCCATATCTTTGTCATCATAGATTGTCTGTCTGTAAAGAGACCACATGGGCAAAGGGACAGGGCCTCTTTAAAGCCCACCAAACCCATTTTGACTTCCCTTATCAGCATAGGACCTCTTTAAAGCCCACCCGACCCATGTATAATTCCTCTTGTTAGCACTCCCACCACTCCATCTAAGTTGCAGGCACAGAGTTGGTATCGTACTTCTCCTGTGAACATGTGTTAAGCCTGACGATTGGCCACTAGGTCTGCACATTGCATCATGGGAGGAGGTCATATGCTCCTTCATAGCTGAAGGTATTGGAATTTCTCAGCAACTCTAGCAGAACAACAAAGCATTGGAGAATTTGGCTATAATCAGGTTGGAGGTGGGCACATTGGTGATTCTGTCTCTTTGCCCTAATAGGTGAGATGGTAGTCTCTTTAACACCTTCCCACTTTTCCTATAGCAGAATGATGGGCAGGTGGTGGCTTTAAGATCCTGACTGCACATCATATGACGTAATTCACGTACACCTCTTTTGCGCACCCCCGGGAGCGGGCAGCGATCGGTGGTGAGCTGTGTCGCTTGGACACAGCTTATCACCGATCAGAGTAAAGAGCCAATGACGCTGGCTCTTTACCATGTGATCAGCTGTGTCCAATCACAGCCAATCACATGTAAACGCTGTCAATGTCTGAGGAAAGGAAAGCCAATAATCAGCTTTCCAGTTACGGGGGACATTTACACTTATAATCAGGGCACTGATTATCAGTGCAGAATATTAATGCCCATCAGTGCCGCCTTATTAGTGGAGCCTCATCACTGTCCATCAATACAGCTTATTAGTGCCTCCTCATCAGTGCCCCTCAGTGCAGCCTCATCAGTGCCCATCAATGCAGCCTATCAGTGCCCATCAGTGCAGCATGTCAGTGCCCATCAGTGCAGCCTCATCAGCGCACATCAGTGAAGGAGAAAAATTACTTATTTACAAAAAATGTTGTTTTGTTTTTTAAATTCGGTCTTATTTCTTTTGTTTTAGCAAATGATAAAAAAACCCAGTTGCGATTAAATACCACCAAAAGAAAGCTCTATCTGTCTCAAAAAAATGATAAATTCTTCATATGGGTACAGTGTTGCATGACCGCTCAATTGTCATTCAAAGTGCAGCAGAACTGAAAGCTGAAAATTTGCCTGGACAGGAAGAGGGTGAAAGTGCCCTGTATTAAAGCGTTTAAAATAGCTTTTTTCTTTTTCTTTAGGTAAAAGAGTCCCATCAGGCAATGCCAGTGCCACATCCGGAAAAGGATTTAAGCTTCGAAGGCAATCTTCAGAGGCGGAGCGCCGATGCTGCTGACCAGATAGATGTGTAGATGGGACTGTTTGAGAATGGTGCCTCCACCAGTCTAGTTACCACTATGCACACAGTGTGTACGCTTCCTCCACTGTAAGCTTTCCACAGAAAGGGAAAATGTATAGACACCGTCCGTCTATATATAGTGTTGTTTTTTTTTTTGTTTTTGTTTTTTTTTTTTTTTTATACTATAGCTTAGAATTTTTTGGTACTCATGTTGGAAGGATCTCTGTTCACCCTGCTTAACCCAGAGCTCCATCATTCATCTTTCCATGCTTGTCCTCTAGGAGGACATGGAGGCCATTCAGATGGAAGACTGGGGCTCTCTTGTAGCCATTCCAATACTCACAGACAGGTTCAATCGTCAACATTAGATAAGATATTATTTAAGAGCAAGTGGGTCAAGGACTCATTTCTGTGGTTTTTAAATCATTAACATCTTCTCGAGACAGAGGTGTTCAGAGGAAAGATTGACCGAGTTGTTTTAAGACACAACTCCCAGCACAACAAGATAGTTTTAGTTCATGTATAATGATAATACTAAAGACTTTGAAGCTTAAAGAGCATTAATGGGTTTACTGAATTAGGGCGGACAGTTACAGATTTTACCCAATCACTACATATATATAAAATGCAGCATAACATCATTTTTACAAGACCTACTTCCTTTTCCATAAAAAGATGTATTTTTTGCTGTAGGTTCTTAAGGACGTTTGAATTTTCGAGCCTTCCTTAGCCGTCCTATACTACTTTGTGCATTTGATACATTGTAAATGATAATGGCATCAGAGTACAGCACCCTCAGCATTCCTTTAGTGGTGCTTTGAGCATTTAAGTAACATATGGCTTTGGGAGCACTGTGAATGTCATATTATATTCCCCAGACTTCCATTCTCCCTGATATGCTTCAAGCCATCAGCTAGCTTATTAGCAGCTCTCCTAGAGCCAGAATCATGAAACGTGGGTATAGTAGTGGGCTCATCAGTGGTCATTCAGAATGGCAAAAATCTTGAGAATTTTCCTTCTCGCTGCAGTCTCATTTTTAACACTAGAACAGCATTTTCTTACAGAGCAGGAAACTACAAGAGACGTCAGAAATTTCACTAAAAGCCTGCCCACTAGTGGTAAGAAATTTCACTAAAAGCCTGCCCACTAGTGGTAAGAAATTTCACTAAAAGCCTGCCCACTAGTGGTAAGAAATTTCACTAAAAGCCTGCCCACTAGTGGTAAGAAATTTCACTAAAAGCCTGCCCACTAGTGGTAAGAATCAAATCTTCTTCTTGATGCCAACCTTCTATAAAACGAATTGGCTAATCATTTTATTTTGTCATTGTGGCATGTTTTAATGCTGGCATCTAGAAACCCTTTTTTTTTTAAACACTTTTTCCCTTCCTGTAATTTTTTTGTCTTTTTATCTTGCTGAGTTGTTTTTTGAAAGAAACCCAGGGGGACCTCCAAAAGCCCTCTCCATGACTTAAATTTGAGAATTCTCCTCTGGTGTATTTTTTATGGTCTTTTTTTATTGACAGACAACTTACTAGAAGAAACTGAAAGAGCAGTTTCTAAAATGATACCTTAGGCGCGGTTCTCAAGAGACAACTTATGCAGTGTACACACGGGCGGACTTTTCGACCGGACTGTTCCGACGGTCTATCCGACGGACTTTCGGCTGACTTCCGATGGACTTTCCCAAGGAACGGACTTCCTTACACACGATCACACCAACGTCCAACGGATTCGTACGTGATGACGTACGACCGGACTAAAGTAAGGAAGTTGATAGCCAGTAGCCAATAGCTGCCCTAGCGTCGGTTTTGGTCCGTCGGACTAGCATACAGACGAGCGGACTTTTAGACCGGACTCGAGTCCGTCTGAAAGATTTGAAACATGTTCCAAATCTAAAGTCCGTCAGATTTTCGACCGAAAAAGTCCGCTGCAGGTCCGATGAAGCCCACACATGGTCGAATTGTCCGCCTGACTTGGTCCGTCAGACCAGTCCAGTTGACAAGTCCGCTTGTGTGTACGCGGCCTTACACCTAGTTTTAGAGACATCTTAGCTGGAAGGAATAAGAAAACTGTCCCCTTTGGGCTTAAACTACAGCTAAAGCATTTTTATTACTTCTACATAAACATTTAAAGGATAAGTTTGCCTTTGAGAACATGTTACATCTGTTTTTAGGGTGGAACATGTAACATGTTCCTACTTCTGCAGCCTCTCGCCCACCCCCCCCCACCCCCCCCTCATTGTGACTGTGGGCCAGGGATCTTCTCCCCGCATCTGCTGTCACACTTTGAAAAGAATGTGGCCGTATTGGGCTCTGCCCACACAGGTGCGTCATTCCTTTACAGAGATCTGTGAATGAATGAGCTACAAGTACCAACATTCTTTGCGGCCGATTGCTTTTAGTTCTCAATGAACTACCAGGTCGTTTTTGCGTTCGCTAGGTAGTTCATTGAGTCTTCCTGTCATTGTGTAACTGCCTGCCTGTACGAGGTATAAGCAGACAGATACACTGACAAACTCTGCTGATCATGGGCGCAATGCTTTACAGGCTCCTAAAAAAATGATAATAATAAATGCACATTTTTTTTACCTGCAAAAAAATTTGCATTTATTTATTTATTTATTTTTTAGAAAGGTGAACTTATCTATTAAGCCAGCTGGTCCAAAATGCATTGTTGGAAGGGGCTTAACTGACTTATATTGCTGTGGAATTTGTAATCGACACGTACAGAACTACAGTTTCCAGCAGAGTGGAATAGGTGACAGGTGCACTTTAGCTGGAATCATTGCAATTACCACTTTTTATTTTGTCTATGTGTTCCACCCAATTTGTTACCTCCTAAAGGGAAATACCAAGTGTATTCTTGTTCCTCGTAAGTGATGTCATTTTTTTTTTTATTGCACATATTTATGTTATATCAGTGCGTTTCGTTGGCTTGGTCAAAGTTTCTGCCTAAAGGCACCCACGCGTGCTACATTCTACACTTTGAGATCCGCATGACTGTCTAGTATTGGAATTGATTTGGGGGAATCTAACCCACCAGAAGAGTTCCTTTTTTGATTGCTGACAAATGTTTTTTTTTTTTTTGAATTAAACAAGAAATAAAGGGAAGTTCAGAAAGGTGGAATAGCTAGTGGGCATGTATTTTTATGAACCCTTGTGATCACTAAGCTACTGTTATCTAAGACCCACCTAACACATTACAGCAGAGAACGGCCATATTACGCGAAGCTAAGTTTGCACATTTCCTATTTAAAAATTGATGTAATTTGCAGATTGTATTCATGTGCCCTTTTAGGCATTTCTTTTTAGTAAACTATATGCATTTTTCATGTTACCAATCCACTTGCAAAGGCACACAGGTTGATTTTTGTTTTTAAAAAAAAAAAAATTACTAATCTTTTCCATTGACCTCTGTGAAATACTTTAGCATTATATATCAAAGGGCCAATTGCGACACTTGCTCGTTTGGTGCACTTTTATCACGTACATTCAGAGTATTACAATGTGGTTACGTGGATTGGTACAGATTGTTGATTGATGGAGTGTCTAGTTAGTAAGCCGCCCATAAAGAATAGCCGGTCTGTTCTTCCTTTGGTGGCTATTAGTACTTTTAATCCCATGCACTTGTGATAAAAATGAATGTTTTGTTACAAATGTATAGTTTGTTCACACAAATTGCAAGCGTGTCTTGTTTCTGAGCAAGTTATCTCTAGAAACAGGTACCCCTTGATCAACTTGAGAGAATTCCTTACTGGTCTGAGATTGGCTGCCTTAGATGTTGGAATATTAGCAGCAGGCTAGGGGAATGTTTAAGTGCTAAGTTCACCCAAAATATTTGGTTTTGAATCTATGCCAGGAGGTGGAAAAAGATTTTGGCTCCTGGCATTTGTCAGAAACTCTAATGAGGTGCTAAAGCTCCCACTTTGATCGGACACTAAGGGGTTGATTTACTTAAGGCAAATATACTGTGCAGTTGCTCCAGAGCTTAGTTAATGAGGTAATGCTTTACTTTGCAAAAAATACCCAATCACGTGCAAGGAAAACTAAACAAAACAGCGTTTTTGCTTGCACATGATTGGATGATGGAAGTCAGCAGAGCTTCTGCTCATTTACTAAGCTCTGGAGCAGTGGTGGCCCGTCCATACGGGGCGCAGGGGCGCTGCCCCCCTAATCCAAGTGTAGGCCCCTAATTTTCATGAAGGATACCAGACACATTGGTTTGCCACAGCCCCCCCCCCCCCTTTCCCCCAGTATATTGAGCACCAGCCGCCAGAGTGCAACTGCACTTTGCAAAGTTCCCAGTCTAATTGTCTTTAGTAATACATCAACCTCAAAGCATCACATCTTCTGTTACATCTTCTGAACAATAATAAATACAATGGGGATGTTGGATGCTTGTAGAAGACAAAACATGTGGGCGGAGCTGGGAACTCAGGTGTCCTTTGCATCCTTGGGAGATATTAAGCAGCTGGTGGGTGACTCCTATGTCACGTCATCTGCTCAGCACAGAAATAAAATTTTTTAGAAGACTCACCCTTTATTACCCGATATTATCAAGTCTATGGCTAATGTTTAAGAGCTGAACAGTGCATAAAAAACTGCTTGCTGGGTAAATCAATATTGTTTAGTATAACTTTATTAATGTTTAATTTGCTTTTATTTACCTAAGAGCTAGCAAAGTTGCCATAGCACCTGCAGAACAAATAGCCACTGCAGTGACTGGAGTCACTTCCCCACCTTTTGTCTCCGATGCTAAAAGCTGCAACTGAAAACCAGGCTGGACAAGTTTTACCCTCACATGAAGTTAGCTGACTCATTTGTGCCACTTGTGTACTGAAAATCCAACATTTTTAGCTTGTGGATCGAGAGAAATCATTAGTCAATTACTGAAAATAAGGAACCGTCGCTCGAGAGAATTTTTAATGAGCTAGCAAACCTGGCATCTACCCAAATCTGTTTTTTGTGGACTGGCGTTTACAAGTCTGAAAAAAAAGCTGATTGATGAACTGTTGAGATTAGTCAGAGAAGAGAGGTCTAAAAGGCACAGGAGGTTGATAAAAAAATGCTTTTTTAAGGTGGCCAGGAACATTAGAGGCTGGCCGTTTAATTTAATTTTTTGTATATAAACATTTACTCATTGATCACCAGCTCATGTGTGGTCATACTGATGGATTGGAGAGGGGAAAGCCCAAACAACTTCATCACCAGGTAATCCTAGAGGAAAACTTTATAATTTGATTGCAGCTTTCTGGAGTGGTTGTCCTCAGCCAAGCTTTTTGAATACTGCTTCCAGACCCTACTGGACTGGACATGCGGGGATAGCCTGTAAATGACCATGGACCTTTCCAAACTCTGTTTTGATATAAGTTAGCCGTGAATTGTGTTTTTTTTGTTCAGAGACATTGGCATTTCTTCATTGCTTGGTGTGTTTCTGAAGGCTGAACGAGTAGGCAGGTCGGCCGTGCATTGACCTCAACATGAGTTACTCAGGTCAATGAGGCCTTTATACTCTACTCCTACCGGCTTTTTGCAGTGGAGGATGAAATGCTGTGGGACTGTGTAATCTGCTGGGTGGAGTGTTGTATGTGTGCGCATGTTACACTCTTCACCCATACAGGATCAAGGAACTAGGGATCTAGCAGAAGCAGTGATGCTCTGGTGGCTCAGTGGAATCGGCGATCTATGCCATCCCTCCCTTAAAATCTTTCTGATGTGCCTTGCAGGATCAAAATGGTAGGCATTCCAGTGGTCCCCATAGCTTCTTACTGGCCCAAGTGGATGTGGTATGCTGACCTGGTCAGACTCCTGGCAAACATCCCATTGGCTCTACCAGATTGTCAGGACCTTCTGTCCCAATGAATGAATTGCCATCTTGCTCCATTGTTGCCGGCTTTAATAGCATGGCTGTTGAAGCCCACCTTCTGAAGGACAGGGGCACTGGGTCTGTGATTACTATGATCCTAAAAGCAGGGAAGTCTACTTCTCATTGGATCTATTATTGGGACAATACAGGCTTCTGAAATAGTGTCTGGCTCTCAGTATTATCAAGGATCAGGTTCCTGCCCTTTCTATCCTGTTTCATAGATCATTAGCCTCTCACTCGGATCAAGACCTTTGCAGAAAACATCTACTGTGTAGGTTCCTCTGTCCATTTCCCAGTGACTCCATGGAATCAAAATCTGTCTCTTTCTGCTCTTCAGAAACCACTGTTTTACCACACATTAGAGATCTTCCTCTCTCTACTCCCACCTATAAAATGGTGTTTCTTGTAGCGATCACCTCTGCAAGGCAAGTGTCTGAACTGGTGGCCTTATCCTACAAGGAACCCTTTTTGGATCTGCATAGTAACAATGTAGTGTTGAGGCCCTGGACTTCCTTCATGCCTAGGGTAGTTTCTGCCCTTTATCTCAACCAAGGCATTGTTCTCCTGTCCTTCTGTCCAGCATCAGTTGACCAAAGGGAGATTTCCCTCCATTGCCTGGATGTGGTTTGAGCTGTTAGTCTCTCAACCACTACTCCCTTTAGGAAAACTGATTCTCTTTTTGTAATTCTTTTTTTTTTAATTGTATTCAGCAACCAAACTTTATGGGAAAAAAAAAACCAATACACAACAATACAATACACAAACCGACAAGACCACATTCCAAGATAAACAAGTACAAAGAGTAAGATAGTACAGTGCCGTTGCACGGCTACATGTCCAAGCCATATGTACATAAAACATTAACAAAACAATAGCATTGAGTATACAGGAAACAAACCCATATTTGACACCCTTCACCCAGCATTATACCTTAAAAGCCTATCCATGGTCAGGTACATGGACGTTAGCCCAGGAATATCCAACCAGTTTTCCCATATCTTTTCAAATTTACCTGTGCACCCTCTATGTAAATAGATATGTTTCTCCAACCTTAAGGTGTCCCCAGTGCGTTTTAACCATTCCCTTATGGTAAGCGGGGTCCTCAGATTTCCAGTGAACCAGTATCAACTTGTGTTGCTGAAAAAGGGCTCTTATAATGGCCTTTTTAGTAAATGCCCCCATATCAAGTTCCCTTTTTGTAATTATGTAATTATTGATGGACGCTGTAAGGATGTACCAGCTTCTTGTTCAGCCATCTCTAGGTGGCTTGGGCAAATGTTTTTCAAGCCAATAGTCTCAAGGATCGGGATCCAGGCCTTCCTATGAAAACACACTTGACTAGATCGGTGAGGCCTTCTTGGCATCAAGGAACTGTTTCCCAGATTTGTAGGTTGCCACCCAGTCTCCTGTTCATAAATTCTACCAGGTGGACGTTACGTCATCAACTGATACCAGTTTAGGGCGCAAGGTTCTTCAGGTGGCTCCTTGAGCTGCAGGCAGTCCTCAGTTCTGTTTTCTTGGGCCCGTTAGCCTTTGTTTGCTTTGTTGCCTACTCCTTAAGGCCCATACAAACGATACGAAAATCGGAAGTAAAATTTATTTCCGAAGAACGATCGTTAGTATGGTGCTTTTGACAGCCAATTACGATTTTTCATACGACAAAAGCTGGATGTGCAGACTATAAAATGTTAATCGTACGTGAACACAGGGTCCGATTTTCGTTTTAATTAGTACAATTTTCTTCCGAAAAAAATCGGAAGACCATGCTCAGAAACGAAAGAATACACACAAAACTATTCAATACATTACGTCACTTCTGAAGTTGAATTCTGTCGTACGAGAATTTTCTTATAGTGAGCAACCTCTTCACTTTCAATATAAAACTAGCATGCAACAAAAAACGGACAAACGTCAGTCCGAAAATCTGATCGTGTGTACGAGGCTTCAATTGGGCTGTTTGTGGACATCCTGAAATTTAAATACTTCCTTTACCTTTTAAAGGCCGCAAAAGAAGATCCAATATTTGTACTCCCCGCGCTTGAGGTGATTGAAGCCGTAATAATACACTTGTGCCAAAATAAACTGAGTACTGTCCGTGATACTTTTTTTTTTTTTTCATTTGCACGAACATCAAAATTTTCAGGTCATGTACACCCTGAAAGCCTGTCCTGAAAATTAGGATACTAGTGCAAATAAAAAATATCATGGACAGTACTTAATTGTTTTTGTACTCACTGAAAAATCTTTTTCTTGGAGAGACCATTGAGGGAAACGAGTCCCACCCCTCTGTGTTTATGATCAAGCTCTTGGTACTGCTGTACTACAAAATTGAGACGTTCTGGTAATATGATGGTTTATTTTGGGCTGATAATACAATTTTTTTTTTTGTTTGGCATTGTCCAAGCCTATTTAATTTATTAAAATATTTTTAGAAAAGTGTACCTTCCATTTGAGGAGCATTGTCCCTTATGGTTTGAGTTGTGTGCTTAATCCCCAAATTCTACATGTGTAATCATTGTTTTTAATATAAAGCCATCTATCAACACTACAGCTGTTGAAGGTTCTTATTTAGGAGCTAAGGAATACTATTTTATTTTTCTTAATAGCCTTGGTAAAGTATTGATAATATGAAGTATCTGCATTGTTACCTAGATGATGTTTTAATCGATTATCCCTTAATTCTATTTAATTGATATGTTATATTTGCCAATCTTCTGCTTGACCAACAACGTATATTTTTGTTCGTATTTTTAAACCACAGAGCTAGAGAAAAAAAAAATGTAATTTTTGTACTGCGGACTTGGGCTGGCCCCAAGGAAAATGTAATCCATTGGTAATGTGTTATTTGCCTATGTTATTTTTGTCTCTCTATTTGTGTGTATTAGCATTTACGTGGGAAGAAAAGATTAAGCTTTTTGACTGCGAACAATTTTTATTTTCTCTGTTCCTTGCTAAAAAAAAAGTAAAATCATTTCTAATAAACGCATTTTGTGTGTTGCACTTTTATTGTGTGTATTAAAGAGTTCAGGTAGAGTTCAGGCCCATGTATAAATGCTGGGCACAGGCTACATAGAAAATTTGCAGTATTCAGCTGTTTTTAAAGCAGTTCTAAAGGCATAAGGTTTTTTTTTTTACCTTTATCAGGCGCCCCCTCCCCCGCCACCACCACCTTAACAGCTTCAGGACCACCCACTGCACTTATACTGCGGCAGGGTGGCCCTGCAGCACTGGATCGCGTGCTGTGCTGTCATTCGCTCCAGTACATGCCAGTCAGCAAGTCCACTGATTTATAGCCGGAAACCCGCTGAGCGAATGACAGAAGAGAGCCTTGTGTAAGTAAATGACACAGAGCTCTCTACAGGCAGCAGCGATGTGTTTTTTTTGGGTTTTTTTTTAACTCCCTGCTAAGCAGGGAGTAAAAACCGGGACATTGCTTAGTAAAAACAACTCACAGCAAACATTGATAGGCACACAATTACCCTTTGCTTTACCAAATCTCATTTAGGAGCAATCAAGGGGTTATGCCGTATCTGCTTACTTTTCCTGAGATATGAGGACAATAAAGCCCCTTTCACACTGGGGCAATTTGCAGGCGCTATTGCGCTAAAAATAGCGCCTGCAAACTGACCTGAAAGTGCCGCTGCTTTGTCTCCAATGTGAAAGCCCCGAGGGCTTTCACACTGGAGCGGTGCGCTGGCAGGACGGGAAAAAAAGTCCTGCCAGCAGCATCTTTGGAGCGGTGTGTATACCGCTCCTCCACCACTCTTGCCCATTGAAATCAATGGGACACCACGGCAATACCGCAGGCAAAGCGCCTCTGCAGAGGCGCTTTGCGGTGGTTTTTAACCCTTTCTCGGCCGCTAGCGGGGGGTAAAACCGCCCCCCGCTAGCGGCCGAATACCGACGGTAAAGCGTTGACCCCGCCCCAGTGTGAACGGGGCCTAAGGTACTACCATTGTGAACACTACTAAGCAGGAAGAACTGCATGTATATGTTGTGAGCAAACATGTCTTCCCCATGTATGCACAACTCCAAAATTTACATAGAAGAAGGTTTTCAAACCGAACACTGATCAAAAATGTCCATTAAAAGTAAAGTGTTATTAAAACAGTAAAATCAGTCTGTATATGCAGTAAAGCATGCTTGTTCTACTCACTGTGGAGCCTAAGGGGTTAATCCTCTAAATTGTGCAAAAAGGCTGTCTTTTCTGACCCTCCCCTTCTTTTACTGTCCCCTATCCATCTGCTGATAGAACAGAGCCTTGGGGGCACTCTACGCATGCTCAGTTTTGGTGTGTATTGCTAAGAGTTTTTTTTTTTCTTTTCTTGGGATGGTGCATGTGATCAGCACAGGGCCAATCAGCACTGTTCAGACAGAGGGTCAGGGGTTCTGCAGCCTCATAGGACAGTCAGAGGCGACTGTCCTATGAAAACTCCTTCTACGAGCTTTAACCAGACACTGATAGAAGTCACAAGACTACTGCTGATGAAAAAAGGTATTTAGCAGGTTATATTTACTAAAATAATTGCATTTCCATGTTCTGTGTGCTGTGGGAGACCAGATATAGTTAATGCAGGCTCCTGGGATTAGTAAGCTGCCCCCATTCACATGTACATAAAAAAAAGACGTTAATGTGAAACTAAACTTTGGATTACAAAAAGTTGCATTCAAGTATGTATTCTTGGCACACAAAAAGTCCCTTCTATTGTTCTCAGCCTCCTCCAGATCTCCAAATTCAGTTTTTTTACTGCGGTTATCCAACTTCCTGTCAGAGGGTGGCAATGTTTGTTCTCCATGGTTCCGCTCTTTGGGGGAATGTAGCTACCCTCTCTTGCACATTCCTGAGATAGACTATGGACTATGGGATTTGTACTGTAGAGCAGTACACAATGATAGCAACTATAGGCAGTGAGGGGGAAAAGGAGAGGTTTGTTAGTTACATAGTCTGGTTGAAAAAAGACACAAGTCCATCTAGTTCAACCAATAAAAGGGAAAAAAATATCCTTAAAAAAAAAAAAAATAGACTACACCAGGGATATGCAATTAGCGGACCTCCAGCTGTTGCAAAACTACAAGTCCCATCATGCCTCTGTCTCTGGGTGTCATGCTTGTGGCTGTCAGAGTCTTGCTATGCCTCATGGGACTTGTAGTTCTGCAACAGCTGGAGGTCCGCTAATTGCATATCCCTGCTTTAGACGTAAAGAGTACCCCCTTGTCCTCTGTAATGACCTTAAAGTGAATAACTCAACACCAAGTTCACTATATAGACTACTTATACATGTTGATTATATCCCCCCCTTAATCTCCTCTTCTCAAGAGAGAATAAATTCAGTTCCTCTAATCTTTCCTCATAGCTGAGCTCCTCCATGCCTCTTTATGAATTTGTTTGCCCTTCTCTGCACTTTCTCCAGTTCCCTGATATCCTTTTTAAGAACTGGTGCCCAAAACTGAACTGCATATTCCAGATGAGGTCTTACTAATGATTTGTACAGGGGGGCAAAATGATATCTCTCGCTCTCTGGAGTCCATACCTCTCAGTACAAGAAAGGACTTTACTCGCTTTGGAACCTGCAGCTTGGCATTGCATGCTAATATTAACCACTTCAGCCCCGGAAGGATTTAACCCCTTCCTGACCAGTGCACTTTTTACAATTTGGCACTGCGTCGCTTTAACTGCTAATTGCGCAGTCATGCAATGCTGTACCCAAACGAAATTTGCGTCCTTTTCTTCCCACAATTAGATCTTTCTTTTGATGGTATTTGATCACCTCTGCCGTTTTTATTTTTTGCGCTCTAAACAGAAAAAGACCGAAAATTTTGAAAAAAAAAATGATATTTTCTACTTTTTGTTATAAAAAAAATCCAATAAACTCAATTTTAGTCATACATTTAGGCCAAAATCTATTCGGCCACATGTCTTTGGTAAAAAAAATGTCAATAAGCGTATATTTATTGGTTTGCGCAAAAGTTATAGCGTCATTAGATATATCTTTTCAAGCCCATTTCTGGTCAGCTTTGTGTCAGTGTAACCCTTCCAGGTAGTTATTCTTTCTTGTAGAGATCACAGTACTCCCCCCGACAATGTCTTCACCTGCTTTTCTCTCCAGAAGGGCAGCGCCATCTTTGTTCAGGCATCATCCAGGGTCATCAACTATTTCCTGGGTTGATATTCCGGCTCAGAGTGGACACAGTCATGTAAACCCTGGTGCCCATGCAGTTCTTGGCTGTGTTCACAAATGTCTGTCACAGATCAGCCCTTCCTCTTGCAGCCTCTTCCCAAAGTAACAATGTACAGCCTGATCACTGGGGGAGGGGAGACTGAGGATATGCTTCCTCCTGCCTGCAGCAGACTGGTTACATCATCTCAGCCTAGGCAAAGTCCCTGACTGGAGCTCAAGGACAACTTTAGAATGATAAAATATGAAGCTTTTATAAAAAAATTATGTTGTGATGTATTGTGAATTTTTTCTTTAAGACTTAAAGAAAATGAAAACCCAACATTTCATATTCTTGATATGTGCCTGTTGTACCATGTACTTGTATGACTAAGTCTCCTGTTCTCTTTGTATAGTTTCCTTTGTCTGAATTATCTGGTGTTCCTGCCAGTCCCTCTGCTTTCCTAAACTGACCACACTAGGCATGAGAGCACAGTGTGGTCAGTTCTCTAGCTGTGCTGGGAACTCAGCTTGCTCTCCTCCGATGATCAGATTTGTCCTGCCCCCGCCTGCACAGCCTTTCATTGGGAAGATCAGTGTGCTGCTGTTTCTCCCCCCCCCCCCCCAGCTCTTATGCAGCTGAGAGGGAATGTGATCACTTATGAAAAAGGGGGAAAAAAGTATTTATAATGTTTTTCATATGTGTACACAAATATTTTACCTTCCATTTTAGACTAAATGGGTTGTTTTACAAGGTGAGGGTTTACATACGCTTTAATAAAGTTATTGACAGGTCTGCTTTAGGGCTCATTCACATGGACTGTAGCCCTTGTTGCCCCTCTGAAAAGTGACCTATGGTTCAGGGCAGTTTTTAGGGTGCTGGAAGGCAATATGTCACCTCCTTATCACCCTGTAAAGCCCGGACCACTGTGCTGCAACTGCATTGCACATGGTTGCGGGTGGTGCGCTGCCCCATTTATTCGGATGGCTCTCATTGGTTGGCACGTACGTGCTGTTGCTTCAGTTGCACTGTGCCGTTCGCGGCGGCTCCCGCGCATGAGTGATGTCATCGCGGCTCCGGCCAATCACAGCTCCAGAGCCGTGATACCCGGAAGCAAGCCCCGGGCGACATGTCGGCGGCCTGAGGGGGAAACGAGGACGGCTGCGGGGGCTTCGTTCTCGGGTAAGTACTTCATAATGAGCTAGTATGCTATGCATACTAGCTCATTATGCCTTTATCTTGTAGGGTGGTTGAGAAGAGGTTTAAATTCAAACTGTGAACTCCCTTCCACAGTTCATACCTCCCAACTGTCCCTGATTTCGAGGGATTGTCCCTGATTTGGAGCAATGTCCCTCTGTCCCTCATTCCTCCTCATTTGTCCCTCATTTTGGTCTGATCCATATAGATGTATATAAAATGTACTTTTTATCTTTCAAAAAGTGTTTCCCAGTGCTAAACCTTTCATCCAATTTCTAAATTACTGCATTTGAACATTTTAAAAGCCAATATAAAGGAATAGTAGTGGTAAAAAAAAAAGCACTTGTGGATTTAATTAATCATTTTTTTGGGTTAATTCTCCTTTAAGGGGGTTTGGCAGAGGGGCGTGTCCTATGCCTACATATGTATGCTAGTAGGTGTCCCTCATTCCCATCTCAAAATGTTGGGAGGTATGCATACCTAATACGTGATTCTGCACTTCCGGGCGTGTTGTGCGTGGGCACCGCTGCCGGCCGCTCCTGCTGTGCTGATTCTGTACACAGGCAGAACTGCGGTCTGTCAGTACAGAAGACATGGATCCTGTGTCTCTGCTAATCAGGGGCGCCAATCCATGCCTTCCCCTAGTACAAGCACCTCCCCCACAGTAGTAAAACTCTGGTCAGGCACACATTTAACCCTTTGATCCACCACTGATGTTCAACCCCTTCTAAGCCAGGGTCATTAGTACAGTGACAGTGCATATTTTTTAGCACTGATCACTGTATTAGTCTCACTAGTCCCCAAACAGTGTCAGTTAGATGTCCCAAATGTCCGCCGCAATATCGCAGTGCCTCTATAAGTCGCGGATCGCCGCCATTACTAGTAAAAATAAATTATTAAATAAAAATATCCCATAGCTTGTAGAAGCTATAACTTTTGCACAAACCAATCAGTATACGCCATTTTGGGATTTTTTTTTTTTTTACCAAAAATATGTAACAGAATACATATTGGCCTAAATTGATGAAGAAATTTGATTTTTTTAAATAATTTTATTGGATATGTTTTATAAACAAAAATAAAAAATATTGTTTTTCAAATTTTTTGTCTTTTTTCATACTTTTTTTTTTTTTTTTTACCAAAAATATATAGCAGAATACATATTGGCCTAAATTAATGAAGCAATTTGTTATTGTCAATTTTTTTATTTTGGATATGGTTTATAGCAGAAAGTAAAAAAAATATTGTTTTGTATATTGTGTATTGTGACTTGTATATTATGTAAATGTAATTCTATATTGTAAACAAAATTGTCGTTATTTTTATGTTTATAGTCCAAAAAATAAAAACCGCAGATGTGATCAAATACCACCAAAAGAAAGCTGTATTTGTGGGGAAAACAAAGACATCAATTTTATTTGGGTACAGCATCGCACAACGACCAATTGTCAGTTAAAGTAACACAGTGCCCTATAGCAAAAAAGGCCTGGTCATTAGGGGGGTTAAATCTTCCGGAGGTCAAGTGGTTAAGGGCCTCAAAAAAAATATAGGCTGTTAGTACTGATCAATTTTCAAATATATAGAGTGTATACCATAGATTGCAGATGCTATAACTAAGAAACCAATATACTTTCTTTTTATTTACCAAAGACATGTAGCAGAATACACTTTGGCCCAAATTAATTAGAAGAAATTAAATTGTTTTATTTGTCAATTAATATACGCTTATTGGGATTATTTTATTACCAAAAATATGTAGCAGAATACATATTGACCTAAATTGATGAAGACATTCGATTTTGTAAATTATTTTATTGGATATGTTTTCTAAGTGAAAATAAAAAACATTCCTTTTTTTTTTAATTTTCAGTGTTTTTTCATTAATTTTTAATTTTTTTTACCAAAAAGATTAGACGCTATAACAAAGAAACCAAATAATATGAACTTTTTTTTTTTTTTTTTACCATAAACATATACCAGAATACATTTTGGCCTAAAATGTATGTAGAAATTCGATTTTTTTTTTAAATGATTTTATTCTATATGTTTTATAACAGAAAATAAAATTTTTTTTTTTTTTTCATTTTTGGTCTTTTTTAATTAATTTTCTTTTTAAACAAAAAGACTGTAAGAAAACAATTAATATACACTTTTCTTTTTTTTTAGTGAAGCCATGTAGCAGAATGCATTTTGGTCTAAATTTATGAAGAATTTTTTTTAACTATTTTATTAGATATGTTTTCTAACTGAAAATAAAAAATATTGTTTTTTTTTTAATTTTCGGTGTTTTTTCATTAATTTTTTATTTTTTTTTAACAAAAAGATTTTAGACCCTATAACAAAGAAACCAAATAATATAAACTTTTTTTTTTTTTTTTTTTTAATCAAAGACATGTACCAGAATACATTTTGGCCTAAATGTATGTACAAATTCGATTTTTAAATTATTTTATTGGATATGTTTTATAACTGAAAATAAAAAAATATTGTTTTTTTTCATGTTTGGTCTTTATTTATTTATTTATTTATTTTAAACAAAAAGATTGTAAACGCTATAACTTAGAAAACAAATAATATACACTTTTTTTTTAATCAAAGACATGTAGCAGAATACATTGTGGTCTAAATTTATGAAGATTTTTTTTTTTAACTATTTTATTAGATATGTTTTATAACTGAAAAAAAAATTCTTCGGTCTTTTTTACATTTATTTGAATCTTCTGTTTTTTTATTTATATAATACAAAATAAAAAATCCCAGTGGAGATCAAATACCACCAAAAGAAAGCTCTATTTGTGGGGAAAAACCCTGTAAATGTCATTTGTATACAGTGTTTCATAATGATGCAATTGCCAATTGAAGTAGCACAGTGCTAAATAGCAAAAATGTTCTGGTAATGAAAGGGTTAAAACCTTCTGGAGCTGACATGGTAAAATAAAAGAAGAAAAAGGATCCTTATCCTGGTGTGTTATCTTTGTGAAATGTGTCAATATGAGGACGGCACATTTCATGGATGGGGTCGTGTTTCTTGTAATTTGCCACACATCTGAATTTGACATTTATCAATGGGAAGTAAAACAGGAATGAACTTGTTTATTCCAGAAATGGAAATCTCAACAGTCATCCCATCCTCCCCTCCCCTCCCCCACAGAATAGAGAAAATTTGAAATTTGACAGTTGAAATCCACAAATGTACTGGCTGAGGTCATGTGACCCCCCAGCAGCCTCACATCTCTGACATGAGAATATACAGCCTGACTTGTTTACAATTTAGGGGAGACTTAGGGGAGGAGTCATGTAACTAGCACTGTGATGTGATCGGGCAGTGCAGCTATGAATAGCATCTTGGCTTGTTTCCAACTTAGGGGAGTTGTCATGGTGACCAGCCCTGTGATGTGATTGGCCAGTTTGAATAGCACGATGATGTCATCGGCAGTTAGTGAACAAGCCATCCTGGCTTGCTTCCAACTTGGCGGAGTTGTCATGGTGACCAGCCCTGTGATGTGATTGGCCAGTTTGAATATCTCTATGATGTCATCGGCAGTTGGTGAGCTATAAACTGATCAGTCACACCTGTGAGGAGCACAGAAGAGTCTGACTTCTCTTGGAGTGAAGATCTGTTGTTCTGAGCTCTCTGAGATTTCTTCTTCTGTGACCTTTTCTGCGATTTTCTCTGTGTTTTTAACCAGTGAAATGAGAAAAGTGATGATGGAAAATATGTTTCCAAAAATAAGACCTCAGCCATTTAATGGCTTTATGAAAAATAGGGATGCAGTCCCCACAATACCATCTGTAGGGACTCCCCGAGGCTGTGACACTAAAAACACCATGAATGTTGCAGCTATTAGAAACATCATGAAAAATGCCGTACCGGCAAGAAAGCCCATGAAGAATGCTGTAGTGGAAGTCCCACCCATCGTGACTTCCCCAAGCTGTGACAATAGAAAGAGCATGAATGTTGCAGCGATTAGAAACATCATGAAAAATGCCGCTCCAGCTAGAAAGCCTATGAGAAATATAGCAGCAGATTTCCCACCTCTTGTCACACCCCCCAGCTGTGACACTAAAAAGAGCCTGGGAAATGTTGCAGCTATTAGAAAGATCATGAAAAATGCCGCACCAGCTAGAAAGCCTATGAGAAATGCAGCGGCAGAAGTTCCACCTCTTGTCACACCCCCGAGCTGTGACACTAGAAAGAGCCTGGAACTTGTCACTGCAGGATCTCTACGCTGTGACAGCCAGTCAACCTTCATATTACACCGTCTGCTTGGAGAAGGCGGATACGGACAGGTAAGTTCTCATTTTCTCATCTATAACTAGATTAGTAGCTCCACCCACAAAACAAACCAATCCCCAGTAACTAGCCACCCAAAACTGATTGAGCTACTGGTAGACTTAATGATGTCACTCTGCCTTATGGAGGGGAGGAGCCGGGAAAACAAAATGAAGAAAGCTCTCGATTCTGGCCAAAATGAGAATCACCATTTTTTTGCTTAGAATAAAAAGATCACGATTCTCTCACGATTCTCGCGATGTAAAATCTTTCACATTATACAAAAAAAAATAGACTAACTTTACTGGTTAGTTTTTTTTTTTTTTTTTTTTTAATCCATTGCATTTAAAAGACCGCTGCGCAAATACAGTGTGACATAAAATATTGCAACAACCACCATTTTATTCTCTAGGGCAGTGATGGCAAACCTTGGCACCCCAGATGTTTTGGAACTACAATTCCCATGATGCTCATGCACTCTGCTGTGTAGTTGAGCATCATGGGAAATGTAGTTCCAAAACATCTGGAGTGCCAAGGTTCGCCTTCACTGCTCTAGGGTGTCTACTAAAAAAATATATATAATGTTTGGGGGTTCTAAGTAATTTTCTAGCAAAAAAAAATGATTTTAACTTGAAACCAACAAATGTCAGAAAAAGGTTGAGGCTCGGTTCACACTGCTGCGCTGTGAATTTGTTCCCATTTTTTGTCCTTTGGGAGGTGCGAATTTACCGCGATTTTATCGTGAATTTCAGGAGTTGGACATAGCTGCGATTGATATTCTAGCCAATGGAATCATAAAGTAAAAAAAAAAAAGGTGTTAACTTCCTGTCTACTTCCTGGTTTTTGTGGAGAGTAGTGTGGTGGAATTCGCACATATGTGAACCATCAATGCGATTCAAGAACGATTTACATTGATGTCTATGGAGACTAAATTCGCAAAGCAGTAAACTTGCACAAGACCCTTTTTTTTATTGCATCGCATTCGTAGAGGAATCGCAACGCATGTATGTGAACGACTGTCATTGAAAACAATGACTTTAGGGATGACATGCGAATTTAAAGTGCTTTTGACGCATCACATTCGTTATGAACTCGCATCAGTGTGAACCGGCCTTTTTTCACTTACACACACACAGTCTATTCCATTGACAAATTGTTACAATGTTTATACTTAGTTCAACTGATAAAGAATGTTTTGATTCTTGGCAGACTGCCCAGTTTTTCTCTTCCTTTCTTTTGATGGCTGTGGCTTCAGAAGAGCAGAGAGAACTCTTTGCATAGAAAGAATTGTGAAACACTTTAATAGAAAGATTTGTGAAACACTTTAATAGAAAGAATTGTGAAACACTTTAATAGAAAGAATTGTGAAACACTTTAGTAAAGATCGCGATAACGATTCTTATCGATTAATTGTGCAGCTCTAAAGCTCTCCCTGTCATAGATATCAGAAGACAGTCCATCATTGAGCCTCGCAGCCTTCATCAATAACTATTTCTGATTCCTCCTCAATGCTAGTTACATCCTTTCCCAATAAAGAAGAACCGTTCTTTCCTATAACACAAATGATTTTTGTCTTTTCTCTCTTTCAGGTCTTTCTGGCAACTCATTCTGCAACCAAGAAGGTCATGGCCATCAAGTCAGTTGTGAAGACTTCAGATCAACGTGGCGCCATAGAAACAGAGCAGAAGGTCATGCAGATGGTGGCAGGGTGTCCATTCCATATCCAGCTTTACACCTCTTTTCAGACCCGCCATTCTGCCTGTTTCGCTATGGAGTACGTCTCTGGAGGGGATCTGTTTGATTTCACCGTAAACAATTTCCCTCTTAATATTTCCGTCATAAGGTAAGTCTCATCACCACAATGATAATAGAATAGAAAGTAATCTTTATAAGATATGTCGTTTTACAATCCAGGCTTTTAGGAGTTTAGAATTACATTGGACTCCATTAGAATGTGTAGCTACATCAGTCCACCCAGATCTGACGTAGATACTTTAGAGTAATGTCACTCCATCCCCCATAAATTGGGGACAACGCACCTCTCCCAAGCTTAGATACTCTATATTATCATAGTAGTGTTGGGGTTCAAAGTAGACTGTTCATACACATGGCATTCCGCAATCCCAGTTTCCCCAAAGCGGGCAGTGATTGCACCATGTGGGGAAGGAGATGGAGACAGTCCAGAGTCACCTAGTAACGTTCTTTAAGAGTTTTCTGATGCCGGGAGGTGGTTTCTGACCATGTGATCGCCATGATTTGTGGTCACACTGGTCACATGATCAGAGAGCTCCTAATCGCATGTAGCGATTGGGAGCTTTCCTTTAGCCACCGGTAACTGTGCCAGGAGTGCATTCTCAGGACAGCTTTGTTTACATTCTGGTACCCATATATGTGGCCTTTCAGCGTTAAGACCCACCCACCTAGAGGCCACATATATGCATACCACCAGCATGAAGGGGTGAACACTTCTGGACCAGTGATGTACCGGTACCTCATTACCCTGGTACTGTTTTTTAGAGGTGGCGGTCTAACTAACCGCTGGTTTCGTTTTATATGCAGCGGGAGGGGACTTCCTCCACTCCCGGAACCTACCACAGCTTTCTCAGGCTCTCTCATCCTACCGGGAGACCCAGACGACCAGCCGGCACGTTTACTGGCTGGTCAGACAGCTGAACAAAGCTGTGATCGGCTTTGATCGGCTCTCCGCTATAGTAACCCGGATGTGATGACATTGTGACCTGACATTTTTAAGGAATGAAAATCATTGAAAAACACAGATCTCGGTGTTGTGAAGGGCAGAGAAGAGACTTGGGGTCTTATAGTACCGGTCTCATGCCTATTGCTGTAACAAGCATGTTTACGGCCTGGATCCTACCAATGGGTTCTCCCAGGAGACTCCAGAATCTGGGATCTGGCAAAACCAGAAATGGTGAGCAGGTGCCATACCCAGAACTCCGACCGTACTGTCACCTAAATAACCTCAAAGGTGGGACCGGTAATGGGATAGAGCCAGGTACTCCCTCCCCATGCCCATGGATAATGTTTCTACTTAAGTTTAATGACTGTAAAATGTAATTCCTTCATATTCTAATTTTTTTCTCTTTTATAGATTTATTGCGGCGGAAATATGCTGTGGATTGGAGTTCCTTCACAAGCGTGGCATTGTTCATAGAGACATCAAGTTAGGTAACATCCTAATGGACAAGAATGGTCATGTCCGTATTGCAGACTATGGATTGGCAGTAATGGATCTGTTCGGTAATAAGAAGGTAATGGGTGAAGCCGGAACAATTGGATACATGGCGCCAGAAGTAAGTCACGCTCTGTTTACCCATCTCTAGGCCTCATCTATTCAGTAGATCACAATCCAATCACTATCCCCCTGATACTTGTAATATGAACATTTTAGACTGCATACAGAACACTGCAATGTAAATCACCTGATTGGTAATCATTAACCTCTTTTATCTTTTTAATAATTTGTTAACCACTTGCCGACAGCCGCACAAACATATACGTCGACACAATGACATGGTCAGGCAAATGGGCGTACAGGTACGTCCCTTTAAATTTGCCGCCGTGTGGTCGCGCGCGAGCTCTGTGATAGTGCCCGTGGGACCCGCAAACTCGATGTCCGCTGGTGTCCCGCGATCGTGTCACGGAGCTGAAGAACGGGGAGATGTCAGTGTAAACACAACATCTCCCCGTTCTTCCTAGTGACATGTCACTGTTCGTCTGCTTCCTCTCATCGGGAGCAGTGCCGAATCGCAAAAAGTGCTCTGGTCTTTGGCCAGCCAAATGGTCCGGGGCTTAAGTGGTTAATATATGTCCATGGGGGGGCAGCCATTGCGTATGCCGCCTCTGCCTCCTGGTTTAGCGGTTGGGCACAGTGGTTGTTCTTTGCCATTTCTCTTGCTTAAAGAAAGCCTAGCTACAATATCTATAATAATGGACATATGAAATAGGAAACATAAAAATTTAAAAAGGTACTACAAGGTTAATGTTGCGATGATTTCTACTGGAGAGGAGATATCACTACCTGCTCTCTGTTACACTCTGCAGAATTATGGCCCTTTCATTAAATGCATGCCACTGTGTAGAGCCTGTGGTATCCTATGAAGTTCTATATACTTAGCATAACAAAGAGAACTCTGATTTGATTAGGGTCACATGACTAGGCTCTCGCTCAAGTTTTTTTTTTTTTATGTTTACACCCATTCCCTGTAATAGCACTCAAAGTCCCAATTCCACCACTGTGCTTCATAAATGTAATTTTTATTAAAGTAGCGCTATTGCCACAGTAAGGACATACTGGTGCTTTGTAAATGCCTCCCTTAGAATACATGTTCAATGAATACATAATATTATTTCCCCTATAAAAGGATGGTAAGTTTGTAGGAACTAAGTAACTGATTTCTCTTCTCTGATTGGCAGGTTATCAATGGCGACTTCTACCAGTTTAAACCCGACTGGTTTTCATTGGGGGTTCTCATATACGAGATGGCTACCGGCACTGTGCCATTCCCTGCCCCCAACATGCAGGCATATAGGAAGGTTGTGAATTACGAAGATCCTGTTTACCCCGCAGACATGGATCCACACCTGAAGATCTTCATAGACGGAGTAAGTACAAGACATTTTTAATTTTGAAGAGGCACAGGGAAGGTTTCTAGGCCTACTACTGCTGCTTTAGGGGTATAATGTAGGAGTGTTGCCAATTCTGGTTGTCAGCTGGATTGTTGGGTAGTTTGGCTTCTTCATCCCATGGTGAAGATCCAATGGGAATAACCCATTCCTGGGGCTGAGGGCTCAGAAGATGATGCCACATGGGGTCAATCACTGATGTGCACATTGTATGAGGTTATTAAAGCAGAACTCCTCCCCATGTATTATTGTTTTGAATATAGTGGGGAGGATTAGATCACCTGCCGTCATTTTAGACTTGTCTGTGTCCCTGTTGTGGACATTTTGTTTCATATCCTGTCCTGGGGACATGGAAATCTCACCAAGGAGGGACACAGAAAGCAACCACAACCTAACAGAGAGGTTCCAACCCTTTCCAACTCCATTCATCAAACTGCTTTTATTGCCCTGTGCTGATGAATTATGTTAATGAGAAGAAAAAAAGATCTTTAAAAATAGCCAATCTCCTCCCTTTTCTTGTGGCTGTAATTCTACTTTAAGTGTCACCGCCAATCTAAAGAGCTCAGGCAGTTAGAAGCGATCTAATGGCGGCACATCATAATGTGTACTCATTTGTTGTACTGGAAAATAATATGAATTCCATCCATGTCAGTAGACATCCAGCGCCTGTATTTGGCTATATGTGTGTCTTCACATGCTATGATCCTCCAATGGGTGAAAGGACCGCCCAGGAGGAGACGCAGTGTAATCAAAGTTTTTTTTTCTTTTCTAAAAAGTGCAAAATGAATTCAAAATAACTTAATTTCTCTTTTATAGCTGCTATGCAAATGTCCGGACAAGAGGCTTGGAGACGGCAAAAAAATAAGACAGCATTCATTCATGAGGCTTATCGATTGGAAGTCGCTGGAACAAGGGAAAGGACAGCCCCCTTTCTCAGTATGCCCTGTAAGTACACAAATCTTTATAGGATGAGGATTCAAAAAGAAGATTGTTACACACTGTAAGGAGCATTGCTATGTCCTTACAGCTAATGTAGGGGGGTGCAGACATATCCCAGCCTGTAGGAAAACCTCACAGACTAATCAGTCAATATTTCATTCTCTACGGGAGAAGTAAATAAGATTGAAACTTTCTATGCATCAGACGCAATGGGGATGATTTACTAAAACTGGAGAGTGAAAAATCTGATGCAGCTGTATATGGTAGCCAATCAGCTTCTAACTTTTCGCTTGTTCAATAAAGCTTTGACAAAAAAAAGCTGATTGGTTACCATGCAGAGCTGCACCAGGTTTTGCACTCTCCAGTTTTAGTAAATAAACCCCATTGGTGCACAGCTGGGAGTGATAGTTGAAGTGAGAAGGTGCAATGGTTGATAATACAATGTCTGGGATGTCTAGGACATTTGGCTTCGACCATCATGATGTGGTGGAAGGCATGGGACCAGACATGTAGTTTGCTTCTAGATTGGTATCCTATCTGCTCCTCCACTGCATGGAAAGAGGAAGAAGGTTCTAGCTTGTATTAAAGAAGTTGTTCGATGTTAAAGCCCAACTCAAAAAATAAATAAATCGCGCAGTAGGCAACCACCACCCCCACCCCACCCTGCACTCTAATAGGGCGTACACACGGTCGGACTTTGTTTGGACATTCCGACAACAAAATCCTAGGATTTTTTCCGACAGATGTTGGCTCAAACTTGTCTTGCATACACACGGTCACACAAAGTTGTCGGAAAATCCGATCGTTCTGAACGCGGTGACGTAAAACACGTACGTCTGGACTATAAACGGGGCAGTGGCCAATAGCTTTTATCTCTTTATTTATTCTGAGCATGCGTGGCACTTTGTCCGTCAGGTTTGTGTACACACAATCGGAATTTCCGACAACGGATTTTGTTGTCGGAAAATTTTATCTCCTGCTCTCCAACTTTGTGTGTCGGAAAATCCGATGGAAAATGTCCGATGGAGCCCACACACGGTCGGAATTTCCGACAACACGCTCCGATCGGACATTTTCCATCGGAAAATCCGACCGTGTGTACGGGGCATAATGCTTTATTGCTTGTAAACTCTAGGGGCATTGAAAGAGGGACCTAGCCCTAACCTCTCTGCATCATCAAGTACAATACAGGCCTATCAGTCCTACATTGTATGTGAGGGGATAAGAATGTGACCATGGCTGGGAAAGCTTTAGAGAGGGTCTGTGAGGGATCTGTTGCATAGATAGAAGGCTGTCCAAAGCAAGGAATAAATTATTACGCCTTATTCCTCTACCCCTAGGCAAAAAATCCCCCCCCCCAACGCAAATACTGCAAGGGTAATTTATACTTGTTTCTGGAATTGGGCTTTAAGCAATATTCTGATATTTACTCAGGTCAGAGATCTATGAATACAGAATCTAATTTTTGTTTTTTCATTTTGCAGGGCTTGGACATTGACATGGAAACAACCTGTCGCCTTACTCCATCAGCGATAGATGTCAAGGCATTGGACATTCCAGGAAAGAAATTATTCTTGCCTGGATTCCTAAACATCGACATGTCGTGAGGACACCTGTCAACATGTAGTGTGTGGTGTGTTGTGTGTAGTGTGTTGTGTGTTGTGTGTAGTGTTTAGTGTGTTGTCTTTAGTATTTAGTTGACAGTGTGTGCCAGCAATGCCAGCAAGGTGCCAGCCAGCGAGCCACCCACATTAGGGTGCCAGCCAGCAAGTCACCCACATTAGGGTGCCAGCCAGCAAGTCACCCACATCAGGGTGCCACCCAGCAAGTCCACCCACAGCAGGGTGCCAGCCAAAAAGCCCACCCACATCAGTGTCCCAAACAGCAAGCCACCCACAGCAGGATGCCAACCAGCAAGCCCACCAACAGCAGGGTGCTGTCAGCCTATGTTACGCTATGGGGACGGAGCAGCCAGGCAGCCGGGGAACACAGGTCCTAATTTGTGTGCATTCAGGGCCACTCACCCACTCCTGCATACCTGTCAAATTAGGGCTGTGTTTGTCCAGCTGCTGCGTCCCCTTAAAGGGGTGGATGGACATGATGATGAAGATTCCACATATTTGGACAATAGTTCTTGATGTGACATAATACCCGGATTTGACCTATATATACCGATATATTCATGAGAAATTTGGAGAGGACTGTTCATCTGTAAAGACATTGATATCATCTTCAGAAGATCCAGATGAACAAAGATTCAAAATCAAACAAAAAAAACTGCACTGTACAGAGGAGCCACCCACAGCAGAGTGCCAGCCAGCAAGCCCACCTGCAGCAGGGTGCCAGCCAGCAAGTCAGCTACAGTAGAGTGTCAGCCATAAAACGCCCACCCACAGCAGGGTGCCACCCAGCAAGCCACCCACAGCAGGATGCCAACCAGCGAGCCCACCAACAGCAGGGTGCTTGCAGCCTATGTTACGCTATGGGGACGGAGCAGCCGGGCAGCCGGGGAACACAGGTCCTAATTTGTGTGCATTCAGGGCCACTCACCCACTCCTGCACACCTGTTAAATTAGGGCTGTGTTTGTCCAGCTGCTGCGTCCCCTTAAAGGGGTGGATGTGGGAGGTGTGCAAGCCACCCACAGCAGGATGCCAACCAGCAAGCCCACCAACAGCAGGCTGCTTTCAGCCTATGTTACTCTATGGGGACGGAGCAGCCGGGCAGCCGGGGAACACAGGTCCTAATTTGTGTGCATTCAGGGCCACTCACCCACTCCTGCACACCTGTCAAATTAGGGCTGTGTTTGTCCAGCTGCTGCGTCCCCTTAAAGGGGTGGATGTGGGAGGTGTGCAAGCCACCCACAGCAGGATGCCAACCAGCAAGCCCACCAACAGCAGGGTGCTGTCAGCCTATGTTACGCTATGGGGACGGAGCAGCCGGGCAGCCGGGGAACACAGGTCCTAATTTTTGTGCATTCAGGGCCACTCACCCACTCCTGCATACCTGTCAAATTAGGGCTGTGTTTGTCCAGCTGCTGCGTCCCCTTAAAGGGGTGGATGGACCGTTCATCTGTAAAGATATTGATATCATCTTCAGAAGATCCAGATGAACAAAGATTCAAAATCAAACAAAAAAAAAACTGCGCTGAACAGAGGAGCCACCCACAGCAGAGTGCCAGCCAGCAAGCCCACCTGCAGCAGGGTGCCAGCCAGAAAGCCCACCTGCAGCAGGGTGCCAGCCAGAAAGCCAGCCACAGTAGAGTGCCAGCCATAAAACGCCCACCCACAGCAGGGTGCCACCCAGCAAGCCACCCACAGCAGGGTGCCAGCCAGCAAGCCCACCCACAGCAGGGTGCCAGCCAGCAAGCCCACCCACAGCAGGGTGCCAGCCAGCAAGCCCACCCACATCAGGTTCCCAACCAGCAAGCCACCCACAGCAGGATGCCAACCAACAAGCCCACCAACAGCAGGGTGCTGTCAGCCTATGTTACGCTATGGGGACGGAGCAGCCGGGGAACACAGGTCCTAATTTGTGTGCATTCAGGACCACTCACCCACTCCTGCATACCTGTCACCTATTCTGGTAGGCTGTCACAAAGAGAGAAATAAAGGGGGATGGGTGGAGAAGGAAGGAAGGAAGGAAGGAAGGAAGGAAGGAAGGAAGGAAGGAAGGAAGGAAGGAAGGAAGGAAGGAAGGAAGGAAGGAAGGAAGGAAGGAAGGAAGGAAGGAAGGAGAAAAAAGAGAAAGAAAGAGAGAAAGAGAAAAAAAGATGGAAGGAGAGAAAGAAAGAGAAAGAAAGATTGAAGGAAAGAAAGAAAGAGAAAAAAAGATGGAGGGAAAGACAAAGTATGTATAGTACTGTATAGAGAGGAGACTATTTGTTTAGCTAGCGCCAGACGGCAAGGATTTCATTTACTGTTTGTTTGTTTTTATTTTGCAGACCTCCTGCAAAGAAACCTGGCATCTGCCAGATTTTGAAGAAAGTGCCCATTTGCTGACTGTCATTCAGAAAAAGGTGATTGCCCACGAGCTATTTCCCCACAAGACTTTGATATCATCTTCAGAAGATCCAGATGAACAAAGATTCAAAAAACAAACTGCACTGTACAGAGGAGCAACCCACAGCAGAGTGCAAGCTAGCAAGCCCACCTGCAGCAAGGTGCCAGCCAGAAAGTCCACCCACAGCAGGATGCCAGCCAGCAAGCCACCCACATCAGGGTGCCAGCCAGCAAGCCCACCCACATCAGGGTGCCAGCCAGCAAGCCCACGCACACCATGGTGCAAGCCAGCCACAGCAGGGTGCCAGCCAGCAAGCCCACCCACAGCAGGGTGCCAGGCAGCAAACCCCCCCTGCATCACGGTGCCAGCCAGCAAGTCCACCCACAGCAGGGTGCCAGCCAGCAAGCCCACCCACATCAGGGTGCAAGCCACCCACATCAGGGTGCCAGCCAGCAAGCCCACCCACAGCAGGGTGCCAGACAGAAAGCCCACCCACATCAGGGTGCAAACCAGCAAGCCCACACATAGCAGGGTGCTGTCAGCCTATGTTACGCTATGGGGACAGAGCAGCCGGGGAACACAGGTCCTAATTTGTGTGCATTCAGGGCCACTCACCCACTCCTGCATACCTGTCACCTATTCTGGTAGGCTGTCACAAAGAGAGAAATAAAGGGGGATGGGTGGAGAAGGAAGGAAGAAGGAGAAAAAAAGAGAAAGAAAGAGAGAAAGAGAAAGAAAGATGGAAGGAAAGAAAGAAAGAGAAAGAAAGATGGAAGGAAAGAAAGAAAGAGAAAAAAAGATGGAAGGAAAGAAAGAAAGAGAAAAAAAGATGGAAGGAAAGAAAGAAAGAGAAAAAAAGATGGAGGGAAAGAAAGAGTATGTATAGTACTGTATAGAGAGGAGACTATTTGTTTAGCTAGCGCCGGACGGCAAGGATTTCATTTACTGTTTGTTTGTTTTTATTTTGCAGACCTCCTGCAAAGAAACCTGGCATCCGACAGATTTTGAAGAAAGTGCCCGTTTGCTGACTGTCATTCAGAAAAACTGCAAACCATCAAAAGATATTGTGATGGCCACCCACAGATGTATAATCTCTATGGAGTAATCCGATCGCCTTCGGGGGTCAGGAAGGAATTTTTTCCCTGTTGGAGCAAATTACACTATGCTTCATTAGGGTTTTTTTCGCCTTCCTCTACATCAACTGTGGGGTCTGAATAATACAAAAAAAAAAAACTGCACTGTACAGAGGAGCCTTGACGAGGCAGTGCAGCTTCCACATACATTTGCAAATGTGTGCAATGTGACTGCCTGCATGGGGATGCACCCACCGCCCTCACACAGGGTACGGATTCATATGTCTTGTGTGAATGAGGCCTTAGGACCGCACTTTACAGAACAGCCTTGGCAAAGTAGTGTAGCTTCCCCATTTGCAAATGTGTGCAACTAAGACCTCTGTTTTTAATGTCAAGTGTTAGATTGTGCCTTTTTGATTTATTTGCAGGCTAGCTGGTAAGTGTGCTGGGAAATCTTTTGTTTTTGTGCTGTGCAAAGCCCTTCCATGTGAACTTACTTCAAAAGCTAATTATAAACTGCTGTAGCTGCCCTGCTTTGTACACTGTTTTTGGATACAACTTTAATATAAACTACATGTATAAAACAAAAACTGGGTTAGTTGTCTGGTTTTGTAAACTGTTTTTAAGTAAAGCTTTAATAAAAACTACAATTTATAAAAAAAAACTCTGGTACTTGTCCTGTTTTGTATACTATTTTTACACAAAACTTTAATAAAAAACTGCAATTATAAAAAAACAGGGGGGTAGTGGTCTTGTACTGTATACTGTTTTAGGATGAAACTTTAATACAAACTACAATTATATATAAAAAACACTCAGGTAGTTGTCATTCTTGTAAAGACAGTCTTAATGCATTGTATCGATATTATACATATGCAATTTTCTGTTGTCAATAAACATCTGTCATGCTGATCCCCTGGCTCTGAGCCTTTCTCTTGCACTGACCCAGAACAAATACACAGATTAGGAGATCTGCTTTCATTGGCCCCATGCTTGTTCTGGGTCACAGCCAGGTAATCAGCATTTTCAGAAGCTGGTGAGCACTGACAAGCTGTGTATTTCTCTCATATTATATTTTAACCTGTGAGGATGGAAACATTGGCTCCGCCATTGCTGACTTGTTAAAAGTACAGCTGTTGTCATTGTGTTCTGAGAGATGTCCCTCCACCAAACTGTCTCAGACTTACTGTACACAAAGAGGAGCCATTCTTCTGTATCTCCGGGGATCCCATCTTCATAGAGACCAGCTATGGTGGCCTATAAGTCTAATTATAAGTCTAATTCAGGGAGTGGTCAAGGTTTCCATGGAGACCATCTATGGCTCTCTATATGTCCAATCCAAGGAGAGTAGTTAGGGTTTCCATAGAGACACGCTATGGTGGCTTGAGATTCCAACCCAGTGAGAGTGAGTAGTGTTTCCATGGATACCAGCTATGGTGGCCTGTGAGGATAATCCAAGGAAGGGCCATGGCAGTCTGTGATTTCAAGCCATGGAGGGTGGGCAGTATTTCCATGCAAGCCAGCTATGGCGGCCTGTGAGTCCAACCCAAGGATAGTGGTGGGGGTTTCCATTGAGACCAGCTATGGCGGCCTGTGAGGCCAAGAATAGTCAGGGTTTCCATGGAGACTAGCTATGGTGGCCAATCCAGTGAGAGTGGGTAGTGTTTCTATGAAGACCAGCAATGGTGCCTGTGAACCCAATCGAGTGAAAGTGGGCAGTGTTTTTATGGAGACCAGCTATGGTGGCCTGTGAGTCCAATCCAGTGAAAGTGGGCAGTGTTTCTATGGAGACCAGCTATGGTGGCCTGTGAGTCCAATCCAGTGAGAGTGGGTAGTGTTTCTATGGAGACCAGCTATGGTGGCCTGTGAGTCCAATCCAGTGAGAGTGGGTAGTGTTTCTATGGAGACCAGCTATGGTGGCCTGTGAGTCCAATCCAAGGAGAATGGTCAGGGTTTCCATGGAGACCAGCTATGGTGAACTGTGAGGCCAATCCAGGGTACGTGAGCAGGGTTTCCGTGGATACCAGCTATTGAGGCTTGTGAGTCCAGTCCAAGGAGAATAGTCAGGGTATCCATGGAGACTAGCATGGTGCCTGTGAGTCCAAGGACAATAGTCAGGGTTTCCATGGAGTCTAGCTATGGTGGCCGATCCAGTGAAAGTGGGTAGTGTTTCTATGGAGACCAGCTATAGTGGCTGTGAGTCCAATCCAGTGAGTGGGTAGTGTTTCTATGGAGACCAGCAAAGGTGCCTGTAAATCCAATCCAGTAAGAGTGGTTAGTGTTACTATGGAAACCAGCTATGGTAGCCTGTGAGTCCAATCCAAGGAGAATGGTGGTCAGGGTTTCCATGGAGACCAGCTTTGGTGACCTGTGAGACCAATCCAGGGTGAGGCCAATCCAGGAAGCAGGGTTTCCATGGATACCAGCTATTGAGGCTTGTGAGTCCAGTCCAAGGAGAATGGTCAGGGTTTCCATGGAGACCAGCTATGGTGACCTGTGAGGCCAATCAAGGGAAGGTGAGCAGGGTTTACATGCCAACTGTCAGCTATAACGAAGAAAGTGTGCAGAGCTAAGACCAGTGCCACATGAAAACTAAATAATAAAAATCTTTTATAAACACAATGGCCGACAATGGGGGACACAACAAGGCCATGTTATACAGAAGTAGTAGACAAATTGTACAACAGATTTACCACAATGTTCCAGCCCGAGTCATTTATTCCTCTCTCACTGCCTATCACTGAGGCAAAATGAAAGCTGATTCCGCCCACTTCTTAGTTATGCGTTGGTTTAGGCTGTGTTCATATCTGTGCGGTTTGAAGCACTTCAGCCATCACACGGCAATGCATAGCAACAGGAATCCCAATTTTTCCTATGGGGTCCAATTATACCTATGCTTTGTGATGTGACATAAAGGTGCAGGCGCTTCATTACAGGAGTCAAAACCGAATTTTTTTTTGTCCTAGCAGCATAGCAGGACATGGGGTTTGCCATCTTTGCCATCAACTGTTAGAGAAATTATACTTTAAATGTCAGTTATGAAAGACGCCATTTTGTTTATCATGGCCTAGAAATAAGCTATGAATTAGGAATAAGTTAAAGACTAGTAATAAAATGGAGTCAGCAGTATAATATGCTTAGATATGCAGTTTTCTGAATATATCCTGTATTTTTGTGATGGCTTGAGGAGTTTTCAAGTCAGTATCCTGTAACCATTGTTAGATGAAGATAACAGTCTGTAACAGACACTTCCACCTTTCCTGTTCTGTCCAGAATAAAGTTGAAAATACATGAGACTGGGCATGTTTTAAGACAGGAAAGGGGGGTGTCCAGGGCTTATAAAAAAGACATGTACCACAGTATTTTCCTTAGAAATGACGATGACAGCATGAAGATGTAATGCTATTCATTTCTCTTGCATAAGCAATAAATATTACCTTGATGCCCGAGGACGGTCTGAGATGGTGAATTATTTCCCTAACAATTTGGTCCTTCGAAGAGCCGGGAGTCCCCTGAGAAGCACTGACCAACAGTGACCGATGACCGTACGGCAAAACTGTAAGTCCTCCGTCTTAAATTAGACGTTAAAAAGAGGCCGGTCCGCTGAACTTGTGCCTCCCGGGCAGCGACTTACTGATCAGCACAAGAGACCGCTCTCGGGACAAGGTAAGATTTTTATTTTATTATTAACCTTTTGTGTTAGACTTGATTAGGAATTTGATGAATAAGGGATTTGAATATATACATACAATATAGAGATTGATCGAATATTTATCTGTTTCTGTCCTATCTGCTTTACTCTTGTTGAGGGGAAATAAGTGGTCACGTATTCCCGTATAGATCCATCTGTGGCCATCCTGGATGGGCAGACCTAGTGACTAGCCCGCGTTTTGGGAAGACGCGCTCAGGGCAACCTGGCGGCAGTCAAGCACTGCGGGTGTTCTCTCTTGTGTGTTCTTGTTTGTTTCTTCTGGTTAATTGACATTTGATATAGGGGTATGGTCCCATACTAATATCCAGGTGCAGATAAAGGAAATTTGTCGATTGGATCTTAGATCCAGACAGCCTTGTAAACTGCAGAAAATCCCTTGGGGACACATAAATACTCCTAGATCAAAACCTAAAAGAACCCCCTGTTGATACAAGGGTGTGGCCTGATAGATTTCTAGGCATATAAATACTCTTGGATCAAAAATACTTCCAGATAAAGAACCCCCGTTGATACAAGGGTGTGGCCTGATAGCTTTCCAGGCATATAAATACCCTTGGATCAAAAATACTTCCAGATAAAGAACCCCCCCCCCCTGATACAAGGGTGTGGCCTGATAGATTTCCAGGTAACAAACAGAGGACATTTGGCGGACCGCAGTGTTCATGCCAGCCTCATATGTTGTATTAATCCTGAGCAGGCACATAAATACCCTTGGATCAAGGACTGAAATATTAAATGTTTTGATAGGATGAAAGAACAGTCGGGAGAATTCAGTCTCCTCGTAATTCTGTAAATGCTCTCTACAAGTTAGTGAAGTAACGATGAAAGAACAGTCGGGAGAATTCAGTCTCCTCGTAATTCTGTAATTCTCTAAGACACCAGTGTTTTAGCAATACACAAGATCAGTATTCTAGAAGTGATATATCATGACTAGAAAGTCTGTGAGTGATTGCAAGTGATAAGATACTGTGTGCATGTGTTGTGTCATTGTGAGAAGACATTAACAAAAAAAAAAGAGCTCCGTGTGCACGATAAACAAAGTAGGTATGATTAATGGAAAATCTGTTAGTATGAATGAAGATGTTAAGTATATGTGTAGTCTAGACAAAGAGAATGTGGCACTTCTTAAAATGTGGAAAACAAAGTATGATTTTGATGCGTTTTTAAATAAGGATTGTTGTGTAATACTGTGTAGAAAGCTTAAAAATGATGCCGGCATGAAAATAAGAAAACAGAAGAAATTAGGCCTTCCCCAGGCAAAGAAATGGCTTGAGGAGGCTAACCATAGGTTAAATTCAGAAAACCATAAAAAGACTATGTTTTTGAACAAAGAGAAGGACAATAATATGACCGTCCTCTGAAGTTTAGTTCAGCAAGTATTGAACAAACCAAATGCAACCTGACTCTCCACTGTTTGTTGTTCCCCCGTGGTCACCTGGGTCACCCGCAGATGCAACCGATTCTCTTATGGCTGCAGCTAAACCCCCTCTCAAGATGACTCTTGCTGTCCAGAGGAGTCCACAAGGGACCCCCTTTACAGCAACTGTTACAAAATTTTTCGGGGACCCGGTGAACCAATTGATATCCCCCCCAGCTGGGGAACAAACAGAATGTGGAGAAGAAGAATTTCCACTAATTGAAGTTCCCTACCCTAGGGCAGGACAAAATGTAGGTGGTATAGTAGTCCCCAACACTATGATGGTCTATCGCCCCTGTACCCCTGAGGATGTTAAAAAAAATACTACTGAAGGGGTACCACATCCCAAGGTCAACATAGCTCAAATCAGGGATGGTATCATGGAAATGATTGCTAACTATCATCTTATTGGGAGGGAAATAGAGCAGAATATCAGACAGATCCTGGGTCCCAACTGGCATCATGTAGTGGGAGATTGGAGTGGATTAAACAATCAGGGAGTTGTGTTGCCTCATGATGATGCAGCACTAGAAAACAGGAGAAATGCTCTTATAGCAAGGATAGAGAACAGAAGGATGGGAAACACCTGAACAAGGTCCCGCATTCAGGACTATGAAAAAAAAAAGAGAGGGGAGTGTTTCCTGTGAGGTAAAAGAGGTCACTTGGCAAAAGAATGTAGGTCAAACAGAGAGGAAGAATCTGAAATTTTGGATGTGTGCACTGTTCAAACTTGCTTGCATGCTAAAGTCAAGTCAGAAATAATCTTGGTTGTGAAGGGTAGATGGGTAACATTTCTGTGTGATACTGGGGCTTGTAGGACCCTAATACACCCGCTGGATATGAAAAAGGTAAAGAAAAAGGTGTAGTATATGTAAAATCTGCAAAATGGGTTGATGCACCAGGAAGTCATGTCTGAAGGTCTTACTGTGGAAGATCCACAGACAGGTAAAAAGGATCAATGTAAAATTGTAATTTTGACTAAATGTCCTGTTAATTTGTTGGGTAGAGACATGTTGCACGCTCTTGATATTTCTGTCGTACCAGTGGAGGGAGGTCCCAGAGACCATCGGCTGTGTAAAAAACAAATCACAGCCGTGGATAATGAGCCCTGATACTGGTACAGCCTGGAATTTGCAAACTGAGGGATTAAATATACCCAAAACCCTGGCAGAAATAATTGATGAAGAGTCTGTGAGGAAAAGGTATAAGGTCCAGACAAACCTCTATTGCACCATGTACTACAGAAAGATCTCTGGGCCCGATAAGTCCTATGAGAAACAGTTAATGAGTCTCACTAACACTGAAGTTCTCTTAAAATGTCTGTACTGTGATAAGGCAGGAAATAGCGTGGCTACTTGTCTCCTACCACAGCCTATTCTGCAAATATACAGGCAGGATACTGTCCTTGTGTTTCGGTCACCCAGAATTCCAAGGTATCATGGCATGAGCTAGGAGAATTTATCACGAACTGGGTCCAACTGACAGATGAGAAACTAAAATCCAGAGGGATTCAGAGGTATAGGAGGCATAAGGGAGAGAAAGATGGGTGGAGACTCGTGCAGGATTTACAGGCAGTCAATGGGGCCGTATTACCGAGGGCCCCGGTGGTCCCAGACATGCATGTACTCCTGAACGAGCTCAAGGTATTTTATGTTATCGATAACAGTAATCCTTCTTTTCCATTCCCTTACACAAAGACAGTCAGTTCTGGGTTGCATTTATGTACACGGGGAAAAAAAAAAAAAAAAAAAAAAGGAGGTACACATACACTAGGTTATCCCAGGGATATTGTGAAAGTCCAACTACCTTCTCACAAAGAATGTCCAATAATTTGTCTCGGTTTGTACCTCCCAGTGTGAGTTAAATTCTCTTGTATGTGGATGACATTCTGGTAGTAATGTATGTAAAATTACCATGGTTCTGATGCATTTCCTCGCAGACCAAGGTCAAAAGGTCAGCAAAGACTAATTACAACTGTGGAAAGAAAAGATGAAATGCCTGGGTTACATTTTATCTCAAGAAGGTAGACTTTTGCATGAGATCCGAAAAGAGGCCATCCTTCAAGTCCCCAAATCACATACCAAAAATAAATGATGTCATTTCTTGGCATGGCAAATGTCTGTAGAGCATGGATAGCAAATTATGCTATGGAGGTGGCGCCTCTTTCTGATCTCATCTATGGTTCACTAATGGCTGCAAAAGATTCCATTCAGTGGAATGTGCAAGCAGAGGATGCATTTACAAAGGTAAAGCACCTCATTGTGGGTTCTCATGGATGTTCCCTTTCTAGATGCTGACATTACCTTTTGTGTTGATGGGTCTTATAAAAAGGACGATAAAGGGGTACATCAAACGGCATACGCTATAGTAACACATGACCAGGTCATTGAAGCCAGACCCCTTCCCAGTTCCTACTCTACACAACAAGCTGAAATGATTGCCCTATCCAGGGCCTGTAGTCTAGGGGAAGGGAAGAAAATAAATATTTATACAGACAGCCAATACGCTTTTTCTACTATACACATATATGCCCAGCAATGGAAAAATAGGGGTATGATTATGTCCACAGGTAAACCAATCTCACATAGAGATCTTATCCTTGCCCTTCTAGAAAATGTACAGAAACCAACACAAGTGGCTATTTGTAAATGTACAGCACACAGAAAGGGAACAGATCCAATTACTCTAGGAAATGCACTAACAGACAAAGACCGCAAGGGAAGCTACTACAGGACCGCAAAAAACACACATATACTATACAGGTCCCCAAGAAAATGGTGAGGTACGGAAAGCTAATGATAAAACATGGTTATCAGAAATGCAGAAAACATCACTGGCAGGTGAAAAACAAAAGTGGTTATCTAAAGGGACAATGCTGGTCAATGGTATATACACAAGTACAGAAGGTAAACCCATCTTACCTACATCACTATTTAGATATGCTGCGTTATTGAGCCATGGGCAAGCCCATATCTCAAAAGGAGGGATGGTGCAGGTGATAAGGTGATAAGGTGCACAACATATGGGTTTACGAATGACTCTAGAGATTTTTGCCTCACATGTCCGGTTTGTACCAGATACCATGCTCAAGGTGCCCTAAGTCCCTTAAGAGGTCATTTCCCACAACCCTCTTATCCCTTTCACACGATATGCATGGATTTTATGATTATTGTTGTTTATAAAGTGGGCGGAAGCTTTTCCTATGACACACCCAAATGGGCAGTCAGTAGCCAAAGTACTTATTAAAGAGGTGATTCCATTTCATGGGATCCCCTCTGTGATTTACAGTGACAATGGCTCCCATTTTGTAAACCGAACAATACAACAAATTGGTAAATGGTACAATATTGACAAAAAAAACAAACACTGTGTCTACCACCCACAATCTGTGGGCACAGTGGAGAGACAATGGTACCTTAAAGAGTAAACTAAGAAAATTGTTGGAGGAAACAGGGAAAAATAAATGGGTTTAGTGTTTGCCAATGGCATTGTTGAGTATAAGAATTACCCCTACTGCTAAAGGACTAACACCGTATGAAATGTTGTATGGTAAACCTTATTATATTCCACAACTAGCCACCGTTCCTCTCCCTAAAGAGGAAATAGACTTGACTTGTATAATAAGAATGTTTTCATAAAATATTACTGGGTCAGAATGTGTAAATGAGAAAAAGAGTTACCCTAAGACTAAAATGCAAAGTATACCCCCATCAGTACAAGCATTACCAGGAAATTTTACTTGTTTCTCTAACAATGACAGTAATGGTACAAATGTTGGCACCCTATCCCCTGAATACTGTGCAACTACAACCCTTACTACAGACATTAAGTATGAACTAAAATGGTTTCAGGAACAAAAACAGCAATTGGCTGATGTTTGGTGTTTGTGTGGAGATAAGAGACTAAGGCCCAGACTGCCACCTAGATGGGAGGGTAGTTGTGCCCTTACCCGATTGCTGCTTCCCTTTTATACAGTTCCTATGAGTGATGAATCAATGAAAATACCAGGTAAATACTTTTTTAAACGAATTAAGCGAGAAACACCACAAGGATCATTGGACAACCGAGTGTATATAGACGAAATAGGTGTTCCACGAGGAGTTCCAGATGGAATTCAAGCGCAGAATCAAATAACAGCAGGACTCACCTCACTCTTCATATGGGTCCAGCCCAATAAGAATGTCGACTGGATAAACTACATCTACTACAACCAGCAGAGGTTTGTGAATTACACCAGAGATGCTATCAAAGGTATAGCAGCACAATTGTACGCCACCTCTTTGACAGCGTGGCAGAACCGTATAGCGTTGGATATGTTGCTGGCAGAAAGGGGCGGGGTATGCAAAATGTTCGGCACCTTCTGCTGCACTTTTATTCCAAACAATACGGCACCTGATGGAAGTATCACCAAAGCCTTATAAGGCCTACAAATGCTATCCGAAGAATTAGCTGAGAACTCTGGTGTAGAGAACCCCCTGACGAGACTCTTTGAAAAATGGTTTGGTAAATGGGGTGATCTTACAAAAAGTTTGCTTATCTCTATTGTCATGGCAGCCGCAGTTCTTACATTGTGTGGATGTTGCTGCATTCCCTGTATTAGGGGAATTCTTAAAAAACTGATTGACACATCTTTCACAAAAACTATGCTCCTCCAGAGCGACACGGAACTATACTCGGAACCTGATGATGAATTTACAACTCTCGCTAAAGACTTATCTGTCTAAATGATAATACTTTGGTAAAAATAAAAGAAACTGGATATTTGAAGTATTGACATTATTAGTATAAAAGGGGGGAGATGTTAGAGAAATTATACTTTAAATGTCAGTTATGAAAGACGCCATTTTGTTTATCATGGCCTAGAAATAAGCTATGAATCTAGGAATAAGTTAAAGACTAGTAATAAAATGGAGTTAGCAATATAATATGCTTAGATATGCAGTTTTCTGAATATATCCTGTATTTTTGTGTTGGCTTGGGGAGTTTTCAAGTCAGTATCCTGTAACCATTGTTAGATGAAGATAACAGTCTGTAACAGACACTTCCACCTTTCCTGTTCTGTCCAGAATAAAGTTGAAAATACATGAGACTGGGCATGTTTTAAGACAGGAAAGGGGGGTGTCCAGGGCTTGTAAAAAAGACAAGTACCACAGTATTTTCCTTAGAAATGACGATGACAGCATGAAGATGTAATGCTATTCATTTCTCTTGCATATGCAATAAATATTACCTTGATGCCCGAGGACGGTCTGAGATGGTGAATTATTTCCCTAACATCAACCATTGATGGATAACCATTCCTCCCACTGACACCAATGACGGGGCACTATTCCTCCCATTGACACCAATGATGGAGAACCATTCTTCCCAATGGCACCAATGATGGGGCACTATTCCTCCTACTGACACCAATGATGGAGAACCATTCTTCCCACTGCCACCATTGATGGAGAACCATTCCTCCCACTGACACCAATGATGGGGCACTATTCCTCCCAATGACACCAATGATGGAGAACCATTCTTCCCTCTGACACCAATGATGGGGCACTATTCCTCCCACTGACACCAATGATGGAGAACCATTCCTCCCACTGGCACCAATGATGGGGCACTACTCTTCCCACTGACACCAATGATGAAGAACAATTCCTCCCACTGGCACCAATGATGGGGCACTATTCTTCCCACTGACACCAATGACGGAGAACTATTCCTCCCACTGGCACCAATGATGGGGCACTATTTCTCCCACTGACACCAATGACGGAGAACCATTCCTTCCACTGGAGCCAATTATGGGGCACTATTCGTTCCACTGACACCAATGATGGAGAACCATTCATCCCACTGGCACCAATGATAGGGGCACTATTTCTCCCACTGACACCAATGATGGTGAACCATTCCTCCCAACTGACAACAAGGATGGGGTACTATTCCTCCCATTAAAACCATTGATGAGACATTGTTTACTTCCACTAACATCAGGGCATTTTCTACCCCACTGGCCCGCTAAAGCCTGAAGGACAGTAAACTGGCCCTTTGTTTAGAAAGTTTGAAGACTCCTGATGTAAAGGAAACAGGGTTTTTTTTTAAAATTTTGGTTCTTTTTCCTTATAAGATATATAATATGTACAAAAAAAAAATAAAAAAATCTGTAGTTCAAAATTACCACCAGAAGGAAGCTGGATTTTACTATAAAATTATTCAAAATTCAATAAAAATTTAATTTAATTTAATTTAATTTGTATCCAGTGTTGCATGAAGGAGTAATCGTGTGTCAAACTATCACAGCACATAAAACTGTAAAATGGCCTGGAAATGAAGTATTACAGGAGGTTCAAGGGTTTAGAAATTTGGTCAAACTAACCAGAAGTTCCTCCATCCATGAGACAAATTTCCATTATGCCTCCCCTATATATTTTCTTAGTTTATTGGACCAGTTCTATTGGTTGTGTTTTTGTCTTTGCCATTGGTTAATTGGTTTCTGAGTTGTGCCTAATGTGGACTATAGCAGTCTGGATCTGGATATTGGAGGACAGGATGTTATGTGACAGGAAAGAAAGTCATCAACACTTGAAATATCGCTTTCAATTTTTATCTGTATCCACCCTAAAATAAACCTTTTTTTTGGTGACTTGGTTTTTATCTCTCGCTATAAATAAATCTGGTCACAGTTTTGCTGCGGATCTTCTAATGCGGATGGGGATGATGCTGCTTCATTGTTCAGAATGGAAAATCTGTTTACTGACAACATTCCCACCGACAGGAAGTGATGGATATGTGGGGGTGTCATTCAACGCAGAATTCTTCCATGTCATCTTCATCTGATCATCGGCTGACGTCACAAATATTCTCATATGCCTGAAACTGGAGAAGCATTATTCTCAGCCAATGAAAACCCTCCCAATCAAAAACTGGTATTTTTTTAATTATAAGTGGAACTTAATGGGCTCAGTCAGTTCCTGGATTCGTATATATTTTGGATATTCCCTGACAAAATTCCTTACTCGGGTACTCAGCACAGGGATGGTGGGAACCCTTCATAATGGGCACAGCAAGTGTACAGACCTGGGAATTCAGCACAGGGATGGCGGAACCCCCCCCCTCCCATAATGGGTGGAGCAGGTGTACAGACTCGGGAACTCAGCACAGGGATGGTGGGAACCCCTCATAATGGGCACAGCAGGTGTACAGATTGAGGAACTCAGCACAGGGATGGTGGGGACCCCTTATAATGGGCATAGCAGGTGTACAGACACCCGGGAACTCAGCACAGGGTTGGTGGGACCCCCCATAATGTGTGGAGCTGGTGTGCAGACCCAAGAATGGTAGGAACCTCTAATAATAGGCACAGTAGGTGTGCAGACATAAAAACTCATCCCAGGGAGGGAACCCCTTATAAGGGGCAAAGATGAAAAAGTTGGGGATGAGTATGGGCCCTGCTCACCTCCTGGGCTCTGTGTGCCCCTCTGTAGATAGATTCCGGATGGGTGGCAGAGCTAGCGCCCTCATGTGTCTCCAGAAAGTTTTTCAGCCATCTTCGCTTCTTTTTGTTGAAGATTAGAACTTTCATCATCTCAGGATCCTCCCGGCGTCTGCAACCAGAGCAGAGATTATGGACAGAGGAGGATGGACAGTGTGAAGAGGCCAAAAGACTTCACCTATACACGAGTGGTTCTGGGTGGAGATATCATTATTATTATATAGACCAGATAAAGTTCCAGTTCTAGGTGGGTGGAATGACAACTCTCTGCCCCTTCAGCTTAGTTTTTCTCTAACCCCAACAATAAACCAGACCTTATCCAAGCTTGAGCCATAGATTGCTTTACAATCCTAGCCCTAACACTAAAGTAGACTCTAAGTAGACTCTAAACCCAACCAAAACACTACCTAACTATAACTTTAGTCCTAACGTCAGCCCTAACCCAATGCCAAAGCCAAATCCTAGCCTTCACTCCAGCCTAACCTTAACCGTAGCCCCAAACCCTGCTCTAACCATAAACTTACCCTAGACCCAAACTTTGTTCTAACCATAAGTTTAGCCTTAACCCTAGTCCTAACCCTAGCCAGAACCCTTGCTCCAACTATTAACCAAGCCCTAGCTCTTACCCAAATTTCTCTGCTCTCTCGCCGGCTCTCTTGCCCGACTGACAGTTACGAGCATGACTCGCAGAGGCATGATGGGAGTGGGGCTTGTAATTCTGCAACAGTTCCAGCTCACAGGACGTGCCATGTCACCTGGATAATTATAGGAGGACATTTCTGTTCCCAAGAAGTTAGAGAAATTAAGTGGTTAGCTCTTCCGCCTGGCAGCACTGGGGTCGTCGGTTCAATTCCCAACCACTGTGCCACCTGCCTGGAGTTTGCATGTTCTCCCTGCGCCTGCGTGGGTTTCCTCCGGGGACTCCGGTTTCCTCCCACACTACAAAGACATGCTGGGAGGTACATTGGCCCTAGTATGTGTATGAATGTGAGTTGGGGAGATTAGATTGTAAGCTCATTGGGGGCAGGGACTGGTGTCACTGTACAATATACAGGATAGAAATAGATGACTGTCTCCTGTATTGACTGATCATCATCACATGGCCTACCTGTTGGATTGGCTCAGCAGACTCATCTTCTCCGTTGCCGATACCTGCAGGTTTCCTACCAATCCCCTGGACGGGTTTGTTGGTGGCAGGGGGTCCTCTGGGCTTGTACGGCCCTCTGTAGAGACACCAATTACACAGAGAGACCCTTTATCTCCATAGCAATAGTGAGACCCCCCATAACCCAGAAATTGTGGGGAGCCCCCTCTAAGGAAATGTGCCCCCTCCATTTTCCTTCCATCTTCTGCAGCTTTGGGAAGGTTTATGGTTTGCTGGGACTCATCTTAGGAAGGTCCAGTATTCATTGATCAGAGCCATAGACATTCCCTGTCTGCTCATTTTCACAGCACATTTTACAGCTATTCATACTCAGGAATAAAGGAGAGAAAGAACTTTCCTACAACATTTCTATGCAAAGAAAACAAGCGCACTTTACACATGTCTGCCTGCTTCTAAAAAAAAGTTCTTGTATGGTGGTCACCGATAAAAAATGGGAATCTGGCGGCAACACGGCATGCCTTGGTGCCAACTTTCCACCATATCAGTCTCCGGTCACATCTGCAAGTTCTGGTAATGCGCACAGAAATTCACGTTTCCACGCAATCCCGGAACATGCAAAAATATGTGCCTCACGCTTGTAGTGCCATTAATTGTAAATGTCCCCCCAAAACGTGAGACCCCAATACAAGAAGTGTGGCAAAATGCGTGGGAAATAAAACAAAGGGCAACGCATCATGAGTTACTTTGCCACACTTGTGGGGCATAGGGTAATGCACTGAAATCAATGGGGGGCGCTATTCTTATTGGGTGTTAGCCAGCCAGGTGTATGTCAGAGGTGTGACTGGGGCCTTTCTGTAATAAAATTTTGCAAAATATTAATTTTCCTTCATAAATTTTGTCCACAATTTATACTGCTACATATCTTTGGTAAAAATAACCCAAATTAGAGGATATTTTTTGGTCTGTGTGAAAGTTAGAGAGCTGTGGTGCAAATCATAAAAAAATGATCACACGTGATGCACTGACGGCCTATCTCATTTCTTGCGACCCGAACAAGCCAGGAAAGTACAAATACCCCCCAAATGAGCCCTTTTTTGAAAGTAGAAATTCCAAGGTATTTAGTAAGAGGCATTGTGAGGTTTTTGATGTAATTTTTTTCCCACAATTCTTTGCAAAATGAAGAGATTTTTTTTTTTCACAAAATTGTCACTGTAATAGGTTATTTCTCTCACATGGCATGTGTACACCACAAATGATGCCCCAAAATACATTCTGCTATTCCTCCTGATTATTACGATACCACGTGTGTGGGAATTTTTACAGCCTGGCCACTTAGAGAGGCCCAACATGCAGGGAGCACCATCACGTGTTCTAGGAGCATAAATTACACATCTAACTTGTTGACTACCTATTACACTTTTGAAGGCCCTGAGCACCAGGACAATGACATGTGACACTGATGACAGATGGCACTAATACGTGGCACTGATGGCACATGACACTGATGTGGGACTGATGACAGATGGCACTAATGACACGTGACACTGATGACAGGTGACACTGATGACAGCTGGCACTAATACTTGGCACTGATGACAGATGGCACTAGTACGTGGCACTGATGACAGATGGCACCGATACGTGGCACTGATGACACGTGACACTGATACATGGCACAGATGGCACGTGACACTGACAGGTGGCACTGATGACAGATGGCACTGATATGTGGCACTGATGACATGAGACACTGATGTGGCACTGATGACACGTGACACTGATGTGGCACTGATGACAGATGGCACTGATACGTGGCACTGATGGCACGTGACACTGATGTGGTACTAATGACAGATGGCACTAGTGACACATGACACTGATGACAGATGGCACTAATATGTGGCACTGATGTGGCACTGATGACAGATGGCACTAATACGTGGCACTGATGACAGATGGTACTAATACGTGGCACTGATGACAGATGGCACTAATACGTGGCACTGATGACAGATGGCACTTATACGTGGCACTGGGGACAGTTGGTACTGATAGGTGGCACTGAGGACAGATGGCACTGACAGGTGGCACTGGGGACAGGTGGCACTGACCGGTGCTGTGGGCACTGTAATTTCTATTTTGCGATCGAGTGCTAAATGGCCCCTGTGATTGGCCATTTAGCACGATCTGTGATTGGCTGTGTCCAAGTGAAACGGCCAACACAGAATTTCCCTGATGCTCGCTCGCGGCAGCGCACATCGTGGAAGTAAACAGGAGGACGTCCAGGGATGCCCTCCCGGCAATTGAGCGCCGCGCTGTGGCCGTCCTTCGGGTATAGCGCGGGCGCGAAGTGGTTAAAGTGGTTGTTAAACCACAATTAGATCTTTATATCATCTCCTCAGATAAAAAGCCACATCCTCGTGCCTGCGTGTTATTTAAAAATTACATGGTTTCTACCTGTATGTGGAAATTAACCAATCGATTTAACAGTTTCAAAAAACATTTCTATTTTTGGCATGCCGAGATTGCTAACTGTCACATTGGTTGTGCTCTCAACCAAACTGTCCAACCATCCAATGGCTGGTGTCATAACGGATCACATCAGATCACATGTGCAGCATTATGGCAGTTGAAGATTACCCACTTCAATACCAGGCACTCCACCCCCCCCCCCCTTCCTGCCCAGGACAATTTTTTCAGCTTTCAGAGTTGTAGCACTTTGAATGACAATTGCGCGGTCATACAACACTGTACCCAAACTACATTTTTATCATTTTCTTCCCACAAATAGAGCTTTCTTTTGGTGGTATTTGATCACCTCTGGGGGGTTTTATTTTTTGCTAAACAAACTAAAAAACACCCACATTTTTGAAAAAAAAAAAGTTTTTCTTAGTTTGTCATAAAGTTTTGTTTTCTCTTTCACTGACGGGCGCTGATGAGGCGGCACTGATGGGCACTGATGAGTTGGCACTGATAAAGTGGCACTGATAAGGAGGCACTGATATGCAGCACTGATGGGCACCGATATGCAGCACTGATATGCAGCACTGATGGGCACTGATAGGCGGCACTGATGGGCACTAATGGGCACTGACAGGCGGCACTGAGGGGCTGTGACAGATGGCACCAATGGACACTAATAGATGGCATTGATGGGCAGCACTGATGATGATGTACTGACAGGTGTTACTGCTGGGCACTGATTGGCACTGTGATGGGAACTGATTGGCACTGTGGTGGGCACTGAGAGACTTTGAGGGGGTACTGCTGGCAGTTGTTGGGCACTGATTGGCACATCTGATGGGCACCTCTCTTGGGGGCTGCGCTGATAATCAATGTGCTGATTATCAGCACAGACCCCCCCCCTCTGACAGTGAGAGCCGCCAATTGGCTCTCCCTGTCAGTGCGAACCGAGGAATGCCGTTTACCGGCACTTCCTGGTACATACGATGATCACGTGGTAAGAAGCCTCTGTCAGGACTCCGGTGTCAGGACTCTGCAGCCCTGATACATGGGAGTCAGCACAGAGAGGTGAGGGTAGAAACTGGTAGGATCAGCCAGTTATTTCATACACAGCACAAGCACTGTGCTCTATAACAGGCTTTAAAGGAACAGGCTCTTCTTTAATGGTGCCAAAACACACAAAAATATATCTTGTTATAAAAACATCTTTATTGGAGTCCAAAGTTTTAAAAGAAACGGAAGGGGGGGGGACAATGAATGCTGTCCACATTTCAAAAAACAATTCAGTGCACATGTACAATATACACATAAAGTAGCTACTGTAACCAGCATGATGCTTGTTGCTCGACATGTTTCACTTTTCAGCTTCTTCAGGAGATTATAAAGCAATATGTAGCTACAAAAAGACAAATACAATCAAAATAAAAAATAAACAACAATAATTCCAAAAATTTGCATAAAGAATTATTAGTAAGTATGCATGACCGTAAATAAACATTATTATTATATACAAGTAAATGTGTATCAAAAAGCTATAACAACATAAATAATATGTTCAATGAATATCCATGAGGGTCTGAGCACTATACAGAGGGGCACACAACATGAACATAAAACTCACCATGTATATAGAATGTATTCAAGCTAATGCACACTACTAAAGGGTAAAAAACTGATGTAAGAAGAGGTGCCAACACCAATGGCGGCAATTGATGGCAGGAGGAGCACAATGGGGCCGGTAGAAATACTAGAAATGTCAAAATAAAAGGATATCTATCTATCTATCTATCTATCTATCTATCTATCTATCTATCTATCTATCTATCTATCTATCTATCTATCTATCTATCTATCTATCTATCTATCTATCTATCTATCTATCTATCTATCTATCTATCTATCTATCAACGTAGCTGGACAAACAAGACAGTTGGCTGTTGCTAGAAGACTCAACAAAAAGTCTGAGGAACCCTCCCAGGGACCAGATACGGCTGTACCAACACAGGCCCCCACATTGGTGGCGGCTGCTACTTCAGTAATGGGAGGGTCTTCCCATCAGCTCTATATTTCCCTTTCTGTAGCTTCTGAATCACCAACTATCAATGTAGTTGGACAAAGAAGATAATTGGCTTTTTCCTAGAAGAAGATTCAACAAAAAGTCTGAGGAACCCTCCCAGGGACCAGGTACGGCTGTACCAACACAGGTCCCTACACTGGTGGTGGCTGCCACTCCAGTAGCCAAAGGGTACTCCCATCAGGCCTCCATTTTTCTTTTTGGAGCTTCTGAATCACCATCAATGTAGCTGGACAAACAAGACAATTGGCTGTTCCTAGAAGAAGACTCAACAAAAAGTCTGAGGAACCCTCCCAGGGACCAGGTATGGCTGTACCAACACAGGTTCCTACACTGTTGGCGGCTGCCACTCCAGTAACCAGAGGGTCTTTTCATCAGGCCTACATTTTTGTTTTTGGAGCTTCTGAATCACCATCAATGTAGCTGGACAAACAATAAAATTGGCTGTTGCTAAAAGAAGACTCAACAAAAAGTCTGAAACACTCCTAGGGACCAGGTACGGCTGTACCAACACAGGTCCCTACACTGGTGGCGACTGCCACTCCAGTAACTGGAGGGACTTCCCATCAGCACTCAATTTCCCTTTCTGCAGCTTTTGAATCACTATCAATATAGTTGGACACGCAGGACAATTGGCTGTTCCTAGAAGAAGACTCAACAAAAAGTCTGAGGAACCAGGTACGGCTGTACCAACACAGGTTCCTACACTGGTGGCGACTGCCACTCCAGTAACTGGAGGGGCTTCCCATCAGTCCTCTATTTCCCTTTCTGAAGCTTCTGTAGAAGCTTTAAGGTTAAGCTTTAAGGTTGATCAAATATATCACATTCTAAAGGGAAAGGTAGAACAAGGGGAGGGGGAGTATGGAAGTGGGAGAGAGGGAGGTTGGGTGAAAGGAAAGGGTGTGGGGGTTCCCCCCAACCCACATCCCCCTTTTTTCCTCCATCCTCCCTTCCCCCCCTCCTTTCCTCCCTCTCTCCCTTTTCCATACTCCCCCTCCCCCTTGTTCTACCTTTCCCTTTAGAATGTGATATTTTTGATCCCCATTTCCGTTAAACACGGCCCTCCCATGGGGTATGGATTCATGTGAGGCCTAAGGGTGAATTGAATATTTAGCTCCATTGTGTTGCTAATTTGGGGACCACTGTACCCCTCTTTATTGTTATTTGAGTGTGTTTTATTATAGGAGTGTTATATATTGTAGATTAGGATAAGTTTGTATATGTTGTGGAGGTGTGCATTATTCTTTGGGTGTGTTTTGGAGTGTTTTATATATATATATATATATATATATATATATATATATATATATAGAGAGAGAGAGAGAGAGAGAGAGAGAGAGAGAGAGAGAGAGAGAGAGAGAGAGAGAGAGAGAGAGAGAGAGAGAGAGAGAGAGAGAGAGAGAGAGAGAGATTGTAGTTTAGGATAAGTTTGGATTTCTTCTGGAGGCACTTTAAGTGGACAGAACTGATTTAAATAGCTCAGCGGGGGTAGGCCTCAGAGAACAGAGGCCACATATGGACAGCACAGAGGCTTAGGGGTTAGCCTTGCAGCACTGGGGTCCTCGTTTTAGATTCTTACCAGGACACTATCTGCATGGAGTTTGCATGTTCTCCCTGTGCTTGTGTGGGTTTCCTCCGGGTACTCCGGTTTCCTCCCATACTACAAAGACATGCTGCCTTGCGTTGGTGGTGCAGTGGTGAGCATAGCTGCCTTCCCAGCAGCTGACCCGGGTTCGATTCCTGGCCAACGCCATCTCCAATACTTGGAGTCCTCAGAGAGAAAAGCGCTATACAAGGTCAATGCTGAGTATATATTAGCGGTAGAATAAAGAATAAAGTGAAGGTGTGGTATGTTTGAGGAAGAAAATGTTCCCCCAGAATCTATAGAAGGTGAACTCTGACAACTGATAGAAGACGCTTAGGCTGTGCTCACACCTAGGCCTTCCGGATCGTGGGCCGAATTACTGCAATTCCCGAATTGCCGGAAAACACGGGACACGGTTGTGATACCTTACTTTCAATGGCACCCTAATCATGGGATAATATTGTCACCTGACAAATCGTGCAAACAAAAGCGTGGAACGCCTGTTTCCCAGAAGCAGTCCTGCAATTTTGTCGTGATTTGTCAGGCAACAATCGCGGCATAATCACGCCTCGATTGGGGTGATGTTGCAAGTGAACAGATCGCAAGCACTTCCCGCGTTTTGCAGCGATTCGGGAGTCCGGAACACCTAGGTGTGAACAGAGCCTCACCATGTCCATCGTATGACAAGAACTTCCTGCACAGACATCCCCCCAGCAGGAATATTACACCCATACTCCCCCCAACAGGAATATTACACCCATACTCCCCCAGCAGGAATATTACACCGATACTTCCCCCAGCAGGAATAATACAGCCATACTTCCCCCAGCAGGAATATTACACCCATACTTCCACCAGCAGGAATATTACACCCATACTCCCCCAGCAGGAATATTACACCCATACTTCCACCAGCAGGAATATTACAGCCATACTCCCCCCAACAGGAATATTACACCCATACTCCCCCAGCAGGAATATTACACCCATACTCCCCCCAACAGGAATATTACACCCATACTCCCCCAGCAGGAATATTACACCGATACTTCCCCCAGCAGGAATATTACACTGATACTCCCCCAGCATGAATATTACACCCCCAGCAGGAATATTACACCCACACTCCCCCCAACAGGAATATTACTCCCATACTCCCCCAGCATGAATATTACTCCCCCAGCAGGAATATTACACCCATACTCCCCCCAGCAGGAATATTACTCCCATACTCCCCCAGCATGAATATTACTCCCCCAGCATGAATATTACACCCATACTCCCCCCAGCAGGAATATTACTCCGATACTCCCCCCAGCAGGAATATTACACCCATACTCCCCCCAGCAGGAATATTACTCCCATACTCCCCCAGCATGAAAATTTACACCAATACTCACCCAGCATGAATATTACACCCATACTCCCCCAGCATGAATATTACACCCATACTCCCCCAGCAGGAATATTACACCGATACTCCCCCCAGCAGGAATATTACACCGATACTCCCCCCAGCAGGAATATTACACCAATACTCCCCCCAGCAGGAATATTACACCCATACTCCCCCCAGCAGGAATATTACACCCATACTCCCCCCAGCAGGAATATTACTCCCATACTTCCACCAGCAGGTATATTACACCCATACTTCCACCAGCAGGAATATTACACCCATACTCCCCCCAGCAGGAATATTACACCCATACTCCCCCCAGCAGGAATATTACACTCATATTCCCCCCAGCAGGAATATTACACCCATACTCCCCCAGCAGGAATATTACACCCATACTTCCACCAGCAGGAATATTATACCCATACTCCCCCCAGCAGGAATATTACACCCATACTTCCACCAGCAGGTATATTACACCCGTACTTCCACCAGCAGGAATATTACACCAATACTTCCTCCAGCAGGAATATTAGACGATACTCCCCCAGCAGGAATATTACTCCCATACTCCCCCCAGCAGGAATATTGCACCGACACCCCACCATCCTGACACTGATGGGGATCTCTACTGACCTATTGTGTGCTGATAACAGGAATCCTGCTGCAGGTATCTTGGAACATTTCATAGCCAGCATCACTCTGCTCTCTCCTCCTATCAGCATGTTCCCTGTCATCATATTGGCACACAATTCCTCTGATTGGCTCCTGCAAATAAAATAAAAAATAATAATAATAATTAAAAAAAAGAAAAGAAATATTATTATTAATCACTTTCCCCGGGTCACTCTCATATGACGCCCTGGACTTTCAGTGGAGATATCAGGGTGACGGGTGCAGCTGCAGGCATCATCCACATACTGTATCTTTGTTTTCAGCCGGTGATTTCCTGCAATGTAAAAGCCGTCATAGCATCTGTTTAGCTGTACGATTGCTTTTACATGCAGTGAGAGGGGATGGGGTCCTCAAGGTTTTTGGGGTGAGGGGGACAGAGGGGTGAGGGGGATGGGCCCTCAAGGTGTTTGGGGTAAACGGGATGGGCCCTCAAGATGTTCGGGGTGAGGGGGATGGGCCCTCAAGATGTTGCGGGGTGAGGGGGATGGGCCCTCAAGGTGTTCGGGGTGAGGGGCCCTCAAAGTGTTCAGGGTGAGGGGGATGGGCTCTCAGGGTGAGTGTGCTGGGCTTTAGGGGTGAGGAGGATGGTCCCTCAAGGTGTTCAGGGTGAGAGGATGGGCCCTCTGGGTGTTCAGGGTGAGGGGGGTGGGCCCTTGAGGTGCTATGGATCGGGACAGTGGGCACCACGCTTGGCTGGGATGAGGGCAGCCCCTACAGCACATCTGGTCTCTGCCCCGTCACCTGACCAGGTCACACACTCCTCCATCTCTTGAATGAGAAGGTATTTCCTTCAGCTACAAACTGGAGGGGGTGAGAGGGGGAGGGGTGAGGGAAGGAAAGGGGAGTGTACATTGGGGTGTAGGGAGGTAAAGGTGAACTCTGCTGTTGAAGTGAAGAATGTCTTTGTAGAGTAATGTAACATTTTCCTTCCATTCTATTGCAGGTTCCATCATGTATGTGCAGTTCACCATCCGTTTGGCCTTCAGAGACCTCCTGAAGAGTGGTGGTGTGGGGCAGTATGTGGTCCAGGAGGTCCAGCCTGCCCTGCAGTTGCTGTCCCAGCTCAGTGGTGAGACCTTCTATGGTCCGTGCCCTTCTCCTTTGATCCGTGCCCCTTCTTCTCTGATCCATGCCCTTCTTCTCTGATCCTTGACCATCTTCTCTGGTCCCTGCCCTTCTTCTCTGGTCCTCGCCCTTCTTCTCTGGTTCCTGCCCATCTTCTCTGGTCCCTGCCCTTCTTCTCTGGTCCCTGCCCTTCTTCTCTGGTCCCTGTCCTTCTCTGTCTATATAAGGTCCCACAGGTAACAGTGCATGCCAGAGCACAAACCAAGCCATGAAGTCCAAGGAATTGTCTGTAGACCTCCGAGACAGAATTGCATGGAGGCACAGATCTGGGGAAGGGTACAGAAACACTTCTGCAGCATTGAATGTCCCAATGAGCACAGTGGCCTCCATCATCCATAAATGGAAGAAGTTTGGAACCACCAGGACTCTTCCTACAGTGGGCCACCCGGCCAAACTGAGCAATTGAGGGAGAAGGGCCTTAGTCAGGGAGGTGACCAAGAACCTGATGGTCACTCTAACAGAGCTCCAGCATTTCTCTGTGGAGAGAGGAGAACTTTCCAGAAGAACAACCATCTCTGCAGCATTCCACCAATCAGTCCTGCAGTGGAGGCCCGTGCATTGTGGGCACACGGGCGCCACCCCCCCATCCATGCACCTGGCCCCATTCAGGATGCCGGATGCATGGATTCCCATGGTGGGGGCGGGAGGGTACTTTTTGAAGCACCTGATTAGAGCCAGGGGCTCTAATAGGCTTCAAAATAGAGTGGGCTCGGGGAACAGAGAATGCACCCTGATCCCACCCAATTGTGTGATGATAGCGAATTAATTTTCGCTATTTTCACACTAACCTTCCTCCCCGCCGGTGCTGCCAGAGTCGCGAGCCCCGTGAGTGGGGCGGGGGGTCGGTGGGCACAGTGGCTGCATATGATGGGCACAGTGACTGTATTTGGTGGGCACAGTGGCTGCATATGATGGGCACAATGACTATATTTGGTGGGCACAGTGGCTGCATATGCTGGGCACAGTGGCTGCATATGATGGGCACAGTGACTGTATTTGGTGGGCACAGTGGCTGCATATGCTGGGCACAGTGGCTGCATATGATGGGCCCAGTGACTGTATTTGGTAGGCACAGTGGCTGCATATGCTGGGCACAGTGGTGACATATGATGGGCACAGGGGCTGCATTTGATGGCAAAGTGGCTGTATTTGATGGGCACAGTGGCTGCATTTGATGGGCACAGTGGCTGCATATGATGGGTAGAGTGGCTGTATATGATAGGCACAGTGGCTGCATTTGAGGGGCACAGTGGCTGTATATGATAGGCACAGTGGCTGCATTTGATGGGCAAAGGGGCTGAATTTGATAGGCACAGTGAGGCTGCAATTGATGTTTTTTTTTAAATATTTTTCAGTTTGTTTGCGCCCCCCTAAAAATTTTGAGCACCAGCCGCCACTGCAGTCCTGTATGGTAGAGTGGCCAGACGGGAGCCACTCCGCCAGTAAAAGGTACACAAAAACCTGGAGTTTGCCAAAAGGCACCTGAAGGACTCTCAGACCATGAGAAACAAAATTCTCTGGTCTGATGAAACAAAGATTGAACTCTTTGGACTGAATGGCAAGCGTCATGTCTGGAGGAAACCAGGCACCGCTTATCACCTGGCCAAAACCATGCCTACAGTGAAACATGGTGAGGCAGCATCATGGCGTGGGGATGTTTTTCAGTGGCAGGAACTGGGAGACTAGTCAGGATGGAGGGAAAGATGAATGCAGCAATGTACAAAGACATCCTTGATGAAAACCTGCTCCAGAGCGCTCTGGACCTCAGACTGGGGCGAAGGTTCATCTTCCAACAAGACAACGACCCTAAGCACACAGCCAAAAAAACAAAGGAGTGGCTATGGGACAACTCTGTGAATGTCTTTGAGTGGCCCAGCCAGAACCCATACTGCATCGCTTTAACTGCTAATTGCGCGGTTATGCAATGCTGTACCCAAACGAAATTTGCGTCCTTTTCTTCTCACAAATAGAGCTTTCTTTTGATGCTATTTGATCACCTCTGCCGTTTTTATTTTTTTTTTTCAAAATCTTTATTTATCCAAAACAGTTTTACAAAAAATTTTTACATCACAAACAAAACTCATACACATCTAAAACCGTACATTTACATTTACCATTCTATTATATAATCTGAGTCGCTGACACCTGTCTGTATAGCATGAAATAGAAATGTGTATAATCCGAATCTACCCCCACCCATCCCCTCACACACAAGCCATGTACTCCAAAAAAAAGAAACGAGAAAAAAAAAAAACAAAAAAAAAAAAACGCCACCATAACATGCCTTATTCTGCGTCATAAACCATCTCTCTCTCACTTAGCAGTTGTGAGGAGGCACTATACTCTGTCCATCTGGACCATGCGTTAGATGATTGTTTATTGAAACCCTCCTCTATTACCTTTCTCTCCTCCATGGCACGCATCTCCGCCATCTCACTCTCCCATTCCATCATAGAGGGCATATTCGTCTTTTTCCATTTTCTGGCTATGCAAGTACGTGCTGCTGTCAAGAAATATTTTAATAGACCTTTCTTTATATTTTTCAAAGAGCCAGGTATCATAGACAAGACCGCTATTTGTATATCTGGGTATAGATCCTTACCAGTCATATCTCTGTAGATTTCAAAGATTTTTTGCCAGAATGGTTGTATTTTGGGACAGTAATACCGTATGTGAGACATTGTGCCTCGAGCTGTATGACATCTCCAACACTCCTCATTATTAATCGTGCTTATCTTATATAGATCTACGGGGCATTTATACCATCTGGCTAAGATCTTATAATTTCTTTGACCTTCCATATTCAGGATCTTATATACCTTTGATAAAACATGTATCGGTCTCTCTGATTGAGTAAGAATTTTTTCTAATGAAGTTAGAGGCCTGTCTACTTCGGCCTCTTTTGTCAAGGATAAAATGTATCCATGGAGTAGGCCGTGCAGCATCCATTTTTTTTTTGTTCCTCCCCCATATTTTCTAATGGAAGAATTTTTCCCCCCTCCATCGTTTCCACTATCCTAGTAGCTTCATCACTTTTCCATTTAAGAAATGACTTAGCTTCCCTAGCGAGTGGGAATTCTGGGTTACCAAAAAATGGGGTCATAGGCCCTCTAAGGGTTGAACCATATCCCCTTTTTAACCACTTCAGCCCCGGAAGGATTTACCCCCTTCCTGACCAGAGCACTTTTTACAATTCGGCACTGCGTCGCTTTAACTGCTAATTGCGCGGTCATGCAATGCTCTACCCAAACGAAATTTGCGTCCTTTTCTTCCCACAAATAGAGCTTTCTTTTGATGATATTTGATCACCTCTGCCGTTTTTATTTTTTGCGCTATACACGGAAAAAGACCGAAAATTTTGAAAAAAAATGATATTTTCTACTTTTTGTTCTTAAAAAAATCCAATAAACTCAATTTTAGTCATACATTTAGGCCAAAATGTATTCGGCCACGTCTTTGGTAAAAAAAATGTCAATAAGTGTATATTTATTGGTTTGCGCAAAAGTTATAGCGTCTACAAACTAGGGTACATTTTCTGGAATTTACACAGCCTTTAATTTATGACTGCCTATGTCGTTTCTTGAGGTGCTAAAATGGCAGGGCAGTACAAAACCCCCCAAATGACCCCATTTTGGATAGTAGACACCCCAAGGAATTTGCTGAGAGGCATGTTGAGCCCATTGAATATTCATTTTTTTTGTCCCAAGTGATTGAATAATGACAAAAAAAAAAAAAAATTACAAAAAGTTGTCACTAAATGATATATTGCTCACACAGGCCATGGGCATATGTGGAATTGCACCCCAAAATACATTCAGCTGCTTCTCCTGAGTATGGGGATACCACATGTGTGGGACTTTTTGGGAGCCTAGCCACGTACGGGGCCCCGAAAACCAATCACTGCCTTCAGGATTTCTAAGGGCGTACATTTTTGATTTTACTCCTCACTACCTATCACAGTTTTGAAGGCCATAAAATGCCCAGATGGCATAAAACCCCCCCAAATGACCCCATTTTGGAAAGTAGACACCCCAAGCTATTTGCTTTGAGGCATGTTGAGTCCATGGAATGTTTTATATTTTGACACAAGTTGCGGGAAAGTGACAAATTTTTTTTTTTTTTTTTGCACAAAGTTGTCACTAAATGATATATTGCTCACACAGACCATGGGCATATGTGGAATTGCACCCCAAAATACATTCAGCTGCTTCTCCTGAGTATGGGGATACCACATGTGTGGGACTTTTTGGGAGCCTAGCCACGTACGGGGCCCCGAAAACCAATCACTGCCTTCAGGATTTCTAAGGGCGTACATTTTTGATTTTACTCCTCACTGCCTATCACAGTTTCGGAGGCCATGGAATGCCCAGGTGGCACAAACCCCCCCCCCAAATGACCCCATTTTGGAAAGTAGACACCCCAAGCTATTTGCTGAGAGGCATGGTGAGTATTTTGCAGCTCTCATTTGTTTTTGAAAATAAAGAAAGACGAGAAAAAAAATTTTTTTTTTTCTTTTTTCAATTTTCAAAACTTTGTGACAAAAACTGAGGTCTGCAAAATACTCACTATACCACTCAAGAAATAGCTTGGGGTGTCTACTTTCCAAAATGGGGTCATTTGGGGGGGTTTTTTGCCACCTGGGCATTCCATGGCCTCCGAAACTGTGATAGGCAGTGAAGAGTGAAATCAAAAATTTACGGCCTTAGAAAGCCTGAAGGCGGTGCTTGGTTTTCGGGGTCCCGTACGCGGCTAGGCTCCCAAAAAGTCCCACACATGTGGTATCCCCGTACTCAGGAGAAGCAGCAGAATGTATTTTGGGGTGTAATTTCACATATTCCCATGGCATGTTTGAGCAAAATATCATTTAGTGACAACTTTGCGCAAAAAAAAATAAAAAAAATAAAAAATTGTCTCTTTCCCGCAACTTGTGTCACAATATAAAATATTCCATGGACTCGACATGCCTCTCAGCTAAAAGCTTGGGGTGTCTACTTTCCAAAATGGGGTCATTTGGGGGGGTTTTGAACTGTCCTGGCATTTTATGCACAACATCTAGAGGCTTATGTCACACATCACCCACTCTTCTAACCACTTGAAGACAAAGCCCTTTCTGACACTTATTGTTTACATAAAAAAATAATTTTTTTTTGCAAGAAAATTACTTTGAACCCCCAAACATTATTTTTTTTTTTAAAGCAAATGCCCTACAGATGAAAATGGTGGGTGTTTCATTTTTTTTTTTCACACAGTATTTGCGCAGCGATTTTTCAAACGCATTTTTTGGGGAAAAACACACTTTTTTACATTTTAATGCACTAAAACACACTATATTGCCCAAATGTTTGGTGAAATAAAAAAGATGATCTTAGGCCGAGTACATGGATACCAAACATGACATGCTTTAAAATTGCGCACAAACGTGCAGTGGCGACAAACTAAATACATTTTTAAAAGCCTTTAAAAGCCTTTACAGGTTACCACTTTAGATTTACAGAGGAGGTCTACTGCTAAAATTACTGCCCTCGATCTGGCCTTCGCGGTGATACCTCACATGCATGGTGCAATTGCTGTTTACATTTGACGCCAGACCGATGCTTGCGTTCGCCTTAGCGCGAGAGCAGGGGGGACAGGGGTGCTTTTTTTTTTTTTTTTTTTTCATTATTATTATTATTTTTTTATCTTATTTTTAAACTGTTCCTTTCATTTTTTTTTTTAAATCATTTTTATTGTTATCTCGGGGAATGTAAATATCCCCTATCATAGCAATAGGTAGTGACAGGTACTCTTTTTTGCAAAAATTGGGGTCTATTAGACCCTAGATTTCTCCTCTGCCCTCAAAGCATCTGACCACGCCAAGATCGGTGTGATAAAATGCTTTCCCAATTTCCCAATGGCGCTGTTTACATCCGGCGAAATCTAAGTCATAAAATGCTCGTAGCTTCCGGTTTCTTAGGCCATAGAGATGTTTGGAGCCACTCTGGTCTCTGATCAGCTCTATGGTCAGCTGGCTGAATCACCGGCTGCATTCTCAGGTTCCCTGTTGAGACAGGAGAGCCAGAGAAAAACACGGAAGACGTTGGGGGGGGGGCATTCCCTCCGACTGCTTGTAAAAGCAGTCTAGAGGCTAATTAGCCGCTAGGATTGCTTTTACATGAAAGCTGACCGCTGGCTGAAAAGAATGATACCAAGATGATACCTAAACCTGCAGGCATCATTCTGGTATAACCACTCAAAGTCGTGAATGGCGTACCTGAAGACAAAAAAATGGTTAACAATAAAGCACAGTAAACGGTAAGGTATAAAAAATTGCATACCTGAAAAGCAAACATGATAAAACATAATAACAATAAAACATTGCAGAATAGAATACAGTAAAAAAGAGCAGAACAATAGAGAGAGAATAGAGAGAGAGAGAACAATAAAACGCCAACTATTTTTTTTTTTATTTTATATTTTTGTTTGTGTTTTTTTTTTTTTTTCACTTTTTTTTGTAACTAACTTTTATAACTGTAACCGGTTCCAGGTTCGGGTCTCTCAAAATGCGATGGCATCTTGGGAGACCCTGTGAAAGTGTGCCTAGTCTGTGCAATGCTGTACCCTACGCTAATACTCAACTAGTGAATGGTAGCATTCAAAACATTCACCAATGCAAAGACCAGGATTGTCAGGACAGGAGGGACAATAATAGCGGGTGTCACGCCTATATCCGCGCTTGCTGCAGACACAACATCTTTTTTGGGGGGGTTCGCTGGGTAGGGGTACTCGGGAGGACATAAAGAAAATGCCTCTCATGCAGCCGACTGCATTTGGTTGGGGATGTGAATGGGGGAAGTACGGGCGCTGCAGAAGCGGTGGGTTCCCAATTAGGATTGGCGAAAGCAGCAGGAAGGGCACTATGGGCACGACGGGCCTGTGTTTGTCTTTTTGGTGGCAGCGGGACACTACTTGTGCTTGCCACCTCACCAGCTTGAACTGCACTTATGGGACTCGCCACGTCACCAAGTGTTACTGCAGTGCTTGTTTGACTACGACCGGGGTGTACTAGGCTGCTGGCGCTTGCCAGTTCACCAAAACGCTACCAAAAAAACTGTTAGCGATCGCAGGGATCAGGCCTGACTCTGCGAACGCTGCAGTTATGCGTTTAGTGTTTTGTAAGTGTCAGTGATCGATCGATACTGCACTTGGGTGGGCTGGGCTGGGCTGGGCGGAGGGGCAAAACGCAGGTGCTAGCAGGTATCTGGGCTGATCACGCTAACACTGCGTTTGTGGGAACCCTAAACTGCTGGGGACGCCAGTATAGATCTGATCGGATCAGATATTGATCCGATCAGATACTATACCACTAAGGGAGGCGTATGCTGCGTGCGTGGGTGTTAGCGGTACTGGCGCTAATCTGACGCTGCCTGGGGCTGGTGCTTGCCAGTTCACCAAAACGCTACCAAAAAAACTGTTAGCGATCGCAGGGATCAGGCCTGACTATGCGAACGCTGCAGTTATGCGTTTAGTGTTTTGTAAGTGACAGTGATCGATCGATACTGCACTTGGGTGGGCTGGGCTGGGCCGGGCGGAGGGGCAAAACGCAGGTGCTAGCAGGTATCTGGGCTGATCCCGCTAACACTGCGTTTTTGGGAACCCTAAACTGCTGGGGACGCTAGTATAGATCTGATCGGATCAGATATTGATGCGATCAGATACTATACCACTAAGGGAGGTGTACGGTGCGTGCCTGGGTGTTAGCGGTACTGGCGCTAACCTGACGCTGCCTGGGGCTGGTGCTTGCCAGCTCACCAAAACGCTACCAAGAAAACTGTTAGCGATCGCAGGGATCAGGCCTGACTCTGCGAACGCTGCAGTTATGAGTTTAGTGTTTTGTAAGTGTCAGTGATCGATCGATACTGCACTTGGGTGGGCCGGGCTGGGCCGGGCGGAGGGGCAAAACGCAGGTGCTAGCGGGTATCTGGGCTGATCCCGCTAACACTACGTTTTCGGGAACCCTAAACTGCTGGGGACGCTAGTATAGATCTGATTGGATCAGATATTGATCCGATCAGATACTATACCACTAAGGGAGGCGCATGCTGCGTGCGTGGGTGTTAGCGGTACTGGCGCTAATCTGACGCTGCCTGGGGCGACGCATATCACCGCCGGGCGATCGGGGGGCTAAACCTTTATTCGGTAATAAACGGCGGGTGCCCTGACACTATAAAAAATAAACGAACTAACCAGCGTCACCCGTAACAGTTATACGGTGATCAGTGGTGAAAGGGTTAACTAGGGGGCAATCAAGGGGTTAAAACATTTATTAGGTAGTATAGGGGGGTCCCTGACGCTATAAAACGCTGACGGCGAACCTAAATATTTACCTTCCTAACTACCGTCACCAGCGACACTAATACAGCGATCAGAAAAATGATCGCTTAGCAACACTGGTGACAGGGGGTGATCAAGGGGTTAAAACTTTATTAGGGGGTACCCTAGACCTAAAGGGGGCCTAAGACTCACTGCCCTAACACACTAACTGACACAAACTGACACCAATACAGTAATCAGAAAAAAAAAAAAAAAAAAAAAAAAAAAACCTGCTTGGTGTCAGTTTGTGACAGGGGGGGGGGTGATCGGGGGGGGGATCGGGGGGGGGGGGGGGGATCGGGGTGAAATGTGTGCCTGGCATGTTCTACTGTGTGTGTGTGTTTGGTGCACTCACATTACAGTCTTCTCTCCTCGGCCCGGAACGGAAAATACCGAGCCGAGGAGAGATGACATCATTTCCTCTGCCTCTGTGTACAATACAGAGGCAGGGAAATGATCCCATTGGCTGGGAGCGATCGCGAGGGGGGGGCCACGAATGGATGGCCTCCCCCTCACCACCGATCGCCGGGGGACATTTGCCGACCGCCGCAGGCACCGGGGGGGGTCCGATCGGACCCCCCACCCGCGGGCAGGCAGGGACGTACAGGTAAGCCCTTTTGCCTGCCCGTGCCGCTTTGTCAACGTACATCGTCGTGCGGCGGTCGGCAAGTGGTTAACAATGTATCCCAGGCTTTCATTGTCGAGACTACTAAGAACGGCATATATCCTTCCGGCGGTCTTAGTTCTTTTTTAATCCACGGCATTGATTTCAATTTTACACCTGTTATCCCTTCTTCTAAACACACCCATTGTTTGTTGTTACCATTATGGAACCAATCTACTATTCTGGTAACCATTATTGCTTTGAGGTACATTGCTATGTCGGGGAGGGCAAGGCCCCCATATTCTTTGGGTTTATTTAAAACTCTTCTACTGATTCTAGGCTTCTTGCTAGCCCATATAAATTGCCCAATTACCCTACGGAGCCTATTCAAGATGTTTGAAGCCGGAAATATGGGGATAGTTTGTAAGATATATAATATTTTGGGGAGTATATCCATTTTTATAATATTTATCCTACCCATCCAAGAAAATGTGCCTTTTTCATATTGCTGGAGAGTTTTCGTTATTTTATGCACTATTGGGACATAATTAAAATCCTCTAGTTTCTTTAAGTCATTAGGGATGAGGATACGGAGATATTTAATGGCTCTTTCCTGCCATTTAAAGGAAAAGTCCTTTTTAAGCAGCTCTACCATGTTCTTTGGCATACTGATATTCATTATTTCAGATTTACTATAGTTCACTTTAAAGTTACTCAATGCACCGAAACGATCAAATTCTGCTATCAGGTTAGGTAGTTTTATCAGGGGATTTGTAATATATAACAAGATATCGTCTGCATATACAGACATCTTGTACTCTATTTCCCCTACCTTTATTCCCTGTATATCTTTATTCCCTCTAATCGCTTTTAATAAATGCTCCATTACTAGTATATATAAGATTGGAGATAATGGACATCCTTGCCTGGTTCCATTTGCTATGAATATTTCCTCCGATAAGCCACCATTCACCCGAATCTTAGCCGTTGGGTGTTGGTACAGGGCCATGATTTTATCCAACATTACAGAACCCACTCCCCACTGCATTAATGTCCCTTTAAGGAAGCTCCAACCCACCCTGTCAAATGCTTTTTCAGCATCTATTGCCACTAAACAGGATGGGATGTAGCCCCTCTGGATATATTCCAACAGTGTAAGTGTTTTCAAGGTATTGTCTCTTGCCTCTCTACCCTTCACGAATCCCACCTGATCTAGATGTATATAACTAGGTATCAAGGGGGTGAATCTGTTAGCAATAATCTTGGAGTATATTCTGAGGTCAATGTTCGTTAAGGAGATTGGTCTATAGTTACTGCACGAGGTATGATCCTTATCCGGTTTTGGTACTAGAGCGATAAAAGCTTGCATACTTTGTGCACCAAAAGGCACTGTTGTAGATACTGCATTAAAGGTCTGCTTCATTATTGGTATAAGTTCTTCTTTAAATATTTTTTAGAACCTTGGGGAGAAGCCATCTGGACCTGGACTTTTCCCTGGGGTTAATGAATCAATTACCCTTTGTATTTCTTCTACGGAAAATTCTTCCTCTAGCTGTGCTATTTCACCTATTGTTAACGTAGGGAGTGCTGTATCTTTTATGTATTGCTGTATATTATACTGCTAGCCTTCTAGATCTTTATTGGCACTATGCTTAGGTATGTTATATAGTTTCGTGTAGAATGTCTGAAACTCTTTCATAATTCCTTTTGGGTCATATCTCATGTCCCCTGAATGTGTCTTAATCTTAACAATGGGCAATATATTACCCCTATTTCTTAAGGCCCTTGCTAATAGTTTACCTGGTTTATTACCCTGTTGATAAAAAAGGGAACAATTATTATCCCTGATTTGTAGTGTCTTCTCATTCAGCAGTGTTTGTAGCTCTGTTTTAAGCTCTGTTAATTCCATTAGGGTTTCCCTTGTTAAATTAATTTTATGTTGTAATTCGACGATCGATATTTCCTTCATTAATTGGGTTATTCTACTGTTATTTTTTTTCTAGCCCCATGTTTTATGAAGAGTCCTCTAATAACACATTTTAATGCCTCCCATTGGATCGGTAGGGATGTATTATCTCCAATATGGTCAATTGAAAAATCCCTTATCTCCTTTCTTATCTCTTTTACACATGCTTCATTATACATCAAATTATCATTGAGTCTCCAGGTTCCCCTATTATTCCCGCCCTTAAGTGTGTCTATTACCAAAAATACAGGCGCGTGGTCAGACCATATAGAAGTACCTATCTCGGCTGAGGCAGTAACCTCTACCCCCTTCTGGTTTATTAGGAAGAAATCTAATCTGTGATATGATCCGTGAACTTTTGAATGAAACGTAAAGTCTTTCTCCAATGGGTGCATCACCCGCCAGATATCCACCAACTGGCATTGTACCAACATTTCTTTAAACCTAATCTTATCCTTACTGATCTGTACCGTTGATGGTACTGTGGTGTCCATATTTCTGTCCATAACAAAATTAAAGTCCCCACCAATTATTATTATTCCTTCTGCCTTTTCCATAAATTCCTTGATCATTTGGAGTCCGACTTTGAGCTGATTTTGGTTGGGTAAATATAAATTAACAAAAGTGTATTTTTTACCATATATATTTAGTTTAAGGAGAATTAATCTCCCGTCTCTATTACGCGACTCTTCGAGCAATTGATATGGAATAGTTTTATGGATCGCAATAGACACACCCTTTGATTTAGAGTATCTATAGGAGCCATGAAACCATGTAGTATAATATCTATTCTGGAGATTGGGAATATGGTCCGTGCGGAAATGCGTCTCCTGGAAAAAGACAACCCCCACCTTCTGTCTATGGAGAGAGTATAGTACCTGAGACCGCTTTACCGCTGAATTGAGACCTCTGATATTGTCAGAACATATTTTCATTGTCTTTTAAGGCTTAAAGAAGAGAGAAAAAAAAATTAAAAAAAAGGAAAAAAGAGAAGAAAAAAAAAAAGGGGAAAGATATGACCCAATCCCACACACAGCACACACTTCCCGACTCACAACCTATTGACTCTAAAACAGTCTGTCTTACTAATATGTAAGTTCCCTAATATGGGGAATTACGACCCTGACGACCAATTACTGCCGCTCAGTCAGTGTCCACATGCTGATTTTTAAAGTTTATTCATTTATTATAATACTTCTATTTACTTCTTTAATGTTTCAAAATACCTAACAACACCAAGGATTATTTCCACTCTCTTATCTCTCCCATCCCTCCGCAGGCCCGTTCCTGACCTCCAGAGAGGACGTAGGAGAAGTCAAAGAGGGGGGGGGGGAAGAGGAGAAAGGGGGAGAGGAGAAGAGAAAGGAGAGAAAAAAAAAAAAAGATTTATATAGGGGGGGGGGGGGGGGGTGAGAAAACCCCACCCATCCTCTTCATAGCATAATATATACCTGCACTCCGCTAGAGTACTGTGCCAACAGTTCGCACATCCTGTCCCCCCCCCCCTAAAAACACTAATTGTAGCATTTATAAATGAGTAAAAAGTGCATAAAAATCCTACTGCCTAAATCTAATATTTAAAAAAAAATAAAAAATTCTTTCCTTTCTTTTTTCTCTCTCCTCTTTATTAAAATATCCACAGTCAATGTGAAAATAAGGACTTAAACCCCGCTGAAGCCCCCGTGTTCGCTATTTACCACCCGAGTTATGAGATTTAGTGCATACTATTTCCATATGTAAGAGGTGAAAGTGCTTCATTCATACAGGAACTAAATTTAAACAAAATTAGAGGCAGTACATTTTATAAATTTGTGTTTAAACCTTTCTGCTTAATCTGCTTATGATACCTTTAAGTAGGGGAAAAAAAAAATAAATAAATAAATAAATAAATTTTTTTTTTTTTTTTAAATATCCATAACCATTGTGAAATTAAAGACTTAAACCCCGCAGAAAAACCCCCGTGCTCGCTATCTTCCACCCGAGTTTTGACATTTACTGCATAATCTTACCATATGTATGAAGTGAAAGTGCGTCATTACACAGGAACAAATATAAACATAATTAGAGACACTACGTTTCAATTGTGTATAAACCAATCTGCTTAATCTACTTATGATACCATTAGGTTGGAAGAGAAAAAAAAAAAAAAACCCAGGCCCTCTAACCCTTGTGCCAATACATATAACGACAACTAATCTTTATAGCAAAGAATATCTTTAAACCAATAGTGCTCCATGTGATAGATTAGTGATCCTATTCATTGCGTATTGTAAATCTACATTCCTCTAAAAACACCATACATCCTATCCTCCAACTAATACCCCATAGTGCATAATATATAATATATAGTGCATTAAATATCAATGTGTAAATATCCAATATTCCATAACTAATATTATAAAAACATGACAAGCAGCATTCTTTAGCATTATGTTTAAATCTACTTAAGGGTATCCGTTGAGAAAGTACAAGAACCAAAAAAAAAAAAAAGGGAAAAAATAGGCAAAGGTGCAATACGAATTTGTGTATACGGTATCTTAACCAATATCCATTAAAAAAACTAATCTATTGTGGGAAATAAAAAAAAAAAGGAAAAAATAGGCAAAGGTACAATAAGTATTTGTGTATACGGTATCTTAACCAATATCCATTCAAAAAACGAATCCATTGTAGGAAAAAATAAATAAATAAACCAGCGCTTTACCCACACACCATCAAGGTTATTTAATTACTTTCATGTATGAAACAGGCCAGTCCGGTATTTCTATTTCCATTAGATTAAGAGTTGAAAGAAATTGTGGAAGATCCTTCAAGTCCCTGAATATTACATTTAGATCCTCTTTTTGCACCTGAAGTTGGAATGGGAATTTCCATCTGTATTGTAGATTGTTCTTCCTTAACTGCTCCACTAGGGGTTTTAATGCCCTTCTACGATCCAATGTAAATTTTGACAAATCTTGGAAGAGTTGTATTGGGTCTCCCTCATACTGGATAGCGTCCTTTTGATGTGCAGCAGACATAATTCTATCTTTTATATGAGCGTAGTGTAGTTTACATATAACGTCCCGCGGTTTACTAGGATCTTGTTTTCTTATTCCTGATATCCTATGCGCTCGATCAATTATTAGTTCATTTGCTTCTATCCCTTGTATTAACTCTTGAAAGATCTTTTGTAGAGTAGGTATTAACTCGTTAGCCCGCACTTCTTCCTTTAATCCTCTAATTCTAATATTAGATCTTCTGCTTCTATTTTCTTGCTCATCCAGACTATTTATTATTTGGTTAATTTGAGTTTCTTGTTTTTGCACATTATTCATTATTTTCTTTAATACCTGTTCCGTTTGTGAAACTTTTGTATCTAATCTAGTAGTCTTTTCTTGAGTAGCTTTAATAGATTCCTTCAGCTCCTGGATCTCCGCTTTATATGAGTTCTCCAGTCTGTGCACATACTGGTCCATATCTTCCCTAGTAGGAAGGGATTGAATGTATTTTCTCATATCCCAGTTTTCTTTTTCCATTACTTTTGGATCACTTATTGATCCTGTTGTGTCTATTAGTGAGCTACTTCTGGGGTGTTGTATTTACATTTCTCCAGATGTTCTAGATGTAACCGATGTTACCTCAATATTAGAGATATCCTGTGATGTATGTAGGGTTTGTGCTGCTTGGGGAGATTGCAATAGTAATTGTTGGAAAATCTCTTTTATATCCGATGTCTGTGTGGTTTGTGTCCCTGTGGGGTTTTTATTTTTGTTCTCCGCCTTATCTTTCTTATTTTTCTGTAGTTGTGGTGTTTTATTTCCTTTCTTCGGCGCCATATTTTTAGAGGGGCGCTTTACCTTTACTTTTTGTTTCTGCCCTTTCTTTCTTCCTATTTCCAATTTCCCGGGGAGGTGTTTTATATGTATAAAAAATAATTAGCCCCTTTGTTTCTGAACAGGTATAATATGCAGAGAGCAGTTTTTATCTTTTTACTCTTATTAACCCTTTAGATGAGAAGCCACGGATTTGTATCAGCTCTAGCATATGCTATCCACAGTTGCCAGGACAATTCTCAAGAACTTATAACAGAAATCTTTCCAAAAAAAGAAAGTTCAAACATTTCTCTCCTCTTAGTCCATGTAAAGTATTTTCCTTTATCTTTCCTTCGCTCCCCACTCCCCTTCCTTCTCTCCTACATGGGGCTATTGTATAACCTCACACCATCCAGCTCTTGGTATATGTCATTAAAGTTTTGACAAGTCCTAGAACAAGCCTGGAGTATAGCAGAAGTGTTTGTCTTACCCGTATCCTGTAGCGTCTCTCTTGTAGGGTAAGGGTTTCCTCGTTGATGTTTTAGACAGGAGAAAAGTGAAACTGAAACCCCAGGGGAAACTCACGCGGACCTCCTGATCACTGCCGTTCTGAGACCCAAGACATTCGCCACGAAGCGCGTCCCGCCAGCGGGCTGTCCTCGCCGACTGTGTGTGCAGACCCGTCAAGGCTCCCAGCTGGCTCCGCACTGTCACGTGGTGTCAATCCGATCCCTCGCTCGGCACTCAACAGGTATCTCCACAGGTATCTCTGCTTCCCCTGATCTTACGATCTGCTCAGAGCACTTGCTGGTTATAAACCTTGCCGTTCCTGTTTGTTTCACAATCTCCTCAGGCTAAGCAATCCCCCGATGGTGCTATGACTTATCCACCTTACCAACCGCTCAGTGTCTGCCAACCCTCTACTTCAATTCCTACATTGGCTCCCAATCACCCAGCGAATTTAATTCAAAATTCTAACCACAACATACAAAGCCATTCACAACTCTGCCCCAAGCTACATCACTAATCTTGTCTCCAAATATCACCCAAATCGACCTCTCCGCTCTTCTCAAGACCTCCTGCTTTCAAGCTCTCTCATCTCCTCCTCCCATGCTCGTCTCCAGGATTTCTCCAGAGCCTCTCCCATCCTTTGGAACTCGCTACCTCCATCTATCCGGCTATCCCCTACTCTTGCTACCTTCAGGCAATCCCTGAAAACTCATCTCTTCAGGAAAGCCTATCACGTCTCCAACTAATCTCCTACCACTTCCACCAGCTCATTCCCCACAGTTACAACCTTTTGTACCACCTGCCCCACCCTATTAGATTGTAAGCTCTTCTGAGCAGAGCCCTCTTAATCCTATTGTATTGTATTATAACTGTATTGTCTCCCTTTTATATTGTAAAGTGCTGCATAAACTGTTGGCGCTATATAAATCCTGAATAATAATAATAATAATAATAATAATAATAATAATGGCTCCAGGGCTGGGTATAGGCATTTGAGCATTTAAAACAGCCGCTCAATCTTTGCCATACCCCAGCGTCTTCAGCAGCTGTTCTCTGTAGCCTGTCAGCATGTCAGACACTCTGGTTCACTGAGCGGCCATCTTGGGCGTCAGCTCCCCCCCCCCCGCTTTTATTTTTTGCGCTATAAACGGAAGAAGACCAAAAATTTTGAAAAAAAATTATATTTTCTACTTTTTGTTTTAAAAAAACTCAATTTTAGTCATACATTTAGGCCAAAATGTATTCGGCCACATGTCTTTGGTAAAAAAAAATGTCAATAAGCGTATATTTATTGGTTTGCGCAAAAGTTATAGCGTCATTAGATATATCTTTTCAAGCCCATTTCTGGTCAGCTTTGTGTCAGTGTAACCCTTCCAGGTAGTTATTCTTTCTTGTAGAGATCACAGTACTCCCCCCGACAATGTCTTCACCTGCTTTTCTCTCCAGAAGGGCAGCGCCATCTTTGTTCAGGCATCATCCAGGGTCATCAACTATTTCCTGGGTTGATATTCCGGCTCAGAGTTGACACAGTCATGTAAACCCTGGTGCCCATGCAGTTCTTGGCTGTGTTCACAAATGTCTGTCACAGATCAGCCCTTCCTCTTGCAGCCTCTTCCCAAAGTAACAATGTACAGCCTGATCACTGGGGGAGGGGAGACTGAGGATATGCTTCCTCCTGCCTGCAGCAGACTGGTTACATCATCTCAGCCTAGGCAAAGTCCCTGACTGGAGCTCAAGGACAACTTTATAATGATTAAATATGAAGCTTTTATAAAAAATTATGTTGTGATGTATTGTGAATTTTTTCTTTAAGACTTAAAGAAAATGTAAACCCAACATTTCATATTCTTGATATGTGCCTGTTGTACCATGTACTTGTATGACTAAGTCTCCTGTTCTCTTTGTATAGTTTCCTTTGTCTGAATTATCTAGTGTTCCTGCCAGTCCCTCTGCTTTCCTAAACTGACCACACTAGGCATGAGAGCACAGTGTGGTCAGTTCTCTAGCTGTGCTGGGAACTCAGCTTGCTCTCCTCCGATGATCAGATCTGTCCTGCCCCCGCCTGCACAGCCTTTCATTGGGAAGACCAGTGTGGTGCTGTTTCTCCTCCCCCAGCTCTTATGCAGCTGAGAGGGAATGTGATCACTTATGAAAAAGGGGGAAAAAAGTATTTATAATGTTTTTCATATGTATACACAAATATTTTACCTTCCATTTTAGACTAAATGGGTTGTTTTACAAGGTGAGGGTTTACATACGCTTTAATAAAGTTATTGACAGGTCTGCTTTAGGGCTCATTCACATGGACTGTAGCCCTTGTTGCCCCTCTGAAAAGTGATCTATGGTTCAGGGCAGCTTTTAGAGGGCTGGAAGGCAATATGTCACCTCCTTATCACCCTGTAAAGCCCGGACCACTGTGCTGCAACTGCGCTGCCCCATTTATTTGGATGGGTCTCATTGGTTGGCACGTACGTGCTGTTGCTTCAGTTGCACTGTGCCGTTCGCGGCGGCTCCCGCGCATGAGTGACGCCATCGCGGCTCCGGCCAATCACAGCGCCAGAGCCGTGATACCCGGAAGCAAGCCCCGGGCGACATGTCGGCGGCCTGAGGGGGAAACGAGGACGGCTGCGGGGGCTTCGTTCTCGGGTAAGTACTTCATAATGAGCTAGTATGCTATGCATACTAGCTCATTATGCCATTATCTTGTAGGGTGTCTTTTTAGTTTTATTTTGGCAGGAGGGCAGGGCCGATCCTAGGCGGGTGCACGCGGTGCTCCGCACCCGGCGCCGCAGAGTTGGGGGCGCCGAAGCTCCAGAGTGCTCCCCTCCCTCCTCCTCGTCTGTGACCAGAGGCGGACCCGCTGGCAACTGACAAGAGCGCATACCGCTCCCGCTGTTCCCGGGGTCCGTGCTGGGTACCGCAGTGGAGCCTAGTACCGGAACACGTGCCGGTACTAGGCTCCACTAATCTCTCTGTCCGGTGCGCGTGGAGTCTCCTGTCTGCCCCGCCCCCTCTGCGTGTGTCGGCTCAACTCCTATAGGCGGTGTGATGAGAGGCTTCTGGGTTGGCTGGAGCTGCTGCCAATCATCGAGTGCATGTGCACTCCCAGAAATGCTCTCCAAGTGTCGCCCTCCTAGTAATCACATATGCCCCGCCCCCGCAATGTGCTTCTGCTACCAGCGCGCCCGAGCAGGGATCTATTAGACAGGTACTGAATGGGGACACCTGCTGTGCAGGGACTCTGATGGGTGACACCTGCTGTGGGGGGGCTCTGATGGGGGACACCTGCTGTGGGGGGTGCTCTGATGGAGGGACACCTGTTGTGGGGGGTTTGATGGAGGGACACCTGTTGTGGGGGGGCTCTGATACAGGGACACCTGTTGTGGGGGGGCTCTGAAGGGGAAACCTGCTGTGGGGGGCTCTGATGGAGGGACACCTGCTGTTTGGGGACACCTGCTGTGGGGGGGCTCTGATGGGGGACACCTGCTGTGGGGGGGGCTCTGATAGAGGGACACCTGTTGTGGGGGGGTTTGATGGAGGGACACCTGTTGTGGGGGGGCTCTGATACAGGGACACCTGTTGTGGGGGGGGCTCTGAAGGGGGAAACCTGCTGTGGGGGGGCTCTGATGGAGGGACACCTGCTGTTTGGGGACACCTGCTGTAGGGGGGCTCTGATGGAGGGACACCTGCCTTTTGGGGACACCTGCTGTGGGGGGGCTCTGATGGGGGACACCTGCTGTGGGGGGGCTCTGATGGAGGGACACCTGCTGTTTGAGGACACCTGCTGTAGGGGGGCTCTGATGGAGGGACACCTTCTGTTTGGGGACACCTGCTGTGCGGGGACTCTGATGGGGGACACCTGCTGTGGGGGGGGCTCTGATGGAGGGAGGCCTGTTGTGGGGGGCTCTGATACAGGGACACCTGTTGTGGGGGGGCTCTGATACAGGGACACCTGTTGTGGGGGGGCTCTGAAGGGGGACACCTGCTGTGGGGGGGCTCTGATGGAGGGACACCTTCTGTTTGGGGACACCTGCTGTGGGGGGGCTCTGATGGAGAGACACCTTCTGTTTGGGGACACCTGCTGTGGGGGGGCTCTGATGGAGGGACACATTCTGTTTAAGGACACCTGCTGTGCAGGGACTCTGATGGGGGACACCTGCTGTGGGGGGGCTCTGATGGGGGACACCTGCTGTGGGGGGGCTCTGATGGAGGGACACCTGTTGTGGGGGGGTCTGATGGATGGACACCTGTTGTGGGGGGGCTCTGATACAGGGACACCTGTTATGGGGGGGCTCTGAGGGGGGACACCTGCTGTGGGGGGCTCTGATGGAGGGACACCTGCTGTTTGGGGACACCTGCTGTAGGGGGGCTCTGATGGAGGGACACCTGCTGTTTGGGGACACCTGCTGTGGGGGGGCTCTGATGAAGGGACACCTTCTGTTGGGGGGCTCTGATAGAGGGACACCTTCTGTTGGGGGGCTCTGATGGAGGGACACCTTCTGTTTGGGGACACCTGCTGTAGGGGGGCTCTGATGGAGGGACACCTTCTGTTTGGGGATCCCTGCTGTGCGGGGACTCTGATGGGGGACACCTGCGGTGGGGGGGCTCTAATGGGGGACACCTGCTGTGAGGGGGGGCTCTGATGGAGGGACACCTGTTGTGGGGGGGTCTGATGGAGGGACACCTGTTGTGGGGGGGCTCTGAAGGGGGACACCTGCTGTGGGGGGGCTCTGATGGAGGGACACCTGCTGTTTGGGGACACCTGCTGTGGGGGGGCTCTGATGGACGGACACCTTCTGTTTGGGGACACCTGCTGTGGGGGGGCTCTGATGGAGGGACACCTGCTGTGGGGGGGACTCTGATGGAGGGACACCTGCTGTGGGGGGCTCTGATGGAGGGACACCTGCTGTGGGGGGGCTCTGATGGAGGGACACTTGCTGTGGGGGGCTCTGATGGGGGACACCTGCTGTGGGGGGGGCTCTGATGGAGGGACACCTGCTGTGGGGGGACACTTGCTGTGGGGGGGCTCTGATGGGGGACACCTGTTGTGGGGGGCTCTGATGGAGGGACACCTGCTGTGGGGGGGGCTCTGATGGAGGGACACCTGCTGTGGGGGGGGGCTCTGATGGGGGACACCTGCTGTGGGGGGGGGGCTCTGATGGGGGACACCTGCTGTGGGGGGCTCTGATGGGGGACACCTGCTGTGGGGGGCTCTGATGGAGGGACACCTGCTGTGGGGGGACTCTGATGGGAACCCTGATGTAAGGAGAGACTCTGATGGGGACTTTGATATAAGCTGCGCGTGCTGCAGGTCACTCTCTCCCCAGAATGTCCCTCATTCTCAACATTAAAAGTTGGGAGGTAGGTATTTGGTAGTTGGGAGGTAGCTCTTAGACCCCCCTCCCTCTCTTCCTCGCACTGCTGTACTAGTGAGTGGCAGTCTCTAACCATCTCCTGTAGTATGTCTGCAGTCTCTGATCATCTCCTGTACTATGTCTGCAGTCTCTGATCATCTCCTGTACTATGTTTGCAGTCTCTGGTCATCTCCTGTACTATGTCTGCAGTCTCTGACCATCTCCTGTAGTATGTCTGCAGTCTCTGACCATCTCCTGTACTATGTCTGCAGTCTCTGATCATCTCCTGTACTATGTCTGCAGTCTCTGATCATCTCCTGTACTATGTCTGCAGTCTCTGATCATCTCCTGTACTATGTCTGCAGTCTCTGATCATCTCCTGTACTATGTCTGCGGTCTCTGATCATCTCCTGTACTATGTCTGATGGGGGACACCTGCTGTGGGGGGGGGCTCTGATGGAGGGACACCTGTTGTGGGGGGGTCTGATGGATGGACACCTGTTGTGGGGGGGCTCTGATACAGGGACACATGTTATGGGGGGGCTCTGAGGGGGGACACCTGCTGTGGGGGGGCTCTGATGGAGGGACACCTTCTGTTTGGGGACACCTGCTGTAGGGGGGCTCTGATGGAGGGACACCTGCTGTTTGGGGACACCTGCTGTGGGGGGGCTCTGATGGAGGGACACCTTCTGTTGGGGGGCTCTGATGGAGGGACACCTTCTGTTGGGGGGCTCTGATGGAGGGACACCTTCTGTTTGGGGACACCTGCTGTGGGGAGGCTCTGATGGAGGGACACCTTCTGTTTGGGGATCCCTGCTGTGCGGGGACTCTGATGGGGGACACCTGCGGTGGGGGGCTCTAATGGGGGACACCTGCTGTGAGGGGGGGCTCTGATGGAGGGACACCTGTTGTGGGGGGGGTCTGATGGAGGGACACCTGTTGTGGGGGGGCTCTGAAGGGGGACACCTGCTGTGGGGGGGCTCTGATGGAGGGACACCTGCTGTTTGGGGACACCTGCTGTGGGGGGGCTCTGATGGAGGGACACCTTCTGTTTGGGGACACCTGCTGTGGGGGGGCTCTGATGGAGGGACACCTGCTGTGGGGGGGGCTCTGATGGAGGGACACCTGCTGTGGGGGGCTCTGATGGAGGGACACCTGCTGTGGGGGGGCTCTGATGGAGGGACACCTACTGTGGGGGGCTCTGATGGGGGACACCTGCTGTGGGGGGGGCTCTGATGGAGGGACACTTGCTGTGGGGGGACACTTGCAGTGGGGGGGCTCTGATGGGGGACACCTGTTGTGCGGGGCTCTGATGGAGGGACACCTGCTGTGGGGGGGGGCTCTGATGGAGGGACACCTGCTGTGGGGGGGGGCTCTGATGGGGGACACCTGCTGTGGGGGGGGCTCTGATGGAGGGACACCTGCTGTGGGGGGCTCTGATGGGGGACACCTGCTGTGGGGGGGCTCTGATGGAGGGACACCTGCTGTGGAGGGACACTTGCTGTGGGGGGGCTCTGATGGGGGACACCTGCTGTGGGGGGCTCTGATGGAGGGACACCTGCTGTGGGGGGACTCTGATGGGAACCCTGATGTAAGGAGAGACTCTGATGGGGACTTTGATATAAGCTGCGCGTGCTGCAGGTCACTCTCTCCCCAGAATGTCCCTCATTCTCAACATTAAAAGTTGGGAGGTAGGTATTTGGTAGTTGGGAGGTAGCTCTTAGACCCCCCTCCCTCTCCTCCTCGCACTGCTGTACTAGTGAGTGGCAGTCTCTAACCATCTCCTGTAGTATGTCTGCAGTCTCTGATCATCTCCTGTATTATGTCTGCGGTCTCTGACCATCTCCTGTACTATGTCTGCAGTCTCTGATCATCTCCTGTAGTATGTCTGCAGTCTCTGATCATCTCCTGTACTATGTCTGCAGTCTCTGACCATCTCCTGTAGTATGTCTGCAGTCTCTGACCATCTCCTGTACTATGTCTGCAGTCTCTGATCATCTCCTGTACTATGTCTGCGGTCTCTGATCATCTCCTGTAGTATGTCTGCAGTCTCTGATCATCTCCTGTACTATGTCTGCAGTCTCTGACCATCTCCTGTAGTATGTCTGCAGTCTCTGACCATCTCCTGTACTATGTCTGCAGTCTCTGATCATCTCCTGTACTATGTCTGCAGTCTCTGATCATCTCCTGTACTATGTCTGCAGTCTCTGATCATCTCCTGTACTATGTCTGCGGTCTCTGATCATCTCCTGTACTATGTCTGCAGTCTCTGATCATCTCCTGTACTATGTCTGCAGTCTCTGATCATCTCCTGTACTATGTCTGCAGTCTCTGATCATCTCCTGTACTATGTCTGCGGTCTCTGATCATCTCCTGTGTTATGTCTGCAGTCTCTGATCATCTCCTGTGTTATGTCTGCAGTCTCTGACCATCTCCTGTATTATGTCTGCAGTCTCTGATCATCTCCTGTATTATGTCTGCAGTCTCTGATCATCTCCTGTAGTATGTCTGCAGTCTCTGACCATCTCCTGTAGTATGTCTGCAGTCTCTGACCATCTCCTGTACTATGTCTGCAGTCTCTGATCATCTCCTGTATCATGTCTGCAGTCTCTGATCATCTCCTGTAGTATGTCTGCAGTCTCTGACCATCTCCTGTAGTATGTCTGCAGTCTCTGACCATCTCCTGTAGTATGTCTGCAGTCTCTGATCATCTCCTGTATCATGTCTGCAGTCTCTGATCATCTCCTGTATTATGTCTGTGGTCTCTGACCATCTCCTGTACTATGTCTGCAGTCTCTGATCATCTCCTGTACTATGTCTGCAGTCTCTGACCATCTCCTGTAGTATGTCTGCAGTCTCTGATCATCTCCTGTAGTATGTCTGCAGTCTCTGATCATCTCCTGTATTATGTCTGCAGTCTCTGATCATCTCCTGTATTGTGTCTGCAGTCTCTGATCATCTCATGTACTATGTCTGCAGTCTCTGATCATCTCCTGTACTATGTCTGCAGTCTCTGATCATCTCCTGTATTATGTCTGCAGTCTCTGATCATCTCCTGTACTATGTCTGCAGTCTCTGATCATCTCATGTACTATGTCTGCAGTCTCTGATCATCTCCTGTACTATGTCTGCAGTCTCTGACCATCTCCTGTATTATGTCTGCAGTCACTGACCATCTCTTGTATCATGTCTACAGTATGGGGGCTCTTTCTAACAGAAGCCCTCTCTGTGTGCATCAGAGAGACTCCCCTCCAGGTCCCATTAGTGTACTCTCTTCCTGTATTTTCTTTATTGTTAAAAGATCATGGGAGGATCCCAGGGTAATGAAGACTTCTTAGGGGAGCATCTCTGTGTTTGAGTCGTAGCCATAGAAACATTTGTAAAGGGGAGGAGTTAGTAAGATGACCACACCCATGTGGGGGCGCCAGAAATATTTTTGCACCCAGGCGTCTGTGACCCTAGGATCGGCCCTGCAGGAGGGTTTACTTCCTCTTTAAGAAGACACGTGGCCACTCAGTGAGGTTGGTTGAGAAGAGGTTTAATTTCAAACTGTGTACTCCCTTCCACAGTTCATACCTCCCAACTGTCCCGGATTTCGAGGGATTGTCCCTGATTTGGAGCAATGTCCCTCTGTCCCTCATTCCTCCTCATTTGTCCCTCATTTGGGTCTGATCTATATAGTTGTATATAAAATGCACTTTTTATCTTTCAAAAAGTGTTTCCCAGTGCTAAACCTTTCATCCAATTTCTAAATTGCTGCATTTGTAAATTTTAAATGCCAATATAAAGGAATAGTAGTGGTAAAAAAAAGCACTTGTGGATTTAATTAATCATATTTTTGGGTTAATTCTCCTTTAAGGGGGTGTGGCAGAGGGGCGTGTCCTATGCCTACATATGTATGCTAGTAGGTGTCCCTCATTCCCATCTCAAAATGTTGGGAGGTATGCATACCTAATACGTGATTCTGCACTTCCGGGTGTGTTGTGCGTGGGCACCGCTGCCGGCCGCTCCTGCTGTGCTGATTCTGTACACAGGCAGAACTGCGCTCTGTCAGTACAGAAGACATGGATCCTGTGTCTCTGCTAAGCAGGGTCGCCAATCCCTGCCTTCCCCTAGTACAAGCCCCTCCCCCACAGTAGTAAAACTCTGGTCAGGCACACATTTAACCCTTTGATCCACCACTGATGTTTAACCCCTTCTAAGCCAGGGTCATTAGTACAGTGACAGTGCATATTTTTTTGCACTGATCACTGTATTAGTCTCACTAGTCCCCAAACAGTGTCAGTTAGATGTCCCAAATGTCCGCCGCAATACCGCAGTGCCGCTATAAGTCGCGGATCGCCACCATTACTAGTAAAAATAAATTATTAAATAAAAATATCCCACAGTTTGTAGAAGCTATAACTTTTGCACAAACCAATCAATATACGCCATTTTGGGAATTTTTTTTTTTACCAAAAATATGTAACAGAATACATATTGGCCTAAATTGATGAAGAAATTTGATTTTTTAAAATAATTTTATTGGATATGTTTTATAAACAAAAATAAAAAAATATTGTTTTTCAAATTTTTTGTCTTTTTTCATACTTTTTTTTTTTTTTACCAAAAATATATAGCAGAATACATATTGGCCTAAATTGATGAATAAATTTTATTTTTTAAATAATTTTATTGAATATGTTTTATAAACAAAAATAAAAAAATATTGTTTTTCAAATTTTTTGTCTTTTTTCATACTTTTTTTTTTTTTTTTACCAAAAATATATAGCAGAATACATATTGGCCTAAATTAATAAAGCAATTTGTTATTGTCAATTTTTTTTTTTTGGATATGGTTTATAGCAGAAAGTAAAAAAATATTGTTTTGTATATTGTGTATTGTGACTTGTATATTATGTAAATGTAATTCTATATTGTGACCAAAATTGTCGTTATTTTTATGTTTATAGTCCAAAAAATAAAAACCGCAGATGTGATCAAATACCACCAAAAGAAAGCTGTATTTGTGGGGAAAACAAAGACATCAATTTTATTTGGGTACAGCATCGCACAACGACCAATTGTCAGTTAAAGTAACACAGTGCCGTATCGCAAAACAGGCCTGGTCATTAGGGGGGTTAAATCTTCCGGAGGTCAAGTGGTTAAGGGCCTCAAAAAATAAAATAGGCTGTTAGTACTGATCAATTTTCAAATATATAGAGTGTATACCATAGATTGCAGATGCTATAACTAAGAAACCAATATACTTTTTTTTATTTACCAAAGACATGTAGCATAATACATTTTGGCCCAAATTAATTTGAAGAAATTAAATTGTTTTAATTATCAATTAATATACGCTTATTGGGATTATTTTATTACCAAAAATATGTAGCAGAATACATATTGACCTAAATTGATGAAGACATTCGATTTTTTTAATTATTTTATTGGATATGTTTTCTAACTGAAAATAAAAAATATTCCTTTTTTTTAATTTTCAGTGTTTTTTCATTATTTTTTAATTTTTTTTACCAAAAAGATTGTAGACGCTATAACAAAGAAACCAAATAATATAAACTTTTATTTTTTTATTTTTTTTAATTTTTTTTACCATAGACATGTACCAGAATACATTTTGGCCTAAAATTTATGTAGAAATTAGATTTTTTTAAAGTTATTTTATTGGATATGTTTTATAACTGAAAATAAAAAATATTGTTTTTTTTTTTTTCATTTTTTGGTCTTATTTAATTAATTTTTTTTTTTTTTAAACAAAAAGATTGTAAGAAAACAATTAATATACACTTTTCTTTTCTTTTTTTTTAGTGAAGACATGTAGCAGAATGCATTTTGGTCTAAATTTATGAAGAATTTTTTTTTAACTATTTTATTAGATATGTTTTCTAACTGAAAATAAAAAATATTGTTTTTTTTTTAATTTTCTGTGTTTTTTCATTATTTTTTTTTTTTTTTTTTAACAAAAAGGTTTTAGACCCTATAACAAAGAAACCAAATAAACTTTTTTTTTTTTTATCAAAGACATGTACCAGAATACATTTTGGCCTAAATATATGTACAAATTCGATTTTTAAATTATTTTATTGGATATGTTTTATAACTGAAAATAAAAAAATATTGTTTTTTTTCATGTTTGGTCTTTATTTATTTATTTATTTATTTTAAACAAAAAGATTGTAAATGCTATAACTTAGAAAACAAATAATATACACTTTTTTTTTAATCAAAGACATGTAGCAGAATACATTGTGGTCTAAATTTATGAAGATTTTTTTTTTTAACTATTTTATTAGATATGTTTTATAACTGAAAAAAAAATTCTTCGGTCTTTTTTACATTTATTTGAATCTTCTGTTTTTTTATTTATATAATACAAAATAAAAAATCCCAGTGGAGATCAAATACCACCAAAAGAAAGCTCTATTTGTGGGGAAAAAACCCTGTAAATGTCATTTGTATACAGTGTTTCATAATGATGCAATTGCCAATTGAAGTAGCACAGTGCTAAATATCAAAAATGTTCTGGTCATGAAAGGGTTAAAACCTTCTGGAGCTGACATGGTAAAATAAAAGAAGAAAAAGGATCCTTATCCTGGTGTGTTATCTTTGTGAAATGTGTCAATATGAGGACGGCACATTTCATGGATGGGGTCGTGTTTCTTGTAATTTGCCACACATCTGAATTTGACATTCATCAATGGGAAGTAAAACAGGAATGAACTTGTTTATTCCAGAAATGGAAATCTCAACAGTCATCCCATCCTCCCCTCCCCTCCCCCACAGAATAGAGAAAATTTGAAATTTGACAGTTGAAATCCACAAATGTACTGGCTGAGGTCATGTGACCCCCCAGCAATAAAGAGAAAGACACATGTGGGAGAGACGCATGCGCTGCACACCCCGAAACAATAATGTTAAAAAATGGACAGTTTCCCCGGTGGGGCTTTAGACAGCAATATCTTGATGTTCAGAAATAATAAAAAATGTATAACCAGTAAGTGCTTTTATTGAACCATAAACAATTGTAATGTTATATTTCAATTGGCATTACAACATAGAGCGCTGGCCAAGTAGTACAATACATATTCCACAATATAAAGTCGACACATCTTTACACAAAATTATATACAGTCATACATTTCCGGGCTGTTGACGGTATAAATCCCCGACGCGTTTCGACCTGTGTACGGTCATCATCAGGGGGATAGTTGGTTCTATAAAATACATTGAATATCTTCAAAATTTAAGAACATGTCATCATAAATCTCATTATAAGGTTAAAAGTGGTAGTATATTTACCGCTGAAAAGTAGAGGGAATAATCCTTTGGCCAGTAAAAGCCGTAAATGGATCCGGGGGGCCCCCATATTCGCCCCTGTCTCCCCAGAGTGCATGAGTCCAGCCCAAGGGGCTTACAAGGAGCCACATAGATGCCCTCCAGGGGAAGGAGAAGTCAGCACCTGCGACAAATACCCAATAAGTCAAAATAATTCTCAGCACATTGGCAAAAGTATGAAGTGTATGGGCTAACTGCAATCCTAGTGATCAATATATATTGATCTGGTGTCCTAAGGTTTCATGATTGTAATTATATAGAAAGTGGCACAACCATAAAAGAAATGGTTGTGTAGTTGTGGGGTTGTTTGAGTGGTGTGGTGTGTAAACACAGGTGAGTGGGAAGTGATATGTGGTACTAGGAATATAAAAAACCCTTTGAGTGATAAAATAAAATTAAATGGATGGCCAGCACAATGCTGACTGCAGTGCCATGTCCAGGTGAATGAAATGAGTGTATGGTGTCAGCCAACACATGGTGGAATAAAAGTGAAAAACAAGTCAAAAGGAGAGTGTGTGAAGGAATAAAACCAAATAAAACAATCAAAAACATGTGTGGAAGATCTAAACTGGTTATAGGAATAGGAGTATGAGTGTGGTGTTGTAATATTAGAGTAGTAAGGGTATATGTATAGTATAATAATTTACCTTGTGCCACAGTGTGGCTGATGTAGTAAAGTTAGACTTGTATGAACCAAATTGCAATGGAGCAAAAAAGGTAAAAAGCTGGAGCCAAAAAAAGGATTTGTGCAGTGCCATCCATTACGGTCTGCATGGAGTCATGGTAAGACTCACAGGCAGCCGATCATGGATATATGCCTAAAGTAGGCAATTAATTGAGTAAGCACAGGTGCTGATCTCCTCCCCCCCAGAGTGAGCAGCCCACATGTGGCTCCCCCGGCATCCCTGTAGGAAAAAAAAAAAACAAAAAAAAAACAAAAAAAAAAAAAAAAAAACCCCGGCAGCTGCCGTCAACTCCGCCGCAAACCGCGAGATGTCGCGGCGCCGTGCACACGCCAAAGTAACTCGCACATGTGCACCTCGCCGCGGCTCATCCGGAGGTGATCAAGGGATGCCGCCGGCAGAGTGAAGCTCACGTCGGCGGACGATGAATACAAACGTCCGTCAATCAGAGCATGGGGGGGAGAGCTCAGATCCTGCATCACCCCCACATTCTCACCCTGCCGGGAAGCCTTCAATTGGACCAGGACTCACCTCCATGAAGCCGACAGGGGCGGCAGAGGTCCACCATGATCCATGACGGCCATAATCTAAAGTGCATATGTAAATGCAGTAGGCACTAAATTGTAGATGATGAGGTAATCATTGAATTATGCAGGAGCTGAGTGATAGCTCACTGACCCTAGATCCTAACATGTATATTTACAGAACAGGTGTTAGTTAAACATCTGATCTACTGCAATACAGGAGTCTAAAATAGATCTATCCTGATGCATGAGGTGGGGAAAGATAAAGTTACGATCTACTCCCCCATTTTGGGGGGTGTTTCCTCCGCAAGAGGCAAACAAAGTGTCACCCCCAAAATGCGTATCGTATCAAAAGAGGTTTTAGACATGTGAGGGTTTGAAGGGCCGTGTGAGCAACACAAAGCTCCTGCCATGTCTCTCATGTGTCATAGGGGGGGAAGGGGTGTTTAACCACCCAAAATTCAGTAATAAAGAGAAAGACACATGTGGGAGAGACGCATGCGCTGCACACCCCGAAACAATAATGTTAAAAAATGGACAGTTTCCCCGGTGGGGCTTTAGACAGCAATATCTTGATGTTCAGAAATAATAAAAAATGTATAACCAGTAAGTGCTTTTATTGAACCATAAACAATTGTAATGTTATATTTCAATTGGCATTACAACATAGAGCGCTGGCCAAGTAGTACAATACATATTCCACAATATAAAGTCGACACATCTTTACACAAAATTATATACAGTCATACATTTCCGGGCTGTTGACGGTATAAATCCCCGACGCGTTTCGACCTGTGTACGGTCATCATCAGGGGGATAGTTGGTTCTATAAAATACATTGAATATCTTCAAAATTTAAGAACATGTCATCATAAATCTCATTATAAGGTTAAAAGTGGTAGTATATTTACCGCTGAAAAGTAGAGGGAATAATCCTTTGGCCAGTAAAAGCCGTAAATGGATCCGGGGGGCCCCCATATTCGCCCCTGTCTCCCCAGAGTGCATGAGTCCAGCCCAAGGGGCTTACAAGGAGCCACATAGATGCCCTCCAGGGGAAGGAGAAGTCAGCACCTGCGACAAATACCCAATAAGTCAAAATAATTCTCAGCACATTGGCAAAAGTATGAAGTGTATGGGCTAACTGCAATCCTAGTGATCAATATATATTGATCTGGTGTCCTAAGGTTTCATGATTGTAATTATATAGAAAGTGGCACAACCATAAAAGAAATGGTTGTGTAGTTGTGGGGTTGTTTGAGTGGTGTGGTGTGTAAACACAGGTGAGTGGGAAGTGATATGTGGTACTAGGAATATAAAAAACCCTTTGAGTGATAAAATAAAATTAAATGGATGGCCAGCACAATGCTGACTGCAGTGCCATGTCCAGGTGAATGAAATGAGTGTATGGTGTCAGCCAACACATGGTGGAATAAAAGTGAAAAACAAGTCAAAAGGAGAGTGTGTGAAGGAATAAAACCAAATAAAACAATCAAAAACATGTGTGGAAGATCTAAACTGGTTATAGGAATAGGAGTATGAGTGTGGTGTTGTAATATTAGAGTAGTAAGGGTATATGTATAGTATAATAATTTACCTTGTGCCACAGTGTGGCTGATGTAGTAAAGTTAGACTTGTATGAACCAAATTGCAATGGAGCAAAAAAGGTAAAAAGCTGGAGCCAAAAAAAGGATTTGTGCAGTGCCATCCATTACGGTCTGCATGGAGTCATGGTAAGACTCACAGGCAGCCGATCATGGATATATGCCTAAAGTAGGCAATTAATTGAGTAAGCACAGGTGCTGATCTCCTCCCCCCCAGAGTGAGCAGCCCACATGTGGCTCCCCCGGCATCCCTGTAGGAAAAAAAAAAACAAAAAACAAAAAAAAAAAAAAAAAAAAAAAAAAAAAAAAACAAAAACAAAACAAAACAAAAAAAAAACCCCGGCAGCTGCCGTCAACTCCGCCGCAAACCGCGAGATGTCGCGGCGCCGTGCACACGCCAAAGTAACTCGCACATGTGCACCTCGCCGCGGCTCATCCGGAGGTGATCAAGGGATGCCGCCGGCAGAGTGAAGCTCACGTCGGCGGACGATGAATACAAACGTCCGTCAATCAGAGCATGGGGGGGAGAGCTCAGATCCTGCATCACCCCCACATTCTCACCCTGCCGGGAAGCCTTCAATTGGACCAGGACTCACCTCCATGAAGCCGACAGGGGCGGCAGAGGTCCACCATGATCCATGACGGCCATAATCTAAAGTGCATATGTAAATGCAGTAGGCACTAAATTGTAGATGATGAGGTAATCATTGAATTATGCAGGAGCTGAGTGATAGCTCACTGACCCTAGATCCTAACATGTATATTTACAGAACAGGTGTTAGTTAAACATCTGATCTACTGCAATACAGGAGTCTAAAATAGATCTATCCTGATGCATGAGGTGGGGAAAGATAAAGTTACGATCTACTCCCCCATTTTGGGGGGTGTTTCCTCCGCAAGAGGCAAACAAAGTGTCACCCCCAAAATGCGTATCGTATCAAAAGAGGTTTTAGACATGTGAGGGTTTGAAGGGCCGTGTGAGCAACACAAAGCTCCTGCCATGTCTCTCATGTGTCATAGGGGGGGAAGGGGTGTTTAACCACCCAAAATTCAGTAATAAAGAGAAAGACACATGTGGGAGAGACGCATGCGCTGCACACCCCGAAACAATAATGTTAAAAAATGGACAGTTTCCCCGGTGGGGCTTTAGACAGCAATATCTTGATGTTCAGAAATAATAAAAAATGTATAACCAGTAAGTGCTTTTATTGAACCATAAACAATTGTAATGTTATATTTCAATTGGCATTACAACATAGAGCGCTGGCCAAGTAGTACAATACATATTCCACAATATAAAGTCGACACATCTTTACACAAAATTATATACAGTCATACATTTCCGGGCTGTTGACGGTATAAATCCCCGACGCGTTTCGACCTGTGTACGGTCATCATCAGGGGGATAGTTGGTTCTATAAAATACATTGAATATCTTCAAAATTTAAGAACATGTCATCATAAATCTCATTATAAGGTTAAAAGTGGTAGTATATTTACCGCTGAAAAGTAGAGGGAATAATCCTTTGGCCAGTAAAAGCCGTAAATGGATCCGGGGGGCCCCCATATTCGCCCCTGTCTCCCCAGAGTGCATGAGTCCAGCCCAAGGGGCTTACAAGGAGCCACATAGATGCCCTCCAGGGGAAGGAGAAGTCAGCACCTGCGACAAATACCCAATAAGTCAAAATAATTCTCAGCACATTGGCAAAAGTATGAAGTGTATGGGCTAACTGCAATCCTAGTGATCAATATATATTGATCTGGTGTCCTAAGGTTTCATGATTGTAATTATATAGAAAGTGGCACAACCATAAAAGAAATGGTTGTGTAGTTGTGGGGTTGTTTGAGTGGTGTGGTGTGTAAACACAGGTGAGTGGGAAGTGATATGTGGTACTAGGAATATAAAAAACCCTTTGAGTGATAAAATAAAATTAAATGGATGGCCAGCACAATGCTGACTGCAGTGCCATGTCCAGGTGAATGAAATGAGTGTATGGTGTCAGCCAACACATGGTGGAATAAAAGTGAAAAACAAGTCAAAAGGAGAGTGTGTGAAGGAATAAAACCAAATAAAACAATCAAAAACATGTGTGGAAGATCTAAACTGGTTATAGGAATAGGAGTATGAGTGTGGTGTTGTAATATTAGAGTAGTAAGGGTATATGTATAGTATAATAATTTACCTTGTGCCACAGTGTGGCTGATGTAGTAAAGTTAGACTTGTATGAACCAAATTGCAATGGAGCAAAAAAGGTAAAAAGCTGGAGCCAAAAAAAGGATTTGTGCAGTGCCATCTCCTCCCCCCCAGAGTGAGCAGCCCACATGTGGCTCCCCCGGCATCCCTGTAGGAAAAAAAAAAACAAAAAAAAAAAAAAAAAAAACAATTGTTTATGGTTCAATAAAAGCACTTACTGGTTATACATTTTTTATTATTTCTGAACATCAAGATATTGCTGTCTAAAGCCCCACCGGGGAAACTGTCCATTTTTTAACATTATTGTTTCGGGGTGTGCAGCGCATGCGTCTCTCCCACATGTGTCTTTCTCTTTATTACTGAATTTTGGGTGGTTAAACACCCCTTCCCCCCCTATGACACATGAGAGACATGGCAGGAGCTTTGTGTTGCTCACACGGCCCTTCAAACCCTCACATGTCTAAAACCTCTTTTGATACGATACGCATTTTGGGGGTGACACTTTGTTTGCCTCTTGCGGAGGAAACACCCCCCAAAATGGGGGAGTAGATCGTAACTTTATCTTTCCCCACCTCATGCATCAGGATAGATCTATTTTAGACTCCTGTATTGCAGTAGATCAGATGTTTAACTAACACCTGTTCTGTAAATATACATGTTAGGATCTAGGGTCAGTGAGCTATCACTCAGCTCCTGCATAATTCAATGATTACCTCATCATCTACAATTTAGTGCCTACTGCATTTACATATGCACTTTAGATTATGGCCGTCATGGATCATGGTGGACCTCTGCCGCCCCTGTCGGCTTCATGGAGGTGAGTCCTGGTCCAATTGAAGGCTTCCCGGCAGGGTGAGAATGTGGGGGTGATGCAGGATCTGAGCTCTCCCCCCCATGCTCTGATTGACGGACGTTTGTATTCATCGTCCGCCGACGTGAGCTTCACTCTGCCGGCGGCATCCCTTGATCACCTCCGGATGAGCCGCGGCGAGGTGCACATGTGCGAGTTACTTTGGCGTGTGCACGGCGCCGCGACATCTCGCGGTTTGCGGCGGAGTTGACGGCAGCTGCCGGGGTTTTTTTTTTGTTTTGTTTTGTTTTTGTTTTTTTTGTTTTTTTGTTTTTTTTTTTTTTTTCCTACAGGGATGCCGGGGGAGCCACATGTGGGCTGCTCACTCTGGGGGGGAGGAGATCAGCACCTGTGCTTACTCAATTAATTGCCTACTTTAGGCATATATCCATGATCGGCTGCCTGTGAGTCTTACCATGACTCCATGCAGACCGTAATGGATGGCACTGCATAAATCCTTTTTTTGGCTCCAGCTTTTTACCTTTTTTGCTCCATTGCAATTTGGTTCATACAAGTCTAACTTTACTACATCAGCCACACTGTGGCACAAGGTAAATTATTATACTATACATATACCCTTACTACTCTAATATTACAACACCACACTCATACTCCTATTCCTATAACCAGTTTAGATCTTCCACACATGTTTTTGATTGTTTTATTTGGTTTTATTCCTTCACACACTCTCCTTTTGACTTGTTTTTCACTTTTATTCCACCATGTGTTGGCTGACACCATACACTCATTTCATTCACCTGGACATGGCACTGCAGTCAGCATTGTGCTGGCCATCCATTTAATTTTATTTTATCACTCAAAGGGTTTTTTATATTCCTAGTACCACATATCACTTCCCACTCACCTGTGTTTACACACCACACCACTCAAACAACCCCACAACTACACAACCATTTCTTTTATGGTTGTGCCACTTTCTATATAATTACAATCATGAAACCTTAGGACACCAGATCAATATATATTGATCACTAGGATTGCAGTTAGCCCATACACTTCATACTTTTGCCAATGTGCTGAGAATTATTTTGACTTATTGGGTATTTGTCGCAGGTGCTGACTTCTCCTTCCCCTGGAGGGCATCTATGTGGCTCCTTGTAAGCCCCTTGGGCTGGACTCATGCACTCTGGGGAGACAGGGGCGAATATGGGGGCCCCCCGGATCCATTTACGGCTTTTACTGGCCAAAGGATTATTCCCTCTACTTTTCAGCGGTAAATATACTACCACTTTTAACCTTATAATGAGATTTATGATGACATGTTCTTAAATTTTGAAGATATTCAATGTATTTTATAGAACCAACTATCCCCCTGATGATGACCGTACACAGGTCGAAACGCGTCGGGGATTTATACCGTCAACAGCCCGGAAATGTATGACTGTATATAATTTTGTGTAAAGATGTGTCGACTTTATATTGTGGAATATGTATTGTACTACTTGGCCAGCGCTCTATGTTGTAATGCCAATTGAAATATAACATTACAATTGTTTATGGTTCAATAAAAGCACTTACTGGTTATACATTTTTTATTATTTCTGAACATCAAGATATTGCTGTCTAAAGCCCCACCGGGGAAACTGTCCATTTTTTAACATTAATGTGACCCCCCAGCAGCCTCACATCTCTGACATGAGAATATACAGCCTGACTTGTTTACAATTTAGGGGAGACTTAGGGGAGGAGTCATGTAACTAGCACTGTGATGTGATCGGGCAGTGCAGCTATGAATAGCATCTTGGCTTGTTTCCAACTTAGGGGAGTTGTCATGGTGACCAGCCCTGTGATGTGATTGGCCAGTTTGAATAGCACGATGATGTAATCGGCAGTTAGTGAACAAGCCATCCTGGCTTGCTTCCAACTTGGCGGAGTTGTCATGGTGACCAGCCCTGTGATGTGATTGGCCAGTTTGAATATCTCTATGATGTCATCGGCAGTTGGTGAGCTATAAACTGATCAGTCACACCTGTGAGGAGCACAGAAGAGTCTGACTTCTCTTGGAGTGAAGATCTGTTGTTCTGAGCTCTCTGAGATTTCTTCTTCTGTGACCTTTTCTGCGATTTTCTCTGTGTTTTTAACCAGTGAAATGAGAAAAGTGATGATGGAAAATATGTTTCCAAAAATAAGACCTCAGCCATTTAATGGCTTTATGAAAAATAGGGATGCAGTCCCCACAATACCATCTGTAGGGACTCCCCGAGGCTGTGACACTAAAAACACCATGAATGTTGCAGCTATTAGAAACATCATGAAAAATGCCGTACCGGCAAGAAAGCCCATGAAGAATGCTGTAGTGGAAGTCCCACCCATCGTGACTTCCCCAAGCTGTGACAATAGAAAGAGCATGAATGTTGCAGCGATTAGAAACATCATGAAAAATGCCGCTCCAGCTAGAAAGCCTATGAGAAATATAGCAGCAGATTTCCCACCTCTTGTCACACCCCCCAGCTGTGACACTAAAAAGAGCCTGGGAAATGTTGCAGCTATTAGAAAGATCATGAAAAATGCCGCACCAGCTAGAAAGCCTATGAGAAATGCAGCGGCAGAAGTTCCACCTCTTGTCACACCCCCGAGCTGTGACACTAGAAAGAGCCTGGAACTTGTCACTGCAGGATCTCTACGCTGTGACAGCCAGTCAACCTTCATATTACACCGTCTGCTTGGAGAAGGCGGATACGGACAGGTAAGTTCTCATTTTCTCACCTATAACTAGATTAGTAGCTCCACCCACAAAACAAACCAATCCCCAGTAACTAGCCACCCAAAACTGATTGAGCTACTGGTAGACTTAATTATGTCACTCTGCCTTATGGAGGGGAGGAGCCGGGAAAACAAAATGAAGAAAGCTCTCGATTCTGGCCAAAATGAGAATCACCATTTTTTTGCTTAGAATAAAAAGATCACGATTCTCTCACGATTCTCGCGATGTAAAATCTTTCACATTATACAAAAAAAAATAGACTAACTTTACTAGTTAGTTTTTTTTTTTTAATCCATTGCATTTAAAAGACCGCTGCGCAAATACAGTGTGACATAAAATATTGCAACAACCACCATTTTATTCTCTAGGGCAGTGATGGCAAACCTTGGCACCCCAGATGTTTTGGAACTACAATTCCCATGATGCTCATGCACTCTGCTGTGTAGTTGAGCATCATGGGAAATGTAGTTCCAAAACATCTGGAGTGCCAAGGTTCACCTTCACTGCTCTAGGGTGTCTACTAAAAAAATATATATAATGTTTGGGGGTTCTAAGTAATTTTCTAGCAAAAAAAAATGATTTTAACTTGAAACCAACAAATGTCAGAAAAAGGTTGAGGCTCGGTTCACACTGCTGCGCTGTGAATTTGTTCCCATTTTTTGTCCTTTGGGAGGTGCGAATTTACCGCGATTTTATCGTGAATTTTAGGAGTTGGACATAGCTGCGATTGATATTCTAGCCAATGGAATCATAAAGTAAAAAAAAAAAAGGTGTTAACTTCCTGTCTACTTCCTGGTTTTTGTGGAGAGTAGTGTGGTGGAATTCGCACATATGTGAACCATCAATGCGATTCAAGAACGATTTATATTGATGTGTATGGAGACTAAATTCGCAAAGCAGTAAACTTGCACAAGACCCTTTTTTTTATTGCATCGCATTCGTAGAGGAATCGCAACGCATGTATGTGAACGACTGTCATTGAAAACAATGACTTTAGGGATGACATGCGAATTTAAAGTGCTTTTGACGCATCACATTCGTTATGAACTCGCATCAGTGTGAACCGGCCTTTTTTCACTTACACACACACAGTCTATTCCATTGACAAATTGTTACAATGTTTATACTTAGTTCAACTGATAAAGAATGTTTTGATTCTTGGCAGACTGCCCAGTTTTTCTCTTCCTTTCTTTTGATGGCTGTGGCTTCAGAAGAGCAGAGCGAACTCTTTGCATAGAAAGAATTGTGAAACACTTTAATAGAAAGAATTGTGAAACACTTTAATAGAAAGAATTGTGAAACACTTTAGTAAAGATCGCGATAACGATTCTTATCGATTAATTGTGCAGCTCTAAAGCTCTCCCTGTCATAGATATCAGAAGACAGTCCATCATTGAGCCTCGCAGCCTTCATCAATAACTACTTCTGATTCCTCCTCAATGCTAGTTACATCCTTTCCCAATAATGAAGAACCGTTCTTTCCTATAACACAAATGATTTTTGTCTTTTCTCTCTTTCAGGTCTTTCTGGCAACTCATTCTGCAACCAAGAAGGTCATGGCCATCAAGTCAGTTGTGAAGACTTCAGATCAACGTGGCGCCATAGAAACAGAGCAGAAGGTCATGCAGATGGTGGCAGGGTGTCCATTCCATATCCAGCTTTACACCTCTTTTCAGACCCGCCATTCTGCCTGTTTCGCTATGGAGTACGTCTCTGGAGGGGATCTGTTTGATTTCACCGTAAACAATTCCCCTCTTAATATTTCCGTCATAAGGTAAGTCTCATCACCACAATGATAATAGAATAGAAAGTAATCTTTATAAGATATGTCGTTTTACAATCCAGGCTTTTAGGAGTTTAGAATTACATTGGACTCCATTAGAATGTGTAGCTACATCAGTCCACCCAGATCTGACGTAGATACTTTAGAGTAATGTCACTCCATCCCCCATAAATTGGGGACAACGCACCTCTCCCAAGCTTAGATACTCTATATTATCATAGTAGGGTTGGGGTTCAAAGTAGACTGTTCATACACATGGCATTCTGCAATCCCAGTTTCCCCAAAGCGGGCAGTGATTGCACCATGTGGGGAAGGAGATGGAGACAGTCCAGAGTCACCTAGTAACGTTCTTTAAAAGTTTTCTGATGCCGGGAGGTGGTTTCTGACCATGTGATCGCCATGATTTGTGGTCACACTGGTCACATGATCAGAGAGCTCCTAATCGCATGTAGCGATTGGGAGCTTTCCTTTAGCCACTGGTAACTGTGCCAGGAGTGCATTCTCAGGACAGCTTTGTTTACATTCTGGTACCCATATATGTGGCCTTTCAGCGTTAAGACCTACCCACCTAGAGGCCACATATATGCATACCACCAGCATGAAGGGGTGAACACTTCTGGACCAGTGATGTACCGGTACCTCATTACCCTGGTACTGTTTTTTAGAGGTGGCGGTCTAACTAACCGCTGGTTTCGTTTTATATGCAGCAGGAGGGGACTTCCTCCACTCCCGGCACCTACCACAGCTTTCTCAGGCTCTCTCATCCTACCGGGAGACCCAGACGACCAGCCGGCACGTTTACTGGCTGGTCAGACAGCTGAACAAAGCTGTGATCGGCTTTGATCGGCTCTCCGCTATAGTAACCCGGATGTGATGACATTGTGACCTGACATTTTTAAGGAATGAAAATCATTTAAAAACACAGATCTCGGTGTTGTGAAGGGCAGAGGAGAGACTTGGGGTCTTATAGTACCGGTCTCATGCCTATTGCTGTAACAAGCATGTTTACGGCCTGGATCCTACCAATGGGTTCTCCCAGGAGACTCCAGAATCTGGGATCTGGTAAAACCAGAAATGGTGAGCAGGTGCCATACCCAGAACTCCGACCGTACTGTCACCTAAATAACCTCAAAGGTGGGACCGGTAATGGGATAGAGCCAGGTACTCCCTCCCCATGCCCATGGATAATGTTTCTACTTAAGTTTAATGACTGTAAAATGTAATTCCTTCATAATCTAATTTTTTTCTCTTTTATAGATTTATTGCGGCGGAAATATGCTGTGGATTGGAGTTCCTTCACAAGCGTGGCATTGTTCATAGAGACATCAAGTTAGGTAACATCCTAATGGACAAGAATGGTCATGTCCGTATTGCAGACTATGGATTGGCAGTAATGGATCTGTTCGGTAATAAGAAGGTAATGGGTGAAGCCGGAACAATTGGATACATGGCGCCAGAAGTAAGTCACGCTCTGTTTACCCATCTCTAGGCCTCATCTATTCAGTAGATCACAATCCAATCACTATCCCCCTGATACTTGTAATATGAACATTTTAGACTGCATACAGAACACTGCAATGTAAATCACCTGATTGGTAATCATTAAGCTCTTTTATCTTTTTAATAATTTGTTAACCACTTGCCGACAGCCGCACAAACATATACGTCTACACAATGACATGGTCAGGCAAATGGGCGTACAGGTACGTCCCTTTAAATTTGCCGCCGTGTGGTCGCGCGCGAGCTCTGTGATCGTGCCCGTGGGACCCGCAAACTCGATGTCCGCTGGTGTCCCGCGATCGTGTCACGGAGCTGAAGAACGGGGAGATGTCAGTGTAAACACAACATCTCCCCGTTCTTCCTAGTGACATGTCACTGTTCGTCTGCTTCCTCTCATCGGGAGCAGTGCCGAATCGCAAAAAGTGCTCTGGTCTTTGGCCAGCCAAATGGTCCGGGGCTTAAGTGGTTAATATATGTCCATGGGAGGGCAGCCATTGCGTATGCCGCCTCTGCCTCCTGGTTTAGCGGTTGGGCACAGTGGTTGTTCTTTGCCATTTCTCTTGCTTAAAGAAAGCCTAGCTACAATATCTATAATAATGGACATATGAAATAGGAAACATAAAAATTTAAAAAGGTACTACAAGGTTAATGTTGCGATGATTTCTACTGGAGAGGAGATATCACTACCTGCTCTCTGTTACACTCTGCAGAATTATGGCCCTTTCATTAAATGCATGCCACTGTGTAGAGCCTGTGGTATCCTATGAAGTTCTATATACTTAGCATAACAAAGAGAACTCTGATTTGATTAGGGTCACATGACTAGGCTCTCGCTCAAGTTTTTTTTTTTTTTTTATGTTTACACCCATTCCCTGTAATAGCACTCAAAGTCCCAATTCCACCACTGTGCTTCATAAATGTAATTTTTATTAAAGTAGCGCTATTGCCACAGTAAGGACATACTGGTGCTTTGTAAATGCCTCCCTTAGAATACATGTTCAATGAATACATAATATTATTTCCCCTATAAAAGGATGGTAAGTTTGTAGGAACTAAGTAACTGATTTCTCTTCTCTGATTGGCAGGTTATCAATGGCGACTTCTACCAGTTTAAACCCGACTGGTTTTCATTGGGGGTTCTCATATACGAGATGGCTACCGGCACTGTGCCATTCCCTGCCCCCAACATGCAGGCATATAGGAAGGTTGTGAATTACGAAGATCCTGTTTACCCCGCAGACATGGATCCACACCTGAAGATCTTCATAGACGGAGTAAGTACAAGACATTTTTAATTTTGAAGAGGCACAGGGAAGGTTTCTAGGCCTACTACTGCTGCTTTAGGGGTATAATGTAGGAGTGTTGCCAATTCTGGTTGTCAGCTGGATTGTTGGGTAGTTTGGCTTCTTCATCCCATGGTGAAGATCCAATGGGAATAACCCATTCCTGGGGCTGAGGGCTCAGAAGATGATGCCACATGGGGTCAATCACTGATGTGCACATTGTATGAGGTTATTAAAGCAGAACTCCTCCCCATGTATTATTGTTTTGAATATAGTGGGGAGGATTAGATCACCTGCCGTCATTTTAGACTTGTCTGTGTCCCTGTTGTGGACATTTTGTTTCATATCCTGTCCTGGGGACATGGAAATCTCACCAAGGAGGGACACAGAAAGCAACCACAACCTAACAGAGAGGTTCTAACCCTTTCCAACTCCATTCATCAAACTGCTTTTATTGCCCTGTGCTGATGAATTATGTTAATGAGAAGAAAAAAAGATCTTTAAAAATAGCCAATCTCCTCCCTTTTCTTGTGGCTGTAATTCTACTTTAAGTGTCACCGCCAATCTAAAGAGCTCAGGCAGTTAGAAGCGATCTAATGGCGGCACATCATAATGTGTACTCATTTGTTGTACTGGAAAATAATATGAATTCCATCCATGTCAGTAGACATCCAGCGCCTGTATTTGGCTATATGTGTGTCTTCACATGCTATGATCCTCCAATGGGTGAAAGGACCGCCCAGGAGGAGACGCAGTGTAATCAAAGTTTTTTTTTCTTTTCTAAAAAGTGCAAAATGAACTCAAAATAACTTAATTTCTCTTTTATAGCTGCTATGCAAATGTCCGGACAAGAGGCTTGGAGACGGCAAAAAAATAAGACAGCATTCATTCATGAGGCTTATCGATTGGAAGTCGCTGGAACAAGGGAAAGGACAGCCCCCTTTCTCAGTATGCCCTGTAAGTACACAAATCTTTATAGGATGAGGATTCAAAAAGAAGATTGTTACACACTGTAAGGAGCATTGCTATGTCCTTACAGCTAATGTAGGGGGGTACAGACATATCCCAGCCTGTAGGAAAACCTCACAGACTAATCAGTCAATATTTCATTCTCTACGGGAGAAGTAAATAAGATTGAAACTTTCTATGCATCAGACGCAATGGGGATGATTTACTAAAACTGGAGAGTGAAAAATCTGATACAGCTGTATATGGTAGCCAATCAGCTTCTAACTTTTCGCTTGTTCAATAAAGCTTTGACAAAAAAAAGCTGATTGGTTACCATGCAGAGCTGCACCAGGTTTTGCACTCTCCAGTTTTAGTAAATAAACCCCATTGGTGCACAGCTGGGAGTGATAGTTGAAGTGAGAAGGTGCAATGGTTGATAATACAATGTCTGGGATGTCTAGGACATTTGGCTTCGACCATCATGATGTGGTGGAAGGCATGGGACCAGACATGTAGTTTGCTTCTAGATTGGTATCCTATCTGCTCCTCCACTGCATGGAAAGAGGAAGAAGGTTCTAGCTTGTATTAAAGAAGTTGTTCGATGTTAAAGCCCAACTCAAAAAATAAATAAATCGCGCAGTAGGCAACCACCACCCCCACCCCACCCTGCACTCTAATAGGGCGTACACACGGTCGGACTTTGTTTGGACATTCCGACAACAAAATCCTAGGATTTTTTCGGACAGATGTTGGCTCAAACTTGTCTTGCATACACACGGTCACACAAAGTTGTCGGAAAATCCGATCGTTCTGAACGCGGTGACGTAAAACACGTACGTCTGGACTATAAACGGGGCAGTGGCCAATAGCTTTTATCTCTTTATTTATTCTGAGCATGCGTGGCACTTTGTCCGTCAGGTTTGTGTACACACAATCGGAATTTCCGACAACGGATTTTGTTGTCGGAAAATTTTATCTCCTGCTCTCCAACTTTGTGTGTCGGAAAATCCGATGGAAAATGTCCGATGGAGCCCACACACGGTCGGAATTTCCGACAACACGCTCCGATCGGACATTTTCCATCGGAAAATCCGACCGTGTGTACGGGGCATAATGCTTTATTGCTTGTAAACTCTAGGGGCATTGAAAGAGGGACCTAGCCCTAACCTCTCTGCATCATCAAGTACAATACAGGCCTATCAGTCCTACATTGTATGTGAGGGGATAAGAATGTGACCATGGCTGGGAAAGCTTTAGAGAGGGTCTGTGAGGGATCTGTTGCATAGATAGAAGGCTGTCCAAAGCAAGGAATAAATTATTACGCCTTATTCCTCTACCCCTAGGCAAAAAATCCCCCCCCCCAACGCAAATACTGCAAGGGTAATTTATACTTGTTTCTGGAATTGGGCTTTAAGCAATATTCTGATATTTACTCAGGTCAGAGATCTATGAATACAGAATCTAATTTTTGTTTTTTCATTTTGCAGGGCTTGGACATTGACATGGAAACAACCTGTCGCCTTACTCCATCAGCGATAGATGTCAAGGCATTGGACATTCCAGGAAAGAAATTATTCTTGCCTGGATTCCTAAACATCGACATGTCGTGAGGACACCTGTCAACATGTAGTGTGTGGTGTGTTGTGTGTAGTGTGTTGTGTGTTGTGTGTAGTGTTTAGTGTGTTGTCTTTAGTATTTAGTTGACAGTGTGTGCCAGCAATGCCAGCAAGGTGCCAGCCAGCGAGCCACCCACATTAGGGTGCCAGCCAGCAAGTCACCCACATTAGGGTGCCAGCCAGCAAGTCACCCACATCAGGGTGCCACCCAGCAAGTCCACCCACAGCAGGGTGCCAGCCAAAAAGCCCACCCACATCAGTGTCCCAAACAGCAAGCCACCCACAGCAGGATGCCAACCAGCAAGCCCACCAACAGCAGGGTGCTGTCAGCCTATGTTACGCTATGGGGACGGAGCAGCCAGGCAGCCGGGGAACACAGGTCCTAATTTGTGTGCATTCAGGGCCACTCACCCACTCCTGCATACCTGTCAAATTAGGGCTGTGTTTGTCCAGCTGCTGCGTCCCCTTAAAGGGGTGGATGGACATGATGATGAAGATTCCACATATTTGGACAATAGTTCTTGATGTGACATAATACCCGGATTTGACCTATATATACCGATATATTCATGAGAAATTTGGAGAGGACTGTTCATCTGTAAAGACATTGATATCATCTTCAGAAGATCCAGATGAACAAAGATTCAAAATCAAACAAAAAAAACTGCACTGTACAGAGGAGCCACCCACAGCAGAGTGCCAGCCAGCAAGCCCACCTGCAGCAGGGTGCCAGCCAGCAAGTCAGCTACAGTAGAGTGTCAGCCATAAAACGCCCACCCACAGCAGGGTGCCACCCAGCAAGCCACCCACAGCAGGATGCCAACCAGCGAGCCCACCAACAGCAGGGTGCTTGCAGCCTATGTTACGCTATGGGGACGGAGCAGCCGGGCAGCCGGGGAACACAGGTCCTAATTTGTGTGCATTCAGGGCCACTCACCCACTCCTGCACACCTGTCAAATTAGGGCTGTGTTTGTCCAGCTGCTGCGTCCCCTTAAAGGGGTGGATGTGGGAGGTGTGCAAGCCACCCACAGCAGGATGCCAACCAGCAAGCCCACCAACAGCAGGCTGCTTTCAGCCTATGTTACTCTATGGGGACGGAGCAGCCGGGCAGCCGGGGAACACAGGTCCTAATTTGTGTGCATTCAGGGCCACTCACCCACTCCTGCACACCTGTCAAATTAGGGCTGTGTTTGTCCAGCTGCTGCGTCCCCTTAAAGGGGTGGATGTGGGAGGTGTGCAAGCCACCCACAGCAGGATGCCAACCAGCAAGCCCACCAACAGCAGGGTGCTGTCAGCCTATGTTACTCTATGGGGACGGAGCAGCCGGGCAGCCGGGGAACACAGGTCCTAATTTTTGTGCATTCAGGGCCACTCACCCACTCCTGCATACCTGTCAAATTAGGGCTGTGTTTGTCCAGCTGCTGCGTCCCCTTAAAGGGGTGGATGGACCGTTCATCTGTAAAGATATTGATATCATCTTCAGAAGATCCAGATGAACAAAGATTCAAAATCAAACAAAAAAAAAACTGCGCTGAACAGAGGAGCCACCCACAGCAGAGTGCCAGCCAGCAAGCCCACCTGCAGCAGGGTGCCAGCCAGAAAGCCCACCTGCAGCAGGGTGCCAGCCAGAAAGCCAGCCACAGTAGAGTGCCAGCCATAAAACGCCCACCCACAGCAGGGTGCCACCCAGCAAGCCACCCACAGCAGGGTGCCAGCCAGCAAGCCCAACCACAGCAGGGTGCCAGCCAGCAAGCCCACCCACAGCAGGGTGCCAGCCAGCAAGCCCACCCACATCAGGTTCCCAACCAGCAAGCCACCCACAGCAGGATGCCAACCAACAAGCCCACCAACAGCAGGGTGCTGTCAGCCTATGTTACGCTATGGGGACGGAGCAGCCGGGGAACACAGGTCCTAATTTGTGTGCATTCAGGACCACTCACCCACTCCTGCATACCTGTCACCTATTCTGGTAGGCTGTCACAAAGAGAGAAATAAAGGGGGATGGGTGGAGAAGGAAGGAAGGAAGGAAGGAAGGAAGGAAGGAAGGAAGGAAGGAAGGAAGGAAGGAAGGAAGGAAGGAAGGAAGGAAGGAAGGAAGGAAGGAAGGAAGGAGAAAAAAAGAGAAAGAAAGAGAGAAAGAGAAAAAAAGATGGAAGGAGAGAAAGAAAGAGAAAGAAAGATTGAAGGAATGAAAGAAAGAGAAAAAAAGATGGAGGGAAAGACAAAGTATGTATAGTACTGTATAGAGAGGAGACTATTTGTTTAGCTAGCGCCAGACGGCAAGGATTTCATTTACTGTTTGTTTGTTTTTATTTTGCAGACCTCCTGCAAAGAAACCTGGCATCTGCCAGATTTTGAAGAAAGTGCCCATTTGCTGACTGTCATTCAGAAAAAGGTGATTGCCCACGAGCTATTTCCCCACAAGACTTTGATATCATCTTCAGAAGATCCAGATGAACAAAGATTCAAAAAACAAACTGCACTGTACAGAGGAGCAACCCACAGCAGAGTGCAAGCTAGCAAGCCCACCTGCAGCAAGGTGCCAGCCAGAAAGTCCACCCACAGCAGGATGCCAGCCAGCAAGCCACCCACATCAGGGTGCCAGCCAGCAAGCCCACCCACATCAGGGTGCCAGCCAGCAAGCCCACGCACACCATGGTGCAAGCCAGCCACAGCAGGGTGCCAGCCAGCAAGCCCACCCACAGCAGGGTGCCAGGCAGCAAACCCCCCCTGCATCACGGTGCCAGCCAGCAAGTCCACCCACAGCAGGGTGCCAGCCAGCAAGCCCACCCACATCAGGGTGCAAGCCACCCACATCAGGGTGCCAGCCAGCAAGCCCACCCACAGCAGGGTGCCAGACAGAAAGCCCACCCACATCAGGGTGCAAACCAGCAAGCCCACACATAGCAGGGTGCTGTCAGCCTATGTTACGCTATGGGGACAGAGCAGCCGGGGAACACAGGTCCTAATTTGTGTGCATTCAGGGCCACTCACCCACTCCTGCATACCTGTCACCTATTCTGGTAGGCTGTCACAAAGAGAGAAATAAAGGGGGATGGGTGGAGAAGGAAGGAAGGAAGGAGAAAAAAAGAGAAAGAAAGATGGAAGGAAAGAAAGAAAGAGAAAGAAAGATGGAAGGAAAGAAAGAAAGAGAAAAAAAGATGGAAGGAAAGAAAGAAAGAGAAAAAAAGATGGAGGGAAAGAAAGAGTATGTATAGTACTGTATAGAGAGGAGACTATTTGTTTAGCTAGCGCCGGACGGCAAGGATTTCATTTACTGTTTGTTTGTTTTTATTTTGCAGACCTCCTGCAAAGAAACCTGGCATCCGACAGATTTTGAAGAAAGTGCCCGTTTGCTGACTGTCATTCAGAAAAACTGCAAACCATCAAAAGATATTGTGATGGCCACCCACAGATGTATAATCTCTATGGAGTAATCCGATCGCCTTCGGGGGTCAGGAAGGAATTTTTTCCCTGTTGGAGCAAATTACACTATGCTTCATTAGGGTTTTTTTCGCCTTCCTCTACATCAACTGTGGGGTCTGAATAATACAAAAAAAAAAAACTGCACTGTACAGAGGAGCCTTGACGAGGCAGTGCAGCTTCCACATACATTTGCAAATGTGTGCAATGTGACTGCCTGCATGGGGATGCACCCACCGCCCTCACACAGGGTACGGATTCATATGTCTTGTGTGAACGAGGCCTTAGGACCGCACTTTACAGAGCAGCCTTGGCAAAGTAGTGTAGCTTCCCCATTTGCAAATGTGTGCAACTAAGACCTCTGTTTTTAATGTCAAGTGTTAGATTGTGCCTTTTTGATTTATTTGCAGGCTAGCTGGTAAGTGTGCTGGGAAATCTTTTGTTTTTGTGCTGTGCAAAGCCCTTCCATGTGAACTTACTTCAAAAGCTAATTATAAACTGCTGTAGCTGCCCTGCTTTGTACACTGTTTTTGGATACAACTTTAATATAAACTACATGTATAAAACAAAAACTGGGTTAGTTGTCTGGTTTTGTAAACTGTTTTTAAGTAAAGCTTTAATAAAAACTACAATTTATAAAAAAAAACTCTGGTACTTGTCCTGTTTTGTATACTATTTTTACACAAAACTTTAATAAAAAACTGCAATTATAAAAAAACAGGGGGGTAGTGGTCTTGTACTGTATACTGTTTTTGGATGAAACTTTAATACAAACTACAATTATATATAAAAAACACTCAGGTAGTTGTCATTCTTGTAAAGACAGTCTTAATGCATTGTATCGATATTATACATATGCAATTTTCTGTTGTCAATAAACATCTGTCATGCTGATCCCCTGGCTCTGAGCCTTTCTCTTGCACTGACCCAGAACAAATACACAGATTAGGAGATCTGCTTTCATTGGCCCCATGCTTGTTCTGGGTCACAGCCAGGTAATCAGCATTTTCAGAAGCTGGTGAGCACTGACAAGCTGTGTATTTCTCTCATATTATATTTTAACCTGTGAGGATGGAAACATTGGCTCCGCCATTGCTGACTTGTTAAAAGTACAGCTGTTGTCATTGTGTTCTGAGAGATGTCCCTCCACCAAACTGTCTCAGACTTACTGTACACAAAGAGGAGCCATTCTTCTGTATCTCCGGGGATCCCATCTTCATAGAGACCAGCTATGGTGGCCTATAAGTCTAATTATAAGTCTAATTCAGGGAGTGGTCAAGGTTTCCATGGAGACCATCTATGGCTCTCTATATGTCCAATCCAAGGAGAGTAGTTAGGGTTTCCATAGAGACACGCTATGGTGGCTTGAGATTCCAACCCAGTGAGAGTGAGTAGTGTTTCCATGGATACCAGCTATGGTGGCCTGTGAGGATAATCCAAGGAAGGGCCATGGCAGTCTGTGATTTCAAGCCATGGAGGGTGGGCAGTATTTCCATGCAGGCCAGCTATGGCGGCCTGTGAGTCCAACCCAAGGATAGTGGTGGGGGTTTCCATTGAGACCAGCTATGGCGGCCTGTGAGGATAATTCAGGGAGAGGGGGCAGTGTTACCATGGAGACTAGCTATGGTGACCAGTGAGGCCAATCCAGGGTAAGTGAGCAAGGTTTCCATGGAGACCAGCTGCAGTGGTCTGTGAGTCCAGTCCAAGGAGAATAGCCAGGGTTTCCATGGAGACTAGCTATGGTGCCTGTGAGTCCAAGAATAGTCAGGGTTTCCATGGAGACTAGCTATGGTGGCCAATCCAGTGAGAGTGGGTAGTGTTTCTATGAAGACCAGCAATGGTGCCTGTGAACCCAATCGAGTGAAAGTGGGCAGTGTTTTTATGGAGACCAGCTATGGTGGCCTGTGAGTCCAATCCAGTGAAAGTAAGCAGTGTTTCTATGGAGACCAGCTATGGTGGCCTGTGAGTCCAATCCAGTGAGAGTGGGTAGTGTTTCTATGGAGACCAGCTATGGTGGCCTGTGAGTCCAATCCAGTGAGAGTGGGTAGTGTTTCTATGGAGACCAGCTATGGTGGCTTGTGAGTCCAATCCAAGGAGAATGGTCAGGGTTTCCATGGAGACCAGCTATGGTGACCTGTGAGGCCAATCCAGGGTACGTGAGCAGGGTTTCCGTGGATACCAGCTATTGAGGCTTGTGAGTCCAGTCCAAGGAGAATAGTCAGGGTATCCATGGAGACTAGCATGGTGCCTGTGAGTCCAAGGACAATAGTCAGGGTTTCCATGGAGTCTAGCTATGGTGGCCGATCCAGTGAAAGTGGGTAGTGTTTCTATGGAGACCAGCTATAGTGGCTGTGAGTCCAATCCAGTGAGTGGGTAGTGTTTCTATGGAGACCAGCAAAGGTGCCTGTAAATCCAATCCAGTAAGAGTGGTTAGTGTTACTATGGAAACCAGCTATGGTAGCCTGTGAGTCCAATCCAAGGAGAATGGTGGTCAGGGTTTCCATGGAGACCAGCTATGGTGACCTGTGAGGCCAATCCAGGGTGAGGCCAATCCAGGAAGCAGGGTTTCCATGGATACCAGCTATTGAGGCTTGTGAGTCCAGTCCAAGGAGAATGGTCAGGGTTTCCATGGAGACCAGCTATGGTGACCTGTGAGGCCAATCAAGGGAAGGTGAGCAGGGTTTACATGCCAACTGTCAGCTATAACGAAGAAAGTGTGCAGAGCTAAGACCAGTGCCACATGAAAACTAAATAATAAAAATCTTTTATAAACACAATGGCCGACAATGGGGGACACAACAAGGCCATGTTATACAGAAGTAGTAGACAAATTGTACAACAGATTTACCACAATGTTCCAGCCCGAGTCATTTATTCCTCTCTCACTGCCTATCACTGAGGCAAAATGAAAGCTGATTCCGCCCACTTCTTAGTTATGCGTTGGTTTAGGCTGTGTTCATATCTGTGCGGTTTGAAGCACTTCAGCCATCACACGGCAATGCATAGCAACAGGAATCCCAATTTTTCCTATGGGGTCCAATTATACCTATGCTTTGTGATGTGACATAAAGGTGCAGGCGCTTCATTACAGGAGTCAAAACCGAATTTTTTTTCGTCCTAGCAGCATAGCAGGACATGGGGTTTGCCATCTTTACCATCAACTGTTAGAGAAATTATACTTTAAATGTCAGTTATGAAAGACGCCATTTTGTTTATCATGGCCTAGAAATAAGCTATGAATCTAGGAATAAGTTAAAGACTAGTAATAAAATGGAGTCAGCAATATAATATGCTTAGATATGCAGTTTTCTGAATATATCCTGTATTTTTGTGATGGCTTGAGGAGTTTTCAAGTCAGTATCCTGTAACCATTGTTAGATGAAGATAACAGTCTGTAACAGACACTTCCACCTTTCCTGTTCTGTCCAGAATAAAGTTGAAAATACATGAGACTGGGCATGTTTTAAGACAGGAAAGGGGGGTGTCCAGGGCTTATAAAAAAGACATGTACCACAGTATTTTCCTTAGAAATGACGATGACAGCATGAAGATGTAATGCTATTCATTTCTCTTGCATAAGCAATAAATATTACCTTGATGCCCGAGGACGGTCTGAGATGGTGAATTATTTCCCTAACAATTTGGTCCTTCGAAGAGTCGGGAGTCCCCTGAGAAGCACTGACCAACAGTGACCGATGACCGTACGGCAAAACTGTAAGTCCTCCGTCTTAAATTAGACGTTAAAAAGAGGCCGGTCCGCTGAACTTGTGCCTCCCGGGCAGCGACTTACTGATCAGCACAAGAGACCGCTCTCGGGACAAGGTAAGATTTTTATTTTATTATTAACCTTTTGTGTTAGACTTGATTAGGAATTTGATGAATAAGGGATTTGAATATATACATACAATATAGAGATTGATCGAATATTTATCTGTTTCTGTCCTATCTGCTTTACTCTTGTTGAGGGGAAATAAGTGGTCACGTATTCCCGTATAGATCCATCTGTGGCCATCCTGGATGGGCAGACCTAGTGACTAGCCCGCGTTTTGGGAAGACGCGCTCAGGGCAACCTGGCGGCAGTCGAGCACTGCGGGTGTTCTCTCTTGTGTGTTCTTGTTTGTTTCTTCTGGTTAATTGACATTTGATATAGGGGTATGGTCCCATACTAATATCCAGGTGCAGATAAAGGAAATTTGTCGATTGGATCTTAGATCCAGACAGCCTTGTAAACTGCAGAAAATCCCTTGGGGACACATAAATACTCCTAGATCAAAACCTAAAAGAACCCCCTGTTGATACAAGGGTGTGGCCTGATAGATTTCTAGGCATATAAATACCCTTGGATCAAAAATACTTCCAGATAAAGAACCCCCGTTGATACAAGGGTGTGGCCTGATAGCTTTCCAGGCATATAAATACCCTTGGATCAAAAATACTTCCAGATAAAGAACCCCCCCCCCCTGATACAAGGGTGTGGCCTGATAGATTTCCAGGTAACAAACAGAGGACATTTGGCGGACCGCAGTGTTCATGCCAGCCTCATATGTTGTATTAATCCTGAGCAGGCACATAAATACCCTTGGATCAAGGACTGAAATATTAAATGTTTTGATAGGATGAAAGAACAGTCGGGAGAATTCAGTCTCCTCGTAATTCTGTAAATGCTCTCTACAAGTTAGTGAAGTAACGATGAAAGAACAGTCGGGAGAATTCAGTCTCCACGTAATTCTGTAATTCTCTAAGACACCAGTGTTTTAGCAATACACAAGATCAGTATTCTAGAAGTGATATATCATGACTAGAAAGTCTGTGAGTGATTGCAAGTGATAAGATACTGTGTGCATGTGTTGTGTCATTGTGAGAAGACATTAACAAAAAAAAAAGAGCTCCGTGTGCACGATAAACAAAGTAGGTATGATTAATGGAAAATCTGTTAGTATGAATGAAGATGTTAAGTATATGTGTAGTCTAGACAAAGAGAATGTGGCACTTCTTAAAATGTGGAAAACAAAGTATGATTTTGATGCGTTTTTAAATAAGGATTGTTGTGTAATACTGTGTAGAAAGCTTAAAAATGATGCCGGCATGAAAATAAGAAAACAGAAGAAATTAGGCCTTCCCCAGGCAAAGAAATGGCTTGAGGAGGCTAACCATAGGTTAATTTCAGAAAACCATAAAAAGACTATGTTTTTGAACAAAGAGGAGGACAATAATATGACCGTCCTCTGAAGTTTAGTTCAGCAAGTATTGACTGAACAAAACGTAACAAACCAAATGCAACCTGACTCTCCACTGTTTGTTGTTCCCCCGTGGTCACCTGGGTCACCCGCAGATGCAACCGATTCTCTTATGGCTGCAGCTAAACCCCCTCTCAAGATGACTCTTGCTGTCCAGAGGAGTCCACAAGGGACCCCCTTTACAGCAACTGTTACAACATTTTTCGGGGACCCGGTGAACCAATTGATATCCCCCCCAGCTGGGGAACAAACAGAATGTGGAGAAGAAGAATTTCCACTAATTGAAGTTCCCTACCCTAGGGCAGGACAAAATGTAGGTGGTATAGTAGTCCCCAACACTATGATGGTCTATCGCCCCTGTACCCCTGAGGATGTTAAAAAAAATACTACTGAAGGGGTACCACATCCCAAGGTCAACATAGCTCAAATCAGGGATGGTATCATGGGAATGATTGCTAACTATCATCTTATTGGGAGGGAAATAGAGCAGAATATCAGACAGATCCTGGGTCCCAACTGGCATCATGTAGTGGGAGATTGGAGTGGATTAAACAATCAGGGAGTTGTGTTGCCTCATGATGATGCAGCACTAGAAAACAGGAGAAATGCTCTTATAGCAAGGATAGAGAACAGAAGGATGGGAAACACCTGAACAAGGTCCCGCATTCAGGACTATGAAAAAAAAAAAGAGAGGGGAGTGTTTCCTGTGAGGTAAAAGAGGTCACTTGGCAAAAGAATGTAGGTCAAACAGAGAGGAAGAATCTGAAATTTTGGATGTGTGCACTGTTCAAACTTGCTTGCATGCTAAAGTCAAGTCAGAAATAATCTTGGTTGTGAAGGGTAGATGGGTAACATTTCTGTGTGATACTGGGGCTTGTAGGACCCTAATACACCCGCTGGATATGAAAAAGGTAAAGAAAAAGGTGTAGTATATGTAAAATCTGCAAAATGGGTTGATGCACCAGGAAGTCATGTCTGAAGGTCTTACTGTGGAAGATCCACAGACAGGTAAAAAGGATCAATGTAAAATTGTAATTTTGACTAAATGTCCTGTTAATTTGTTGGGTAGAGACATGTTGCACGCTCTTGATATTTCTGTCGTACCAGTGGAGGGAGGTCTCAGAGACCATCGGCTGTGTAAAAAACAAATCACAGCTGTGGATAATGAGCCCTGATACTGGTACAGCCTGGAATTTGCAAACTGAGGGATTAAATATACCCAAAACCCTGGCAGAAATAATTGATGAAGAGTCTGTGAGGAAAAGGTATAAGGTCCAGACAAACCTCTATTGCACCATGTACTACAGAAAGATCTCTGGGCCCGATAAGTCCTATGAGAAACAGTTAATGAGTCTCACTAACACTGAAGTTCTCTTAAAATGTCTGTACTGTGATAAGGCAGGAAATAGCGTGGCTACTTGTCTCCTACCACAGCCTATTCTGCAAATATACAGGCAGGATACTGTCCTTGTGTTTCGGTCACCCAGAATTCCAAGGTATCATGGCATGAGCTAGGAGAATTTATCACGAACTGGGTCCAACTGACAGATGAGAAACTAAAATCCAGAGGGATTCAGAGGTATAGGAGGCATAAGGGAGAGAAAGATGGGTGGAGACTCGTGCAGGATTTACAGGCAGTCAATGGGGCCGTATTACCGAGGGCCCCGGTGGTCCCAGACATGCATGTACTCCTGAACGAGCCCAAGGTATTTTATGTTATCGATAACAGTAATCCTTCTTTTCCATTCCCTTACACAAAGACAGTCAGTTCTGGGTTGCATTTATGTACACGGGGAAAAAAAAAAAAAAAAAAAAAAGGAGGTACACATACACTAGGTTATCCCAGGGATATTGTGAAAGTCCAACTACCTTCTCACAAAGAATGTCCAATAATTTGTCTCGGTTTGTACCTCCCAGTGTGAGTTAAATTCTCTTGTATGTGGATGACATTCTGGTAGTAATGTATGTAAAATTACCATGGTTCTGATGCATTTCCTCGCAGACCAAGGTCAAAAGGTCAGCAAAGACTAATTACAACTGTGGAAAGAAAAGATGAAATGCCTGGGTTACATTTTATCTCAAGAAGGTAGACTTTTGCATGAGATCCGAAAAGAGGCCATCCTTCAAGTCCCAAAATCACATACCAAAAATAAATGATGTCATTTCTTGGCATGGCAAATGTCTGTAGAGCATGGATAGCAAATTATGCTATGGAGGTGGCGCCTCTTTCTGATCTCATCTACGGTTCACTAATGGCTGCAAAAGATTCCATTCAGTGGAATGTGCAAGCAGAGGATGCATTTACAAAGGTAAAGCACCTCATTGTGGGTTCTCATGGATGTTCCCTTTCTAGATGCTGACATTACCTTTTGTGTTGATGGGTCTTATAAAAAGGACGATAAAGGGGTACATCAAACGGCATACGCTATAGTAACACATGACCAGGTCATTGAAGCCAGACCCCTTCCCAGTTCCTACTCTACACAACAAGCTGAAATGATTGCCCTATCCAGGGCCTGTAGTCTAGGGGAAGGGAAGAAAATAAATATTTATACAGACAGCCAATACGCTTTTTCTACTATACACATATATGCCCAGCAATGGAAAAATAGGGGTATGATTATGTCCACAGGTAAACCAATCTCACATAGAGATCTTATCCTTGCCCTTCTAGAAAATGTACAGAAACCAACACAAGTGGCTATTTGTAAATGTACAGCACACAGAAAGGGAACAGATCCAATTACTCTAGGAAATGCACTAACAGACAAAGACCGCAAGGGAAGCTACTACAGGACCGCAAAAAACACACATATACTATACAGGTCCCCAAGAAAATGGTGAGGTACGGAAAGCTAATGATAAAACATGGTTATCAGAAATGCAGAAAACATCACCGGCAGGTGAAAAACAAAAGTGGTTATCTAAAGGGACAATGCTGGTCAATGGTATATACACAAGTACAGAAGGTAAACCCATCTTACCTACATCACTATTTAGATATGCTGCGTTATTGAGCCATGGGCAAGCCCATATCTCAAAAGGAGGGATGGTGCAGGTGATAAGGTGATAAGGTACACAACATATGGGTTTACGAATGACTCTAGAGATTTTTGCCTCACATGTCCGGTTTGTACCAGATACCATGCTCAAGGTGCCCTAAGTCCCTTAAGAGGTCATTTCCCACAACCCTCTTATCCCTTTCACACGATATGCATGGATTTTATGATTATTGTTGTTTATAAAGTGGGCGGAAGCTTTTCCTATGACACACCCAAATGGGCAGTCAGTAGCCAAAGTACTTATTAAAGAGGTGATTCCATTTCATGGGATCCCCTCTGTGATTTACAGTGACAATGGCTCCCATTTTGTAAACCGAACAATACAACAAATTGGTAAATGGTACAATATTGACAAAAAAACAAACACTGTGTCTACCACCCACAATCTGTGGGCACAGTGGAGAGACAATGGTACCTTAAAGAGTAAACTAAGAAAATTGTTGGAGGAAACAGGGAAAAATAAATGGGTTTAGTGTTTGCCAATGGCATTGTTGAGTATAAGAATTACCCCTTCTGCTAAAGGACTAACACCGTATGAAATGTTGTATGGTAAACCTTATTATATTCCACAACTAGCCACCGTTCCTCTCCCTAAAGAGGAAATAGACTTGACTTGTATAATAAGAATGTTTTCATAAAATATTACTGGGTCAGAATGTGTAAATGAGAAAAAGAGTTACCCTAAGACTAAAATGCAAAGTATACCCCCATCAGTACAAGCATTACCAGGAAATTTTACTTGTTTCTCTAACAATGACAGTAATGGTACAAATGTTGGCACCCTATCCCCTGAATACTGTGCAACTACAACCCTTACTACAGACATTAAGTATGAACTAAAATGGTTTCAGGAACAAAAACAGCAATTGGCTGATGTTTGGTGTTTGTGTGGAGATAAGAGACTAAGGCCCAGACTGCCACCTAGATGGGAGGGTAGTTGTGCCCTTACCCGATTGCTGCTTCCCTTTTATACAGTTCCTATGAGTGATGAATCAATGAAAATACCAGGTAAATACTTTTTTAAACGAATTAAGCGAGAAACACCACAAGGATCATTGGACAACCGAGTGTATATAGACGAAATAGGTGTTCCACGAGGAGTTCCAGATGGAATTCAAGCGCAGAATCAAATAACAGCAGGACTCACCTCACTCTTCATATGGGTCCAGCCCAATAAGAATGTCGACTGGATAAACTACATCTACTACAACCAGCAGAGCTTTGTGAATTACACCAGAGATGCTATCAAAGGTATAGCAGCACAATTGTACGCCACCTCTTTGACAGCGTGGCAGAACCGTATAGCGTTGGATATGTTGCTGGCAGAAAGGGGCGGGGTATGCAAAATGTTCGGCACCTTCTGCTGCACTTTTATTCCAAACAATACGGCACCTGATGGAAGTATCACCAAAGCCTTATAAGGCCTACAAATGCTATCCGAAGAATTAGCTGAGAACTCTGGTGTAGAGAACCCCCTGACGAGACTCTTTGAAAAATGGTTTGGTAAATGGGGTGATCTTACAAAAAGTTTGCTTATCTCTATTGTCATGGCAGCCGCAGTTCTTACATTGTGTGGATGTTGCTGCATTCCCTGTATTAGGGGAATTCTTAAAAAACTGATTGACACATCTTTCACAAAAACTATGCTCCTCCAGAGCGACACGGAACTATACTCGGAACCTGATGATGAATTTACAACTCTCGCTAAAGACTTATCTGTCTAAATGATAATACTTTGCTAAAAATAAAAGAAACTGGATATTTGAAGTATTGACATTATTAGTATAAAAGGGGGGAGATGTTAGAGAAATTATACTTTAAATGTCAGTTATGAAAGACGCCATTTTGTTTATCATGGCCTAGAAATAAGCTATGAATCTAGGAATAAGTTAAAGACTAGTAATAAAATGGAGTTAGCAATATAATATGCTTAGATATGCAGTTTTCTGAATATATCCTGTATTTTTGTGTTGGCTTGGGGAGTTTTCAAGTCAGTATCCTGTAACCATTGTTAGATGAAGATAACAGTCTGTAACAGACACTTCCACCTTTCCTGTTCTGTCCAGAATAAAGTTGAAAATACATGAGACTGGGCATGTTTTAAGACAGGAAAGGGGGGTGTCCAGGGCTTGTAAAAAAGACAAGTACCACAGTATTTTCCTTAGAAATGACGATGACAGCATGAAGATGTAATGCTATTCATTTCTCTTGCATATGCAATAAATATTACCTTGATGCCCGAGGACGGTCTGAGATGGTGAATTATTTCCCTAACATCAACCATTGATGGATAACCATTCCTCCCACTGACACCAATGACGGGGCACTATTTCTCCCATTGACACCAATGATGGAGAACCATTCTTCCCACTGGCACCAATGATGGGGCACTATTCCTCCTACTGACACCAATGATGGAGAACCATTCTTCCCACTGCCACCATTGATGGAGAACCATTCCTCCCACTGACACCAATGATGGGGCACTATTCCTCCCAATGACACCAATGATGGAGAACCATTCTTCCCTCTGACACCAATGATGGGGCACTATTCCTCCCACTGACACCAATGATGGAGAACCATTCCTCCCACTGGCACCAATGATGGGGCACTACTCTTCCCACTGACACCAATGATGAAGAACAATTCCTCCCACTGGCACCAATGATGGGGCACTATTCTTCCCACTGACACCAATGACGGAGAACTATTCCTCCCACTGGCACCAATGATGGGGCACTATTTCTCCCACTGACACCAATGACGGAGAACCATTCCTTCCACTGGAGCCAATTATGGGGCACTATTCGTTCCACTGACACTAATGATGGAGAACCATTCATCCCACTGGCACCAATGATAGGGGCACTATTTCTCCCACTGACACCAATGATGGTGAACCATTCCTCCCAACTGACAACAAGGATGGGGTACTATTCCTCCCATTAAAACCATTGATGAGACATTGTTTACTTCCACTAACATCAGGGCATTTTCTACCCCACTGGCCCGCTAAAGCCTGAAGGACAGTAAACTGGCCCTTTGTTTAGAAAGTTTGAAGACTCTTGATGTAAAGGAAACAGGGTTTTTTTTTTTAATTTTGGTTCTTTTTCCTTATAAGATATATAATATGTACAAAAAAAAATAAAAAAATCTGTAGTTCAAAATTACCACCAGAAGGAAGCTGGATTTTACTATAAAATTATTCAAAATTCAATAAAAATTTAATTTAATTTAATTTAATTTGTATCCAGTGTTGCATGAAGGAGTAATCGTGTGTCAAACTATCACAGCACATAAAACTGTAAAATGGCCTGGAAATGAAGTATTACAGGAGGTTCAAGAGTTTAGAAATTTGGTCAAACTAACCAGAAGTTCCTCCATCCATGAGACAAATTTCCATTATGCCTCCCCTATATATTTTCTTAGTTTATTGGACCAGTTCTATTGGTTGTGTTTTTGTCTTTGCCATTGGTTAATTGGTTTCTGAGTTGTGCCTAATGTGGACTATAGCAGTCTGGATCTGGATATTGGAGGACAGGATGTTATGTGACAGGAAAGAAAGTCATCAACACTTGAAATATCGCTTTCAATTTTAATCTGTATCCACCCTAAAATAAACCTTTTTTTTGGTGACTTGGTTTTTATCTCTCGCTATAAATAAATCTGGTCACAGTTTTGCTGCTGATCTTCTAATGCGGATGGGGATGATGCTGCTTCATTGTTCAGAATGGAAAATCTGTTTACTGACAACATTCCCACCGACAGGAAGTGATGGATATGTGGGGGTGTCATTCAACGCAGAATTCTTCCATGTCATCTTCATCTGATCATCGGCTGACGTCACAAATATTCTCATATGCCTGAAACTGGAGAAGCATTATTCTCAGCCAATGAAAACCCTCCCAATCAAAAACTGGTATTTTTTTAATTATAAGTGGAACTTAATGGGCTCAGTCAGTTCCTGGATTCGTATATATTTTGGATATTCCCTGACAAAATTCCTTACTCGGGTACTCAGCACAGGGATGGTGGGAACCCTTCATAATGGGCACAGCAAGTGTACAGACCTGGGAATTCAGCACAGGGATGGTGGAACCCCCCCCCTCCCATAATGGGTGGAGCAGGTGTACAGACTCGGGAACTCAGCACAGGGATGGTGGGAACCCCTCATAATGGGCACAGCAGGTGTACAGATTGAGGAACTCAGCACAGGGATGGTGGGGACCCCTTATAATGGGCATAGCAGGTGTACAGACACCCGGGAACTCAGCACAGGGTTGGTGGGACCCCCCATAATGTGTGGAGCTGGTGTGCATACCCAAGAATGGTAGGAACCTCTAATAATAGGCACAGTAGGTGTGCAGACATAAAAACTCATCCCAGGGAGGGAACCCCTTATAAGGGGCAAAGATGAAAAAGTTGGGGATGAGTATGGGCCCTGCTCACCTCCTGGGCTCTGTGTGCCCCTCTGTAGATAGATTCCGGATGGGTGGCAGAGCTAGCGCCCTCATGTGTCTCCAGAAAGTTTTTCAGCCATCTTCGCTTCTTTTTGTTGAAGATTAGATCTTTCATCATCTCAGGATCCTCCCGGCGTCTGCAACCAGAGCAGAGATTATGGACAGAGGAGGATGGACAGTGTGAAGAGGCCAAAAGACTTCACCTATACACAACGAGTGGTTCTGGGTGGAGATATCATTATTATTATATAGACCAGATAAAGTTCCAGTTCTAGGTGGGTGGAATGACAACTCTCTGCCCCTTCAGCTTAGTTTTTCTCTAACCCCAACAATAAACCAGACCTTATCCAAGCTTGAGCCATAGATTGCTTTACAATCCTAGCCCTAACACTAAAGTAGACTCTAAGTAGACTCTAAACCCAACCAAAACACTACCTAACTATAACTTTAGTCCTAACGTCAGCCCTAACCCAATGCCAAAGCCAAATCCTAGCCTTCACTCCAGCCTAACCTTAACCATAGCCCCAAACCCTGCTCTAACCATAAACTTACCCTAGACCCAAACTTTGTTCTAACCATAAGTTTAGCCTTAACCCTAGTCCTAACCCTAGCCAGAACCCTTGCTCCAACTATTAACCAAGCCCTAGCTCTTACCCAAATTTCTCTGCTCTCTCGCCGGCTCTCTTGCCCGACTGACAGTTACGAGCATGACTCGCAGAGGCATGATGGGAGTGGGGCTTGTAATTCTGCAACAGTTCCAGCTCACAGGACGTGCCATGTCACCTGGATAATTATAGGAGGACATTTCTGTTCCCAAGAAGTTAGAGAAATTAAGTGGTTAGCTCTTCCGCCTGGCAGCACTGGGGTCGTCGGTTCAATTCCCAACCACTGTGCCACCTGCCTGGAGTTTGCATGTTCTCCCTGCGCCTGCGTGGGTTTCCTCCGGGGACTCCGGTTTCCTCCCACACTACAAAGACATGCTGGGAGGTACATTGGCCCTAGTATGTGTATGAATGTGAGTTGGGGAGATTAGATTGTAAGCTCATTGGGGGCAGGGACTGGTGTCACTGTACAATATACAGGATAGAAATAGATGACTGTCTCCTGTATTGACTGATCATCATCACATGGCCTACCTGTTGGATTGGCTCAGCAGACTCATCTTCTCCGTTGCCGATACCTGCAGGTTTCCTACCAATCCCCTGGACGGGTTTGTTGGTGGCAGGGGGTCCTCTGGGCTTGTACGGCCCTCTGTAGAGACACCAATTACACAGAGAGACCCTTTATCTCCATAGCAATAGTGAGACCCCCCATAACCCAGAAATTGTGGGGAGCCCCCTCTAAGGAAATGTGCCCCCTCCATTTTCCTTCCATCTTCTGCAGCTTTGGGAAGGTTTATGGTTTGCTGGGACTCATCTTAGGAAGGTCCAGTATTTATTGATCAGAGCCATAGACATTCCCTGTCTGCTCATTTTCACAGCACATTTTACAGCTATTCATACTCAGGAATAAAGGAGAGAAAGAACTTTCCTACAACATTTCTATGCAAAGAAAACAAGCGCACTTTACACATGTCTGCCTGCTTCTAAAAAAAAGTTCTTGTATGGTGGTCACCGATAAAAAATGGGAATCTGGCGGCAACACGGCATGCCTTGGTGCCAACTTTCCACCATATCAGTCTCCGGTCACATCTGCAAGTTCTGGTAATGCGCACAGAAATTCACGTTTCCACGCAATCCCGGAACATGCAAAAATATGTGCCTCACGCTTGTAGTGCCATTTATTGTAAATGTCCCCCCAAAACGTGAGACCCCAATACAAGAAGTGTGGCAAAATGCGTGGGAAATAAAACAAAGGGCAACGCATCATGAGCTACTTTGCCACACTTGTGGGGCATAGGGTAATGCACTGAAATCAATGGGGGGCGCTATTCTTATTGGGTGTTAGCCAGCCAGGTGTATGTCAGAGGTGTGACTGGGGCCTTTCTGTAATAAAATTTTGCAAAATATTAATTTTCCTTCATAAATTTTGTCCACAATTTATACTGCTACATATCTTTGGTAAAAATAACCCAAATTAGAGGATATTTTTTGGTCTGTGTGAAAGTTAGAGAGCTGTGGTGCAAATCATAAAAAAATGATCACACGTGATGCACTGACGGCCTATCTCATTTCTTGCGACCCGAACAAGCCAGGAAAGTACAAATACCCCCCAAATGAGCCCTTTTTTGAAAGTAGAAATTCCAAGGTATTTAGTAAGAGGCATTGTGAGGTTTTTGATGTAATTTTTTTCTCACAATTCTTTGCAAAATGAAGAGATTTTTTTTTTCACAAAATTGTCACTGTAATAGGTTATTTCTCTCACATGGCATGTGTACACCACAAATGATGCCCCAAAATACATTCTGCTATTACTCCTGATTATTACGATACCACGTGTGTGGGAATTTTTACAGCCTGGCCACTTAGAGAGGCCCAACATGCAGGGAGCACCATCACGTGTTCTAGGAGCATAAATTACACATCTAACTTGTTGACTACCTATTACACTTTTGAAGGCCCTGAGCACCAGGACAATGACATGTGACACTGATGACAGATGGCACTAATACGTGGCACTGATGGCACGTGACACTGATGTGGGACTGATGACAGATGGCACTAATGACACGTGACACTGATGACAGGTGACACTGATGACAGGTGGCACTAATACTTGGCACTGATGACAGATGGCACTAGTACGTGGCACTGATGACAGATGGCACCGATACGTGGCACTGATGACACGTGACACTGATACATGGCACAGATGGCACGTGACACTGACAGGTGGCACTGATGACAGATGGCACTGATATGTGGCACTGATGACATGAGACACTGATGTGGCACTGATGACACGTGACACTGATGTGGCACTGATGACAGATGGCACTGATACGTGGCACTGATGGCACGTGACACTGATGTGGTACTAATGACAGATGGCACTAGTGACACATGACACTGATGACAGATGGCACTAATATGTGGCACTGATGTGGCACTGATGACAGATGGCACTAATACGTGGCACTGATGACAGATGGTACTAATACGTGGCACTGATGACAGATGGCACTAATACGTGGCACTGATGACAGATGGCACTTATACGTGGCACTGGGGACAGTTGGTACTGATAGGTGGCACTGAGGACAGATGGCACTGACAGGTGGCACTGGGGACAGGTGGCACTGACCAGTGCTGTGGGCACTGTAATTTCTATTTTGCGATCGAGTGCTAAATGGCCCCTGTGATTGGCCATTTAGCAAGATCTGTGATTGGCTGTGTCCAAGTGAAACGGCCAACACAGAATTTCCCTGATGCTCGCTCGCGGCAGCGCACATCGTGGAAGTAAACAGGAGGACGTCCAGGGATGCCCTCCCGGCAATTGAGCGCTGCGCTGTGGCCGTCCTTCGGGTATAGCGCGGGCGCGAAGTGGTTAAAGTGGTTGTTAAACCACAATTAGATCTTTATATCATCTCCTCAGTCAGATAAAAAGCTGCATCCTCGTGCCTGCGTGTTATTTAAAAATTAAATGGTTTCTACCTGTATTAAAGTGGAAATTAACCAATCGATTTAACAGTTTCAAAAAACATTTCTATTTTTGGCATGCTGAGATTGCTAACTGTCACATTGGTTGTGCTCTCAACCAAACTGTCCAACCATCCAATGGCTGGTGCCATAACGGATCACATCAGATCATATGTGCAGCATTATGGCAGTTGAAGATTACCCACTTCAATACCAGGCACTCCACCCTCCCCCCCCTTCCTGCCCAGGACAATTTTTTCAGCTTTCAGAGTTGTAGCACTTTGAATGACAATTGCGCGGTCATACAACACTGTACCCAAACTACATTTTTATCATTTTCTTCCCACAAATAGAGCTTTCTTTTGGTGGTATTTGATCACCTCTGGGGGGTTTTATTTTTTGCTAAACAAACTAAAAAACCCACATTTTTGAAAAAAAAAAAGTTTTTCTTAGTTTGTCATAAAGTTTTGTTTTCTCTTTCACTGACGGGCGCTGATGAGGCGGCACTGATGGGCACTGATGAGTTGGCACTGATAAAGTGGCACTGATAAGGAGGCACTGATATGCAGCACTGATGGGCACCGATATGCAGCACTGATATGCAGCACTGATGGGCACTGATAGGCGGCACTGATGGGCACTAATGGGCACTGACAGGCGGCACTGAGGGGCTGTGACAGATGGCACCGATGGACACTAATAGATGGCATTGATGGGCAGCACTGATGATGATGTACTGACAGGTGTTACTGCTGGGCACTGATTGGCACTGTGATGGGCACTGATTGGCACTGTGGTGGGCACTGAGAGACTTTGAGGGGGTACTGCTGGCAGTTGTTGGGCACTGATTGGCACATCTGATGGGCACCTCTCTTGGGGGCTGCGCTGATAATCAATGTGCTAATTATCAGCACAGACACCCCCCCTCTGACAGGGAGAGCCGTCAATTGGTTCTCCCTGTCAGTGCGAACTGAGGAATGCCGTTTACCGGCACTTCCTGGTACATACGATGATCACGTGGTAAGAAGCCTCTGTCAGGACTCCGGTGTCAGGACTCTGCAGCCCTGATACATGGGAGTCAGCACAGAGAGGTGAGGGTGGAAACTGGTAGGATCAGCCAGTTATTTCATACACAGCACAAGCACTGTGCTCTATAACAGGCTTTAAAGGAACAGGCTCTTCTTTAATGGTGCCAAAACACACAAAAATATATCTTGTTATAAAAACATCTTTATTGGAGTCCAAAGTTTTAAAAGAAACGGAGGGGGAGGGGACAATGAATGCTGTCCACATTTCAAAAAACAATTCAGTGCACATGTACAATATACACATAAAGTAGCTACTGTAACCAGCATGATGCTTGTTGCTCGACATGTTTCACTTTTCAGCTTCTTCAGGAACTTATAAAGCAATATGTAGCTACAAAAAGACAAATACAATCAAAATAAAAAATAAACAACAATAATTCCAAAAATTTGCATAAAGAATTATTAGTAAGTATGCATGACCGTAAATAAACATTATTATTATATACAAGTAAATGTGTATCAAAAAGATATAACAACATAAATAATATGTTCAATGAATATCCATGAGGGTCTGAGCACTATACAGAGGGGCACACAACATGAACATAAAACTCACCATGTATATAGAATGTATTCAAGCTAATGCACACTACTAAAGGGTAAAAAACTGATGTAAGAAGAGGTGCCAACACCAATGGCGGCAATTGATGGCAGGAGGAGCACAATGGGGCCGGTAGAAATACTAGAAATGTCAAAATAAAAGGATATCTATCTATCTATCTATCTATCTATCTATCTATCTATCTATCTATCTATCTATCTATCTATCTATCTATCTATCTATCTATCTATCTATCTATCTATCTATCTATCTATCTATCAACGTAGCTGGACAAACAAGACAGTTGGCTGTTGCTAGAAGACTCAACAAAAAGTCTGAGGAACCCTCCCAGGGACCAGGTACGGCTGTACCAACACAGGCCCCCACATTGGTGGCGGCTGCTACTTCAGTAATGGGAGGGTCTTCCCATCAGCTCTATATTTCCCTTTCTGTAGCTTCTGAATCACCAACTATCAATGTAGTTGGACAAAGAAGATAATTGGCTTTTTCCTAGAAGAAGATTCAACAAAAAGTCTGAGGAACCCTCCCAGGGACCAGGTACGGCTGTACCAACACAGGTCCCTACACTGGTGGTGGCTGCCACTCCAGTAGCCAAAGGGTACTCCCATCAGGCCTCCATTTTTCTTTTTGGAGCTTCTGAATCACCATCAATGTAGCTGGACAAACAAGACAATTGGCTGTTCCTAGAAGAAGACTCAACAAAAAGTCTGAGGAACCCTCCCAGGGACCAGGTACGGCTGTACCAACACAGGTTCCTACACTGGTGGCGGCTGCCACTCCAGTAACCAAAGGGTCTTTTCATCAGGCCTACATTTTTGTTTTTGGAGCTTCTGAATCACCATCAATGTAGCTGGACAAACAATACAATTGGCTGTTGCTAAAAGAAGACTCAACAAAAAGTCTGAAACACTCCTAGGGACCAGGTACGGCTGTACCAACACAGGTCCCTACACTGGTGGCGATTGCCACTCCAGTAACTGGAGGGACTTCCCATCAGCACTCAATTTCCCTTTCTGCAGCTTCTGAATCACTATCAATATAGTTGGACACGCAGGACAATTGGCTGTTCCTAGAAGAAGACTCAACAAAAAGCCTGAGGAACCAGGTACGGCTCCAGTAACTGGAGGGGCTTCCCATCAGTCCTCTATTTCCCTTTCTGAAGCTTCTGTAGAAGCTTTAAGGTTAAGCTTTAAGGTTAATCAAATATATCACATTCTAAAGGGAAAGGTAGAACAAGGGGAGGGGGAGTATGGAAGTGGGAGAGAGGGAGGTTGGGTGAAAGGAAAGGGTGTGGGGGTTCCCCCCAACCCGCATCCCCCTTCTTTCCTCCAACCTCCCTTCCCCCCCTCCTTTCCTCCCTCTCTCCCTTTTCCATACTCCCCCTCCCCCTTGTTCTACCTTTTCCTTTAGAATGTGATATTTTTGATCCCCATTTCCGTTAAACACGGCCCTCCCATGGGGTATGGATTCATGTGAGGCCTAAGGGTGAATGGAATATTTAGCTCTATTGTGTTGCTAATTTGGGGACCACTGTACCCCTCTTTATTGTTATTTGAGTGTGTATTATTATAGGAGTGTTATATATTGTAGATTAGGATAAGTTTGTATATGTTGTGGAGGTGTGCATTATTCTTTGGGTGTGTTTTGGAGTGTTTTATATATATATATATATAGAGAGAGAGAGAGATTGTAGTTTAGGATAAGTTTGGATTTCTTCTGGAGGCACTTTAAGTGGACAGAACTGATTTAAATAGCTCAGCGGGGGTAGGCCTCAGAGAACAGAGGCCACATATGGACAGCACAGAGGCTTAGGGGTTAGCCTTGCAGCACTGGGGTCCTCGTTTTAGATTCTTACCAGGACACTATCTGCATGGAGTTTGCATGTTCTCCCTGTGCTTGTGTGGGTTTCCTCCGGGTACTCCGGTTTCTTCCCATACTACAAAGACATGCTACCTTGCGTTGGTGGTGCAGTGGTGAGCATAGCTGCCTTCCCAGCAGCTGACCCAGGTTCGATTCCTGGCCAACGCCATCTCCAATACTTGGAGTCCTCAGAGAGAAAAGCGCTATACAAGGTCAATGCTGAGTATATATTAGCGGTAGAATAAAGAATGAAGTGAATGTGTGGTATGTTTGAGGAAGAAAATGTTCCCCCAGAATCTATAGAAGGTGAACTCTGACAACTGATAGAAGACGCTTAGGCTGTGCTCACACCTAGGCCTTCTGGATCGTGGGCCGAATTACTGCAATTCCCGAATTGCCGGAAAACACGGGACACGGTTGTGATACCTTACTTTCAATGGCACCCTAATCATGGGATAATATTGTCACCTGACAAATCGCGCAAACAAAAGCGTGGAACGCCTGTTTCCCAGAAGCAGTCCTGCAATTTTGTCGTGATTTGTCAGGCAACAATCGCGACATAATCACGCCTCGATTGGGGTGATGTTGCAAGTGAACAGATCGCAATCACTTCCCGCGTTTTGCAGTGATTCGGGAGTCCGGAACACCTAGGTGTGAACAGAGCCTGACCATGTCCATCGTATGACAAGAACTTCCTGCACAGACGTCCCCCCAGCAGGAATATTACACCCATACTCCCCCCAACAGGAATATTACACCCATACTCCCCCAGCAGGAATATTACACCGATACTTCCCCCAGCAGGAATATTACAGCCATACTCCCCCCAACAGGAATATTACAGCCATACTCCCCCCAACAGGAATATTACACCCATACTTCCCCCAGCAGGAATATTACACCCATACTCCCCCAGCAGGAATATTACACCCATACTCCCCCAGCAGGAATATTACACCGATACTTCCCCCAGCAGGAATATTACACTGATACTCCCCCAGCATGAATATTACACCTCCAGCAGGAATATTACACCCATACTCCCCCCAACAGGAATATTACTCCCATACTCCCCCAGCAGGAATATTACACCCATACTCCCCCCAGCAGGAATATTACACCCATACTTCCCCCAGCAGGAATATTACACCCATACTCCCCCAGCAGGAATATTACACCGATACTTTCCCCAGCAGGAATATTACACTGATACTCCCCCAGCATGAATATTACACCTCCAGCAGGAATATTACACCCATACTCCCCCCAACAGGAATATTACTCCCATACTCCCCCAGCAGGAATATTACACCCATACTCCCCCCAGCAGGAATATTACACCCATACTCCCCCCCAGCAGGAATATTACTCCCATACTCATCCAGCATGAATATTACACCCATACTCCCCCAGCATGAATATTACACCCATACTCCCCCAGCATGAATAATACACCCATACTCCCCCAGCATGAATATTACACCCATACTCCTCCAGCATGAATATTACACCCATACTCCCCCAGCAGGAATATTACACCGATACTCCCCCCAGCAGGAATATTACACCGATACTCCCCCCAGCAGGAATATTACACCCATACTCCCCCCAGCAGGAATATTACACCCATACTCCCCCCAGCAGGAATATTACACCCATACTTCCACCAGCAGGTAAATTACACCCGTACTTCCCCCAGCAGGAATATTACACCAATACTTCCTCCAGCAGGAATATTAGACGATACTCCCCCAGCAGGAATATTACACCAATACTTCCTCCAGCAGGAATATTAGACGATACTCCCCCAGCAGGAATATTACTCCCATACTCCCCCCAGCAGGAATATTGCACCGACACCCCACCATCCTGACACTGATGGGGATCTCTACTGACCTATTGTGTGCTGATAACAGGAATCCTGCTGCAGGTATCTGGGAACATTTCATAGCCAGCATCATTCTGCTCTCTCCTTCTATCAGCATGTTCCCTGTCATCATATTGGCACACAATTCCTCTGATTGGCTCCTGCAAATAAAATAAAAAATAATAATAATAATTAAAAAAAAGAAAAGAAATATTATTATTCACTTTCCCCGGGTCACTGTCATATGACGCCCTGGACTTTCAGTGGAGATATCAGGGTGACGGGTGCAGCTGCAGGCATCATCCACATACTGTATCTTTGTTTTCAGCCGGTGATTTCCTGCAATGTAAAAGCCGTCATAGCATCTGTTTAGCTGTACGATTGCTTTTACATGCAGTGAGAGGGGATGGGGTCCTCAAGGTTTTTGGGGTGAGGGGGACAGAGGGGTGAGGGGGATGGGCCCTCAAGGTGTTTGGGGTAAACGGGATGGGCCCTCAAGATGTTCGGGGTGAGGGGGATGGGCCCTCAAGATGTTGCGGGGTGAGGGGGATGGGCCCTCAAGGTGTTCGGGGTGAGGGGCCCTCAAAGTGTTCAGGGTGAGGGGGACGGGCTCTCAGGGTGAGTGTGCTGGGCTTTAGGGGTGAGGAGGATGGTCCCTCAAGGTGTTCAGGGTGAGAGGATGGGCCCTCTGGGTGTTCAGGGTGAGGGGGGTGGGCCCTTGAGGTGCTATGGATCGGGACAGTGGGCACCACGCTTGGCTGGGATGAGGGCAGCCCCTACAGCACATCTGGTCTCTGCCCCCTCGGGGGGGGGGGGGGGGGTATCACCAGTGTTGGTTCCTCCACTCTTCTCAGTTCTGGGAGACACCACAATCTCATCTCTGGTATCCTATTAGAACAGGCTGATTGGCCCAGTCCGTCACCTGACCAGGTCACACACTCCTCCATCTCTTGAATGAGAAGGTATTTCCTTCAGCTACAAACTGGAGGGGGTGAGAGGGGGAGGGGTGAGGGAAGGAAAGGGGAGTGTACATTGGGGTGTAGGGAGGTAAAGGTGAACTCTGCTGTTGAAGTGAAGAATGTCTTTGTAGAGTAATGTAACATTTTCCTTCCATTCTATTGCAGGTTCCATCATGTATGTGCAGTTCACCATCCGTTTGGCCTTCAGAGACCTCCTGAAGAGTGGTGGTGTGGGGCAGTATGTGGTCCAGGAGGTCCAGCCTGCCCTGCAGTTGCTGTCCCAGCTCAGTGGTGAGACCTTCTATGGTCCGTGCCCTTCTCCTTTGATCCGTGCCCCTTCTTCTCTGATCCATGCCCTTCTTCTCTGGTCCTTGACCATCTTCTCTGGTCCCTGCCCTTCTTCTCTGGTCCTCACCCTTCTTCTCTGGTTCCTGCCCATCTTCTCTGGTCCCTGCCCTTCTTCTCTGGTCCCTGCCCTTCTTCTCTGGTCCCTGTCCTTCTCTGTCTATATAAGGTCCCACAGGTAACAGTGCATGCCAGAGCACAAACCAAGCCATGAAGTCCAAGGAATTGTCTGTAGACCTCCGAGACAGAATTGCATGGAGGCACAGATCTGGGGAAGGGTACAGAAACACTTCTGCAGCATTGAATGTCCCAATGAGCACAGTGGCCTCCATCATCCATAAATGGAAGAAGTTTGGAACCACCAGGACTCTTCCTACAGTGGGCCACCCGGCCAAACTGAGCAATTGAGGGAGAAGGGCCTTAGTCAGGGAGGTGACCAAGAACCTGATGGTCACTCTAACAGAGCTCCAGCATTTCTCTGTGGAGAGAGGAGAACTTTCCAGAAGAACAACCATCTCTGCAGCATTCCACCAATCAGTCCTGCAGTGGAGGCCCGTGCATTGTGGGCACACGGGCGCCACCCCCCCATCCATGCACCTGGCCCCATTCAGGATGCCGGATGCATGGATTCCCATGGTGGGGGCGGGAGGGTACTTTTTGAAGCACCTGATTAGAGCCAGGGGCTCTAATAGGCTTCAAAATAGAGTGGGCTCGGGGAACAGAGAATGCACCCTGATCCCACCCAATTGTGTGATGATAGCGAATTAATTTTCGCTATTTTCACACTAACCTTCCTCCCCGCCGGTGCTGCCAGAGTCGCGAGCCCCGTGAGTGGGGCGGGGGGTCGGTGGGCACAGTGGCTGCATATGATGGGCACAGTGACTGTATTTGGTGGGCACAGTGGCTGCATATGATGGGCACAATGACTATATTTGGTGGGCACAGTGGCTGCATATGCTGGGCACAGTGGCTGCATATGATGGGCACAGTGACTGTATTTGGTGGGCACAGTGGCTGCATATGCTGGGCACAGTGGCTGCATATGATGGGCCCAGTGACTGTATTTGGTAGGCACAGTGGCTGCATATGCTGGGCACAGTGGTGACATATGATGGGCACAGGGGCTGCATTTGATGGCAAAGTGGCTGTATTTGATGGGCACAGTGGCTGCATTTGATGGGCACAGTGGCTGCATATGATGGGCACAGTGGCTGTATATGATAGGCACAGTGGCTGCATTTGATGGGCACAGTGGCTGTATATGATAGGCACAGTGGCTGCATTTGATGGGCAAAGGGGCTGAATTTGATAGGCACAGTGAGGCTGCAATTGATGTTTTTTTTTAAATATTTTTCAGTTTGTTTGCGCCCCCCTAAAAATTTTGAGCACCAGCCGCCACTGCAGTCCTGTATGGTAGAGTGGCCAGACGGGAGCCACTCCGCCAGTAAAAGGCACACAAAAACCTGGAGTTTGCCAAAAGGCACCTGAAGGACTCTCAGACCATGAGAAACAAAATTCTCTGGTCTGATGAAACAAAGATTGAACTCTTTGGACTGAATGGCAAGCGTCATGTCTGGAGGAAACCAGGCACCGCTCATCACCTGGCCAATACCATCCCTACAGTGAAACATGGTGAGGCAGCATCATGGCGTGGGGATGTTTTTCAGTGGCAGGAACTGGGAGACTAGTCAGGATGGAGGGAAAGATGAATGCAGCAATGTACAAAGACATCCTTGATGAAAACCTGCTCCAGAGCGCTCTGGACCTCAGACTGGGGCGAAGGTTCATCTTCCAACAAGACAACGACCCTAAGCACACAGCCAAAAAAACAAAGGAGTGGCTATGGGACAACTCTGTGAATGTCTTTGAGTGGCCCAGCCAGAACCCATACTGCATCGCTTTAACTGCTAATTGCGCGGTTATGCAATGCTGTACCCAAACGAAATTTGCGTCCTTTTCTTCTCACAAATAGAGCTTTCTTTTGATGCTATTTGATCACCTCTGCCGTTTTTATTTTTTTTTTTTCAAAATCTTTATTTATCCAAAACAGTTTTACAAAAAATTTTTACATCACAAACAAAACTCATACACATCTAAAACCGTACATTTACATTTACCATTCTATTATATAATCTGAGTCGCTGACACCTGTCTGTATAGCATGAAATAGAAATGTGTATAATCCGAATCTACCCCCACCCATCCCCTCACACACAAGCCATGTACTCCAAAAAAAAGAAACGAGAAAAAAAAAAACAAAAAAAAAAAAACGCCACCATAACATGCCTTATTCTGCGTCATAAACCATCTCTCTCTCACTTAGCAGTTGTGAGGAGGCACTATACTCTGTCCATCTGGACCATGCGTTAGATGATTGTTTATTGAAACCCTCCTCTATTACCTTTCTCTCCTCCATGGCACGCATCTCCGCCATCTCACTCTCCCATTCCATCATAGAGGGCATATTCGTCTTTTTCCATTTTCTGGCTATGCAAGTACGTGCTGCTGTCAAGAAATATTTTAATAGACCTTTCTTTATATTTTTCAAAGAGCCAGGTATCATAGACAAGACCGCTATTTGTATATCTGGGTATAGATCCTTACCAGTCATATCTCTGTAGATTTCAAAGATTTTTTGCCAGAATGGTTGTATTTTGGGACAGTAATACCGTATGTGAGACATTGTGCCTCGAGCTGTATGACATCTCCAACACTCCTCATTATTAATCGTGCTTATCTTATATAGATCTACGGGGCATTTATACCATCTGGCTAAGATCTTATAATTTCTTTGACCTTCCATATTCAGGATCTTATATACCTTTGATAAAACATGTATCGGTCTCTCTGATTGAGTAAGAATTTTTTCTAATGAAGTTAGAGGCCTGTCTACTTCGGCCTCTTTTGTCAAGGATAAAATGTATCCATGGAGTAGGCCGTGCAGCATCCATTTTTTTTTTGTTCCTCCCCCATATTTTCTAATGGAAGAATTTTTCCCCCCTCCATCGTTTCCACTATCCTAGTAGCTTCATCACTTTTCCATTTAAGAAATGACTTAGCTTCCCTAGCGAGTGGGAATTCTGGGTTACCAAATAATGGGGTCATAGGCCCTCTAAGGGTTGAACCATATCCCCTTTTTAACAATGTATCCCAGGCTTTCATTGTCGAGACTACTAAGAACGGCATATATCCTTCCGGCGGTCTTAGTTCTTTTTTAATCCACGGCATTGATTTCAATTTTACACCTGTTATCCCTTCTTCTAAACACACCCATTGTTTGTTGTTACCATTATGGAACCAATCTACTATTCTGGTAACCATTATTGCTTTGAGGTACATTGCTATGTCGGGGAGGGCAAGGCCCCCATATTCTTTGGGTTTATTTAAAACTCTTCTACTGATTCTAGGCTTCTTGCTAGCCCATATAAATTGCCCAATTACCCTACGGAGCCTATTCAAGATGTTTGAAGCCGGAAATATGGGGATAGTTTGTAAGATATATAATATTTTGGGGAGTATATCCATTTTTATAATATTTATCCTACCCATCCAAGAAAATGTGCCTTTTTCATATTGCTGGAGAGTTTTCGTTATTTTATGCACTATTGGGACATAATTAAAATCCTCTAGTTTCTTTAAGTCATTAGGGATGAGGATACGGAGATATTTAATGGCTCTTTCCTGCCATTTAAAGGAAAAGTCCTTTTTAAGCAGCTCTACCATGTTCTTTGGCATACTGATATTCATTATTTCAGATTTACTATAGTTCACTTTAAAGTTACTCAATGCACCGAAACGATCAAATTCTGCTATCAGGTTAGGTAGTGTTATCAGGGGATTTGTAATATATAACAAGATATCGTCTGCATATACCAGTGTTATTCAACTCCAGTCCTCAAGGCACCCCAACAGGTCATGTTTTCAGGCTCTCCATTATATTGCACAGGTGATTTGATCAGTTTCACTGCCTTAGTAATTACCACAGCCATTTCATCTGAGGGAAATCCTGAAAACATGACCTGTTGGGGCGCCTTGAGGACTGGAGTTGAGAAACAAGAAACAAGATATACAGACATCTTGTACTCTATTTCCCCTACCTTTATTCCCTGTATATCTTTATTCCCTCTAATCGCTTTTAATAAATGCTCCATTACTAGTATATATAAGATTGGAGATAATGGACATCCTTGCCTGGTTCCATTTGCTATGAATATTTCCTCCGATAAGCCACCATTCACCCGAATCTTAGCCGTTGGGTGTTGGTACAGGGCCATGATTTTATCCAACATTACAGAACCCACTCCCCACTGCATTAATGTCCCTTTAAGGAAGCTCCAACCCACCCTGTCAAACGCTTTTTCAGCATCTATTGCCACTAAACAGGATGGGATGTAGCCCCTCTGGACATATTCCAACAGTGTAAGTGTTTTCAAGGTATTGTCTCTTGCCTCTCTACCCTTCACGAATCCCACCTGATCTAGATGTATATAACTAGGTATCAAGGGGGTGAATCTGTTAGCAATAATCTTGGAGTATATTCTGAGGTCAATGTTCGTTAAGGAGATTGGTCTATAGTTACTGCACGAGGTATGATCCTTATCCGATTTTGGTACTAGAGCGATAAAAGCTTGCATACTTTGTGCACCAAAAGGCACTGTTGTAGATACTGCAATAAAGGTCCGCTTCATTATTGGTATAAGTTCTTCTTTAAATATTTTATAGAACTTTGGGGAGAAGCCATCTGGACCTGGACTTTTCCCTGGGGTTAATGAATCAATTACCCTTTGTATTTCTTCTACGGAAAATTCTTCCTCTAGCTGTGCTATTTCACCTATTGTTAACGTAGGGAGTGCTGTATCTTTTATGTATTGCTGTATATTATACTGATAGCCTTCTAGATCTTTATTGGCACTATGCTTAGGTATGTTATATAGTTTCGTGTAGAATGTCTGAAACTCTTTCATAATTCCTTTTGGGTCATATCTCATGTCCCCTGAATGTGTCTTAATCTTAACAATGGGCAATATATTACCCCTATTTCTTAAGGCCCTTGCTAATAGTTTACCTGGTTTATTACCCTGTTGATTACCCTGGGAACGATTATTATCCCTGATTTGTAGTGTCTTCTTGTTCAGCAGTGTTTGTAGCTCTGTTTTAAGCTCTGTTAATTCCATTAGGGTTTCCCTTGTTAAATTAATTTTATGTTGTAATTCGACGATCGATATTTCCTTCATTAATTGGGTTATTCTACTGTTTTTTATTTTTTTTTAACTAGCCCCATGTTTTATGAAGAGTCCTCTAATAACACATTTTAATGCCTCCCATTGGATCGGTAGGGATGTATTATCTTCAATATGGTCAATTGAAAAATCCGTTATCTCCTTTCTTATTTCTTTTACACATGCTTCATTATTCATCAAATTATCATTGAGTCTCCAGGTTCCCCTATTATTCTCGCCCTTAAGTGTGTCTATTACCAAAAATACAGGCGCGTGGTCAGACCATATAGAAGTACCTATCTCGGCTGAGGCAGTAACCTCTACCCCCTTCTGGTTTATTAGGAAGAAATCTAATCTGTGATATGATCCGTGAACTTTTGAATGAAACGTAAAGTCTTTCTCCAATGGGTGCATCACCCGCCAGATATCCACCAACTGGCATTGTACCAACATTTCTTTAAACCTAATTTTATCCTTACTGGTCTGTCCGTTGATGGTACTGTGGTGTCCATATTTCTGTCCATAACAAAATTAAAGTCCCCACCAATTATTATTATTCCTTCCGCCTTTTCCATAAATTCCTTGATCATTTGGAGTCCGACTTTGAGCTGATTTTGGTTGGGTAAATATAAATTAACAAAAGTGTATTTTTTACCATATATATTTAGTTTAAGGAGAATTAATCTCCCGTCTCTATTACGCGACTCTTCGAGCAATTGATATGGAATAGTTTTATGGATCGCAATAGACACACCCTTTGATTTAGAGTATCTATAGGAGTCATGAAACCACGTAGTATAATATCTATTCTGGAGATTGGGAATATGGTCCGTGCGGAAATGCGTCTCCTGGAAAAAGACAACCCCCACCTTCTGTCTATGGAGAGAGTATAGTACCTGAGACCGCTTTACCGCTGAATTGAGACCTCTGATATTGTAAGAACATATTTTCATTGTCTTTTAAGGCTTAAAGAAGAGAGAAAAAAAAAATTTTAAAAAAAGGAAAAAAGAGAAGAAAAAAAAAAGGGAAAGATATGACCCAATCCCACACACAGCACACACTTCCCGACTCACAACCTATTGACTCTAAAACAGTCTGTCTTACTAATATGTAAGTTCCCTAATATGGGGAATTACGACCCTGACGACCAATTACTGTCGCTCAGTCAGTGTCCACACGCTGATTTTTAAAGTTTATTCATTTATTATAATACTTCTATTTACTTCTTTAATGTTTCAAAATACCTAACAACACCAAGGATTATTTCCACTCTCTTATCTCTCCCATCCCTCCGCAGGCCCGTTCCTGACCTCCAGAGAGGACGTAGGAGAAGTCAAAGAGGGGGGGAAGAGGAGAAAGGAGGAGAGGAGAAGAGAACGGAGAGAAAAAAAAAATTATTTATATAGGGGGGGGGGGTAGGGGTGAGAAAACCCCACCCATCCTCTTCATAGCATAATATATACCTGCACTCCGCTAGAGTACTGTGCCAACAGCTCGCACATCCCGTCCCCCCCCCTAAAAACACTAATTGTAGCATTTATAAATGAGTAAAAAGTGCATAAAAATCCTACTGTCTAAAACTAATATAAAAAAAAAAAATTCTTTCCTTTCTTTTTTCTCTCTCCTCTTTATTAAAATATCCACAGTCAATGTGAAAATAAGGACTTAAACCCCGCTGAAGCCCCCGTGTTCGCTATTTACCACCCGAGTTATGAGATTTAGTGCATATCATTTCCATATGTAAGAGGTGAAAGTGCTTCATTCATACAGGAACTAAATTTAAACAAAATTAGAGGCAGTACATTTTATGAATTTGTGTTTAAACCTTACTGCTTAATCTGCTTATGATACCTTTAAGTAGGGAAAAAAAACAAAAAACAAAAAACAAAAATAAAAAAAAATCTTTTTTTTTTAAATATCCATAACCATTGTGAAAATAACGACTTAAACCCCGCAGAAAACCCCCCGTGCTCGCTATCTTCCACCCGAGTTTTGACATTTACTGCATAATCTTACCATATGTATGAAGTGAAAGTGCGTCATTACACAGGAACAAATATAAACATAATTAGAGACACTACGTTTTATAAAATTGTGTATAAACCATTCTGCTTAATCTACTTATGATACCATTAGGTTGGAAGAGAAAAAAAAAAAAAAAAACCCAGGCCCTCTAACCCTTGTGCCAATACATATAACGACAACTAATCTTTATAGCAAAGAATATCTTTAAACCAATAGTGCTCCATGTGATAGATTAGTGATCCTATTCATTGCGTATTGTAAATCTACATTCCTCTAAAAACACCATACATCCTATCCTCCAACTAATACCCCATAGTGCATAATATATAATATATAGTGCATTAAATATCAATGTGTAAATATCCAATATTCCATAACTAATATTATAAAAACATGACAAGCAGCATTCTATAGCATTATGTTTAAATCTACTTAAGGGTATCCGTTGAGAAAGTACAAGAACCAAAAAAAAAAAAAAGGGAAAAAATAGGCAAAGGTGCAATACGAATTTGTGTATACGGTATCTTAACCAATATCCATTCAAAAAACTAATCTATTGTGGGAAATAAAAAAAAAAAGGAAAAAATAGGCAAAGGTACAATAAGTATTTGTGTATACGGTATCTTAACCAATATCCATTCAAAAAACTAATCCATTGTAGGAAAAAAAAAAAAAATTTCCCCCCTCCCCCCCCCCCCCCCAACCATCGCTTTACCCACACACCATCAAGGTTATTTAATTACTTTCATGTATGAAACAGGCCAGTCCAGTATTTCTATTTCCATTAGATTAAGAGTTGAAAGAAATTGCGGAAGATCCTTCAAGTCCCTGAATATTACATTTAGATCCTCTTTTTGCACCTGAAGTTGGAATGGGAATTTCCATCTGTATTGTAGATTGTTCTTCCTTAACTGCTCCACTAGGGGTTTTAATGCCCTTCTACGATCCAATGTAAATTTTGACAAATCTTGGAAGAGTTGTATTGGGTCTCCCTCATACTGGATAGCGTCCTTTTGACGAGCAACAGACATAATTCTATCTTTTATATGAGCGTAGTGTAGTTTACATATAACGTCCCGCGGTTTACTAGGATCTTGTTTTCTTATTCCTGATATCCTATGCGTTCGATCAATTATTAGTTCATTTGCTTCTATCCCTTGTATTAACTCTTGAAAGATCTTTTGTAGAGTAGGTATTAACTCGTTAGCCCGCACTTCTTCCTTTAATCCTCTAATTCTAATATTAGATCTTCTGCTTCTATTTTCTTGCTCATCCAGACTATTTATTATTTGGTCAATTTCAGTTTCTTGTTTTTGCACATTATTCATTATTTTCTTTAATACCTGTTCCGTTTGTGAAACTTTTGTATCTAATCTAGTAGTCTTTTCTTGAGTAGCTTTAATAGATTCCTTCAGCTCCTGGATCTCCGCTTTATATGAGTTCTCCAGTCTGTGCACATACTGGTCCATATCTTCCCTAGTAGGAAGGGATTGAATGTATTTTCTCATATCCCAGTTTTCTTTTTCCATTACTTTTGGATCACTTATTGATCCTGTTGTGTCTATTAGTGAGCTACTTCTGGGGTGTTGTATTTACATTTCTCCAGATGTTCTAGATGTAACCGATGTTACCTCAATATTAGAGATATCCTGTGATGTATGTAGGGTTTGTGCTGCTTGGGGAGATTGCAATAGTAATTGTTGGAAAATCTCTTTTATATCCGATGTCTGTGTGGTTTGTGTCCCTGTGGGGTTTTTATTATTGTTCTCCGCCTTATCTTTCCTTTTTTTCTGTAGTTGTGGTGTTTTATTTCCTTTCTTCGGTGCCATATTTTTAGAGGGGCGCTTTACCTTTACTTTTTGTTTCTGCCCTTTCTTTCTTCCTATTTCCAATTTCCCGGGGAGGTGTTTTATATGTATAAAAAATAATTAGCCCCTTTGTTTCTGAACAGGTATAATATGCAGAGAGCAGTTTTTATCTTTTTACTCTTATTAACCCTTTAGATGAGAAGCCACGGATTTTTATCACCTCTAGCATATGCTATCCACAGTTGCCAGGACAATTCTCAAGAACTTATAACAGAAATCTTTCCAAAAAAAGAAAGTTCAAACATTTCTCTCCTCTTAGTCCGTGTGAAGTATTTTCCTTTATCTTTCCTTCGCTCCCCACTCCCCTTCCTTCTCTCCTACATGGGGCTATTGTATAACCTCACACCATCCAGCTCTTGGTATATGTCATTAAAGTTTTGACAAGTCCTAGAACAAGCCTGGAGTATATCAGAAGTGTTTGTCTTACCCGTATCCTGTAGCGTCTCTCTTGTAGGGTAAGGGTTTCCTCGTTGATGTTTTAGACAGGAGAAAAGTGAAACTGAAACCCCAGGTGAAACTCACGTGGACCTCCTGATCACTGCCGTTATGAAACCCACGACATTCGCCACGAAGCGCGTCCCGCCAGCGGGCTGTCCTCGCCGACTGTGTGTGCAGACCCGTCAAGGCTCCCAGCTGGCTCCTGCGCTGTCACGTGGTGTCAATCCGATCCCTCGCTCGGCACTCCACAGGTATCTCCACAGGTATCTCTGCTTCCCCTGATCTTACGATCTGCTCAGAGCACTTGCTGGTTATAAACCTTGCCGTTCCTGTTTGTTTCACAATCTCCTCAGGCTAAGCAATCCCCCGATGGTGCTATGACTTATCCACCTTACCAACCGCTCAGTGTCTGCCAACCCTCTACTTCAATCCCTACACTGGCTCCCAATCACCCAGCGAATTAAATTCAAAATTCTAACCACAACATACAAAGCCATTCACAACTCTGCCCCAAGCTACATCACTAATCTTGTCTCCAAATATCACCCAAATCGACCTCTCCGCTCTTCTCAAGACCTCCTGCTTTCATGCTCTCTCATCTCCTCCTCCCATGCTCATCTCCAGGATTTCTCCAGAGCCTCTTCCATCCTCTGGAACTCGCTACCTCCATCTATCCGGCTATCCCCTACTCTTGCTACCTTCAGGCAATCCCTGAAAACTCATCTCTTCAGGAAAGCCTATCACGTCTCCAACTAATCTCCTACCACTTCCACCAGCTCATTCCCCACAGTTACAACCTTTTGTACCACCTGCCCCACCCTATTAGATTGTAAGCTCTTCTGAGCAGGGCCCTCTTAATCCTCTTGTATTGTATTGTATTATAACTGTATTGTCTCCCTTTTATATTGTAAAGCGCTGCGTAAACTGTTGGCGCTATATAAATCCTGAATAAAAATAATAATAATAATAATGGCTCCAGGGCTGGGTATAGGCATTTGAGCATTTAAAACAGCCGTTCAATCTTTGCCATACCCCAGCGTCTTCAGCAGCTGTTCTCTGTAGCCTGTCAGCATGTCAGACACTCTGGTTCACTGAGCGGCCATCTTGGGCGTCAGCTCCTCCCCCCCCCGTTTTTATTTTTTGCGCTATAAACGGAAAAAGACCGAAAGTTTTGAAAAAAAATGATATTTTCTACTTTTTGTTATAAAAAAACTCAATTTTAGTCATACATTTAGGCCAAAATGTATTCGGCCACATGTCTTTGGTAAAAAAAAAATGTCAATAAGCGTATATTTATTGGTTTGCGCAAAAGTTATAGCGTCATTAGATATATCTTTTCAAGCCCATTTCTGGTCAGCTTTGTGTCAGTGTAACCCTTCCAGGTAGTTATTCTTTCTTGTAGAGATCACAGTACTCCCCCCGACAATGTCTTCACCTGCTTTTCTCTCCAGAAGGGCAGCGCCATCTTTGTTCAGGCATCATCCAGGGTCATCAACTATTTCCTGGGTTGATATTCCGGCTCAGAGTTGACACAGTCATGTAAACCCTGGTGCCCATGCAGTTCTTGGCTGTGTTCACAAATGTCAGCCACAGATCAGCCCTTCCTCTTGCAGCCTCTTCCCAAAGTAACAATGTACAGCCTGATCACTGGGGGAGGGGAGACTGAGGATATGCTTCCTCCTGCCTGCAGCAGACTGGTTACATCATCTCAGCCTAGGCAAAGTCCCTGACTGGAGCTCAAGGACAACTTTATAATGATTAAATATGAAGCTTTTATAAAAAATTATGTTGTGATGTATTGTGAATTTTTTCTTTAAGACTTAAAGAAAATGTAAACCCAACATTTCATATTCCTGATATGTGCCTGTTGTACCATGTACTTGTATGACTAAGTCTCCTGTTCTCTTTGTATAGTTTCCTTTGTCTGAATTATCTGGTGTTCCTGCCAGTCCCTCTGCTTTCCTAAACTGACCACACTAGGCATGAGAGCACAGTGTGGTCAGTTCTCTAGCTGTGCTGGGAACTCAGCTTGCTCTCCTCCGATTATCAGATTTGTCCTGCCCCTGCCTGCACAGCCTTTCATTGGGAAGATCAGTGTGCTGCTGTTTCTACTCCCCCAGCTCTTATGCAGCTGAGAGGGAATGTGATCACTTATGAAAAAGGGGGAAAAAAGTATTTATAATGTTTTTCATATGTGTACACAAATATTTTACCTTCCATTTTAGACTAAATGGGTTGTTTTACAAGGTGAGGGTTTACATACGCTTTAATAAAGTTATTGACAGGTCTGCTTTAGGGCTCATTCACTGTAGCCCTTGTTGCCCCTCTGAAAAGTGATCTATGGTTCAGGGCAGCTTTTAGAGGGCTGGAAGGCAATATGTCACCTCCTTATCACCCTGTAAAGCCCGGACCACTGTGCTGCAACTGCATTGCACATGGTTGCGGGTGGTGCGCTGCCCCATTTATTTGGATGGGTCTCATTGGTTGGCACGTACGTGCTGTTGCTTCAGTTGCACTGTGCCGTTCGCGGCGGCTCCCGCGCATGAGTGACGCCATTGTGGCTCCGGCCAATCACAGCGCCAGAGCCCTGATACCCGGAAGCAAGCCCCGGGCGACATGTCGGCGGCCTGAGGGGGAAACGAGGACGGCTGTGCGTTCTCGGGTAAGTACTTCTTAATGAGCTAGTATGCTATGCATACTAGCTCATTATGCCATTATCTTGTAGGGTGTCTTTTTAGTTTTATTTTGGTAGGAGGGCAGGGCCGATCCTAGGTGGGTGCACGGGGTGCTCCGCACCCGACGCCGCAGAGGTGGGGGCGCCGAAGCTCCAGAGTGCTCCCCTCCCTCGTCTGTGTCCAGAGGCGGACCCGCCGGACCCGCCGGCAACTGACAAGAGCGCATACCGCTCCCGCTGTTCCCGGGGTCCGTGCTGGGTACCGCAGTGGAGCCTAGTACCGGAACACGTGCCGGTACTAGACTCCACTAATCTCTCTGTCCGGTGCGCGTGGAGTCTCCTGTCTGCCCCGCCCCCTCTGCGTGATGGAGGGACACCTGTTGTGGGGGGGTCTGATGGAGGGACACCTGTTGTGGGGGGGCTCTGATACAGGGACACCTGTTATGGGGGGGCTCTGAAGGGGGACACCTGCTGTGGGGGGGCTCTGATGGAGGGACACCTGCTGTTTGGGGACACCTGCTGTAGGGGGGCTCTGATGGAGGGACACCTGCTGTTTGGGGACACCTGCTGTGGGGGGGCTCTGATCGAGGGACACCTTCTGTTGGGGGGCTCTGATGGAGGGACACCTTCTGTTTGGGAACACCTGCTGTGGGGAGGCTCTGATGGAGGGACACCTTCTGTTTGGGGACACCTGCTGTGCGGGGACTCTGATGGGGACACCTGCTGTGGGGGGGGCTCTGATGGGGGACACCTGCTGTGAGGGGGGGCTCTGATGGAGGAACACCTGTTGTGGGGGGGTCTGATGGAGGGACACCTGTTGTGGGGGGGCTCTGAAGGGGGACACCTGCTGTGGGGGGGCTCTGATGGAGGGACACCTGCTGTTTGGGGACACCTGCTGTGGGGGGGCTCTGATGGAGGGACACCTTCTGTTTGGGGACACCTGCTGTGGGGGGGCTCTGATGGAGGGACACCTGCTGTGGGGGGGCTCTGATGGAGGGACACCTGCTGTGGGGGGGCTCTGATGGGGGACACCTGCTGTGGGGGGGGCTCTGATGGGGGACACCTGCTGTGGGGGGGGGCTCTGATGGAGGGACACCTGCTGTGGGGGGGCTCTGATGGAGGGACACCTACTGTGGAGGGACACTTGCTGTGGGGGGGCTCTGATGGGGGACACCTTCTGTGGGGGGCTCTGATGGAGGGACACCTGCTGTGGGGGTACTCTGATGGGAACCCTGATGTAAGGAGAGACTCTAATGGGGACTTTGATATAAGCCGCGTGTGCTGCAGGTCACTCTCTCCCCAGAATGTCCCTCATTCTCAACATTAAAAGTTGGGAGGTAGGTAGTTGGTAGTTGGGAGGTAGCTCTTAGACCCCCCTCCCTCTCCTCCTCGCACTGCTGTACTAGTGAGTGGCAGTCTCTAACCATCTCCTGTAGTATGTCTGCAGTCTCTGATCATCTCCTGTATTATGTCTGCGGTCTCTGATCATCTCCTGTACTATGTCTGCAGTCTCTGATCATCTCCTGTATTATGTCTGCAGTCTCTGATCATCTCCTGTACTATGTCTGCGGTCTCTGATCATCTCCTGTACTATGTCTGCAGTCTCTGATCATCTCCTGTACTATGTCTGCGGTCTCTGATCATCTCCTGTACTATGTCTGCGGTCTCTGATCATCTCCTGTGTTATGTCTGCAGTCTCTGATCATCTCCTGTATTATGTCTGCAGTCTCTGATCATCTCCTGTATTATGTCTGCAGTCTCTGATCATCTCCTGTACTATGTCTGCAGTCTCTGACCATCTCCTGTAGTATGTCTGCAGTCTCTGATCATCTCCTGTAGTATGTCTGCAGTCTCTGATCATCTCCTGTAGTATGTCTGCAGTCTCTGATCATCTCCTGTATTATGTCTGTGGTCTCTGACCATCTCCTGTACTATGTCTGCAGTCTCTGATCATCTCCTGTACTATGTCTGCAGTCTCTGATCATCTCCTGTACTATGTCTGCAGTCTCTGACCATCTCCTGTAGTATGTCTGCAGTCTCTGCCCATCTCCTGTAGTATGTCTGCAGTCTCTGATCATCTCCTGTATTATGTCTGCAGTCTCTGATCATCTCATGTACTATGTCTGCAGTCTCTGACCATCTCCTGTAGTATGTCTGCAGTCTCTGACCATCTCCTGTACTATGTCTGCAGTCTCTGATCATCTCCTGTACTATGTCTGCAGTCTCTGATCATCTCCTGTACTATGTCTGCAGTCTCTGATCATCTCATGTACTATGTCTGCAGTCTCTGATCATCTCCTGTGTTATGTCTGCAGTCTCTGATCATCTCCTGTATTATGTCTGCAGTCTCTGATCATCTTCTGTATTATGTCTGCAGTCTCTGATCATCTCCTGTACTATGTCTGCAGTCTCTGACCATCTCCTGTAGTATGTCTGCAGTCTCTGACCATCTCCTGTACTATGTCTGCAGTCTCTGATCATCTCCTGTACTATGTCTGCAGTCTCTGATCATCTCCTGTACTATGTCTGCAGTCTCTAATCATCTCCTGTACTATGTCTGCGGTCTCTGATCATCTCCTGTGTTATGTCTGCAGTCTCTGATCATCTCCTGTATTATGTCTGCAGTCTCTGACCATCTCCTGTAGTATGTCTGCAGTCTCTGATCATCTCCTGTAGTATGTCTGCAGTCTCTGATCATCTCCTGTAGTATGTCTGCAGTCTCTGATCATCTCCTGTATTATGTCTGTGGTCTCTGACCATCTCCTGTACTATGTCTGCAGTCTCTGACCATCTCCTGTAGTATGTCTGCAGTCTCTGATCATCTCCTGTACTATGTCTGCAGTCTCTGACCATCTCCTGTAGTATGTCTGCAGTCTCTGACCATCTCCTGTAGTATGTCTGCAGTCTCTGATCATCTCCTGTATTATGTCTGCAGTCTCTGATCATCTCCTGTAGTATGTCTGCAGTCTCTGATCATCTCCTGTATTATGTCTGCAGTCTCTGATCATCTCCTGTAGTATGTCTGCAGTCTCTGATCATCTCCTGTATTATGTCTGCAGTCTCTGATCATCTCATGTACTATGTCTGCAGTCTCTGATCATCTCCTGTACTATGTCTGCAGTCTCTGATCATCTCCTGTATTATGTCTGCAGTCTCTGATCATCTCATGTAGTATGTCTGCAGTCTCTGATCATCTCCTGTACTATGTCTGCAGTCTCTGATCATCTCCTGTAGTATGTCTGCAGTCTCTGATCATCTCCTGTACTATGTCTGCAGTCTCTGACCATCTCCTGTAGTATGTCTGCAGTCTCTGATCATCTCCTGTAGTATGTCTGCAGTCTCTGATCATCTCCTGTAGTATGTCTGCAGTCTCTGATCATCTCCTGTATTATGTCTGTGGTCTCTGACCATCTCCTGTACTATGTCTGCAGTCTCTGATCATCTCCTGTACTATGTCTGCAGTCTCTGATCATCTCCTGTACTATGTCTGCAGTCTCTGACCATCTCCTGTACTATGTCCGCAGTCTCTGATCATCTCCTGTATTATGTCTGTGGTCTCTGACCATCTTCTGTACTATGTCTGCAGTCTCTGATCATCTCCTGTACTATGTCTGCAGTCTCTGATCATCTCCTGTATTATGTCTGCAGTCTCTGACCATCTCCTGTAGTATGTCTGCAGTCTCTGATCATCTCCTGTATTATGTCTGCAGTCTCTGATCATCTCCTGTAGTATGTCTGCAGTCTCTGATCATCTCCTGTATTATGTCTGCAGTCTCTGATCATCTCATGTACTATGTCTGCAGTCTCTGACCATCTCCTGTAGTATGTCTGCAGTCTCTGACCATCTCCTGTACTATGTCTGCAGTCTCTGATCATCTCCTGTACTATGTCTGCAGTCTCTGATCATCTCCTGTACTATGTCTGTGGTCTCTGATCATCTCCTGTACTATGTCTGCAGTCTCTGATCATCTCATGTACTATGTCTGCAGTCTCTGATCATCTCCTGTGTTATGTCTGCAGTCTCTGATCATCTCCTGTATTATGTCTGCAGTCTCTGATCATCTTCTGTATTATGTCTGCAGTCTCTGATCATCTCCTGTACTATGTCTGCAGTCTCTGACCATCTCCTGTAGTATGTCTGCAGTCTCTGACCATCTCCTGTACTATGTCTGCAGTCTCTGATCATCTCCTGTACTATGTCTGCAGTCTCTGATCATCTCCTGTACTATGCCTGCAGTCTCTAATCATCTCCTGTACTATGTCTGCGGTCTCTGATCATCTCCTGTGTTATGTCTGCAGTCTCTGATCATCTCCTGTATTATGTCTGCAGTCTCTGACCATCTCCTGTAGTGTGTCTGCAGTCTCCGATCATCTCCTGTATTATGTCTGCAGTCTCTGATCATCTCCTGTATTATGTCTGCAGTCTCTGACCATCTCCTGTAGTGTGTCTGCAGTCTCTGATCATCTCCTGTAGTATGTCTGCAGTCTCTGATCATCTCCTGTATTATGTCTTTGGTCTCTGACCATCTCCTGTAGTATGTCTGCAGTCTCTGATCATCTCCTGTACTATGTCTGCAGTCTCTGACCATCTCCTGTAGTATGTCTCCAGTCTCTGACCATCTCCTGTAGTATGTCTGCAGTCTCTGATCATCTCCTGTATTATGTCTGCAGTCTCTGATCATCTCCTGTAGTATGTCTGCAGTCTCTGATCATCTCCTGTATTATGTCTGCAGTCTCTGATCATCTCATGTACTATGTCTGCAGTCTCTGATCATCTCCTGTACTATGTCTGCAGTCTCTGATCATCTCCTGTAGTATGTCTGCAGTCTCTGATCATCTCCTGTACTATGTCTGCAGTCTCTGATCATCTCCTGTACTATGTCTGCAGTCTCTGATCATCTCCTGTACTATGTCTGCAGTCTCTGATCATCTCCTGTACTATGTCTGCAGTCACTGACCATCTCTTGTATCATGTCTGCAGTATGGGGGCTCTTTCTAACAGAAGCCCTCTCTGTGTGCATCAGAGAGACTCCCCTCCAGGTCCCATTAGTGTACTCTCTTCCTGTATTTTATTTATTGTTAAAAGATCATGGGAGGATCCCAGGGTAATGAAGACTTCTTAGGGGAGCATCTCTGTGTTTGAGTCGTAGCCATAGAAACATTTGTAAAGGGGAGGAGTTAGTAAGATGACCACGCCCATGTGGGGGAGCCAGAAATATTTTTGCACCCAGGCGTCTGTGACCCTAGGATCGGCCCTGCAGGAGGGTTTACTTCCTCTTTAAGAAGACACGTGGCCACTCAGTGAGGTTGGTTGAGAAGAGGTTTAATTTCAAACTGTGAACTCCCTTCCACAGTTCATACCTCCCAACTGTCCCTGATTTCGAGAGATTGTCCCTGATTTGGAGCAATGTCCCTCTGTCCCTCATTCCTCCTCATTTGTCCCTCATTTGGGTCTGATCTATATAGTTGTATATAAAATGCACTTTTTATCTTTCAAAAAGTGTTTCCCAGTGCTAAACCTTTCATCCAATTTCTAAATTACTGCATTTGAACATTTTAAAAGCCAATATAAAGGAATAGTAGTGGTAAAAAAAAGCACTTGTGGATTTAATTAATCATATTTTTGGGTTAATTCTCCTTTAAGGGGGTGTGGCAGGGGGCGTGTCCTATGCCTACATATGTATGCTAGTAGGTGTCCCTCATTCCCATCTCAAAATGTTGGGAGGTATGCATACCTAATACGTGATTCTGCACTCCCGGGTGTGTTGTGCGTGGGCACCGCTGCCGGCCGCTCCTGCTGTGCTGATTCTGTACACAGGCAGAACTGCGCTCTGTCAGTACAGAAGACATGGATCCTGTGTCTCTGCTAATCAGGGGCGCCGATCCATGCCTTCCCCTAGTACAAGCACCTCCCCCAAAGTAGTAAAACTCTGGTCAGGCACACATTTAACCCTTTGATCCACCACTGATGTTTAACCCCTTCTAAGCCAGGGTCATTAGTACAGTGACAGTGCATATTTTTTAGCACTGATCACTGTATTAGTCTCACTAGTCCCCAAACAGTGTCAGTTAGATATCCCAAATGTCCGCCGCAATATCGCAGTGCCGCTATAAGTCGTGGATCGCCGCCATTACTAGTAAAAATAAATTATTAAATAAAAATATCCCATAGTTTGTAGAAGCTATAACTTTTGCACAAACCAATCAATATACGCCATTTTGGGATTTTTTTTTTTACCAAAAATATGTAGCAGAATACATATTGGCCTAAATTGATGAAGAAATTTTATTTTTTAAATAATTTTATTGGATATGTTTTATAAACAAAAATAAAAAAATATTGTTTTTCAAATTTTTTGTCTTTTTTCATACTTTTTTTTTTACCAAAAATATATAGCAGAATACATATTGGCCTAAATGAATGAAGCAATTTGTTATTGTCAATTTTTTTTTTGGATATGGTTTATAGCAGAAAGTAAAAAAAATATTGTTTTGTATATTGTGTATTGTGACTTGTATATTATGTAAATGTAATTCTATATTGTGACCAAAATTGTCGTTATTTTTTTGTTTATAGTCCAAAAAATAAAAACCACGGATGTGATCAAATACCACCAAAAGAAAGCTTTATTTGTGGGGAAAACAAAGACATCAATTTTATTTGGGTACAGCATCGCACAACGACCAATTGTCAGTTAAAGTAACACAGTGCCGTATCGCAAAACAGGCCTGGTCATTAGGGGGGTTAAATCTTCCGGAGGTCAAGTGGTTAAGGGCCTCAAAAAAAATAAAATAGGCTGTTAGTACTGATCAATTTTCAGATATATAGAGTGTATACCATAGATTGCAGATGCTATAACTAAGAAACCAATATACTTTTTTTTATTTACCAAAGACATGTAGCAGAATACATTTTGGCCCAAATTAATTTGAAGAAATTAAATTGTTTTAATTATCAATTAATATACGCTTATTGGGATTATTTTATTACCAAAAATATGTAGCAGAATACATATTGACCTAAATTGATGAAGACATTCGATTTTTTAAATTATTTTATTGGATATGTTTTCTAACTGAAAATAAAAAATATTCCTTTTTTTTTTAATTTTCAGTGTTTTTTCATTATTTTTTTATTTTTTTTTACCAAAAAGATTGTAGATGCTATAACAAAGAAATCAAATAATATAAACTTTTTTTTTTTTTTTTTTTTACCATAGACATGTACCAGAATACATTTTGGCCTAAAATTTATGTAGAAATTAGATTTTTTAAAATTATTTTATTGGATATGTTTTATAACTGAAAATAAAAAATATTGTTTTTTTTTTTTTTTTCATTTTTTGGTCTTTTTTAATTTTTTTTTTTTTTTTAACAAAAAGATTGTAAGAAAACAATTAATATACACTTTTTTTTTTAGCGAAGCCATGTAGCAGAATGCATTTTGGTCTAAATTTATGAAGAATTTTTTTTTAACTATTTTATTAGATATGTTTTCTAACTGAAAATAAAAAATATAGTTTTTTTTTAAATTTTTGGTGTTTTTTCATTAATTTTTTTTTTTTTTTTACCAAAAAGATTTTAGACCCTATAACAAAGAAACCAAATAATATAAACTTTTTTTTTTTTTTTTTTTTTTTACCAAAGACATGTACCAGAATACATTTTGGCCTAAATGTATGTACAAATTCGATTTTTTAAATTATTTTATTGGATATGTTTTATAACTGAAAATAAAAAATATTGTTTTTTTTCATGTTTGGTCTTTATTTATTTATTTATTTTAAACAAAAAGATTGTAAACGCTATAACTTAGAAAACAAATAATATACACTTTTTTTTAAATCAAAGACATGTAGCAGAATACATTGTGGTCTAAATTTATGAAGATTTTTTTTTTTTAACTATTTTATTAGATATGTTTTATAACTGAAAAAAAAATTCTTCGGTCTTTTTTACATTTATTTGAATCTTCTGTTTTATTTATTTATATAATACAAAATAAAAAATCCCAGTGGAGATCAAATACCACCAAAAGAAAGCTCTATTTGTGGGGAAAAAACCCTGTAAATGTCATTTGTATACAGTGTTTCATAATGATGCAATTGCCAATTGAAGTAGCACAGTGCTAAATAGCAAAAATGTTCTGGTCATGAAAGGGTTAAAACCTTCTGGAGCTGAACATGGTAAAATAAAAGAAGAAAAAGGATCCTTATCCTGGTGTGTTATCTTTGTGAAATGTGTCAATATGAGGACGGCACATTTCATGGATGGGGTCGTGTTTCTTGTAATTTGCCACACATCTGAATTTGACATTTATCAATGGGAAGTAAAACAGGAATGAACTTGTTTATTCCAGAAATGGAAATCTCAACAGTCATCTCATCCTCCCCTCCCCTCCCCCACAGAATAGAGAAAATTTGAAATTTGACAGTTGAAATCCACAAATGTACTGGCTGAGGTCATGTGACCCCCCAGCAGCCTCACATCTCTGACATGAGAATATACAGCCTGACTTGTTTACAATTTAGGGGAGACTTAGGGGAGGAGTCATGTAACTAGCACTGTGATGTGATTGGGCAGTGCAGCTATGAATAGCATCTTGGCTTGTTTCCAACTTAGGGGAGTTGTCATGGTGACCAGCCCTGTGATGTGATTGGCCAGTTTGAATAGCACGATGATGTCATCGGCAGTTAGTGAACAAGCCATCCTGGCTTGCTTCCAACTTGGCGGAGTTGTCATGGTGACCAGCCCTGTGATGTGATTGGCCAGTTTGAATATCTCTATGATGTCATCGGCAGTTGGTGAGCTATAAACTGATCAGTCACACCTGTGAGGAGCACAGAAGAGTCTGACTTCTCTTGGAGTAAAGATCTGTTGTTCTGAGCTCTCTGAGATTTCTTCTTCTGTGACCTTTTCTGCGATTTTCTCTGTGTTTTTAACCAGTGAAATGAGAAAAGTGATGATGGAAAATATGATTCCAAAAATAAGACCTCAGCCATTTAATGGCTTTATGAAAAATAGGGATGCAGTCCCCACAATACCATCTGTAGGGACTCCCCGAGGCTGTGACACTAAAAACACCATGAATGTTGCAGCTATTAGAAACATCATGAAAAATGCCGTACCGGCAAGAAAGCCCATGAAGAATGCTGTAGTGGAAGTCCCACCCATCGTGACTTCCCCAAGCTGTGACAATAGAAAGAGCATGAATGTTGCAGCGATTAGAAACATCATGAAAAATGCCGCTCCAGCTAGAAAGCCTATGAGAAATATAGCAGCAGATTTCCCACCTCTTGTCACACCCCCCAGCTGTGACACTAAAAAGAGCCTGGGAAATGTTGCAGCTATTAGAAAGATCATGAAAAATGCCGCACCAGCTAGAAAGCCTATGAGAAATGCAGCGGCAGAAGTTCCACCTCTTGTCACACCCCCGAGCTGTGACACTAGAAAGAGCCTGGAACTTGTCACTGCAGGATCTCTACGCTGTGACAGCCAGTCCACCTTCATATTACACCGTCTGCTTGGAGAAGGCGGATACGGACAGGTAAGTTCTCATTTTCTCACCTATAACTAGATTAGTAGCTCCACCCACAAAACAAATCCCTCCCCAGTAACTAGCCACCCAAAACTGATTGAGCTACTGGTAGACTTAATGATGTCACTCTGCCTTATGGAGGGGAGGAGCCGGGAAAACAAAATGAAGAAAGCTCTCTAGAGCTGCACGATTCTGGCCAAGATGAGAATCACCATTTTTTTGCATAGAATAAAAAGATCACGATTCTCTCACGATTCTCACAATGTAAAATCTTTCACATTATACAAAAAAAAATGGGCTAACTTTACTGGTTAGTTTTTTTTTTTTGTTTTTTTTTAATTCATTGCATTTAAAAGACCGCTGCGCAAATACAGTGTGACATAAAATATTGCAACAACCACCATTTTATTCTCTAGGGCAGTGATGGCAAACCTTGGCACCCCAGATGTTTTGGAACTACAATTCCCATGATGCTCATGCACTCTGCAGGGTAGTGGAGCATCATGGGAAATGTAGTTCCAAAACATCTGGAGTGCCAAGGTTCGCCTTCACTGCTCTAGGGTGTCTACTAAAAAATATATATATAATGTTTGGGGGTTCTAAGTAATTTTCTAGCAAAAAAAATGATTTTAACTTGAAACCAACAAATGTCAGAAAAAGGTTGAGGCTCGGTTCACACTGCTGCGCTGTGAATTTGTTCCGTTTTTTGTCCTTTGGGAGGTGCGAATTTACCGCGATTTTATCGTGAATTTCAGGAGTTGGACATAGCTGCGATTGATATTCTAGCCAATGGAATCATAAAGTAAAAAAAAAAAAGGTGTTAACTTCCTGTCTACTTCCTGGTTTTTGTGGAGAGTAGTGTGGTGGAATTCGCACATATGTGAACCATCAATGCGATTCAAGAACGATTTACATTGATGTCTATGGAGACTAAATTCGCAAAGCAGTAAACTTGCACAAGACCCTTTTTTTTATCGCATCGCATTCGTAGAGGAATCGCAACGCATGTATGTGAACGACCGTCATTGAAAACAATGACTTTAGGGATGACATGCGAATTTAAAGTGCTTTTGACGCATCACATTCGTTATGAACTCGCATCAGTGTGAACCGGGCCTTAGTGTTTAAGTGGTTAAACTTTTTTCACTTACACACACACAGTCTATTCGATTGACAAATTGTTACAATGTTTATACTTAGTTCAACTGATAAAGAATGTTTTGATTCTTGGCAGACTGCCCAGTTTTTCTCTTCCTTTCTTTTGACGGCTGTGGCTTCAGAAGGGCAGAGAGAATTCTTTGCATAGAAAGAATTGTGAAACACTTTAATAGAAAGAATTGTGAAACACTTTAATAGAAAGAATTGTGAAACACTTTAGTAAAGATCGCGATAACGATTCTTGAGGATTAATTGTGCAGCTCTAAAGCTCTCCCTGTCATAGATATCAGAAGACAGTCCATCATCGAGCCTCACAGCCTTCATCAATAACTACTTCTGATTCCTCCTCAATGCTAGTTACATCCTTTCCCAATAATGAAGAACCGTTCTTTCCTATAACACAAATGATTTTTGTCTTTTCTCTCTTTCAGGTCTTTCTGGCAACTCATTCTGCAACCAAAAAGATCATGGCCATCAAGTCAGTTGTGAAGACTTCAGATCAACGTGGCGCCATAGAAACAGAGCAGAAGGTCATGCAGATGGCGGCAGGGTGTCCATTCCATATCCAGCTTTACACCACTTTTCAGACCAGCCATTCTGCCTGTTTCGCTATGGAGTACGTCTCTGGAGGGGATCTGTTTGATTTCACCGTAAACAATTCCCCTCTTAATATTTCCGTCATAAGGTAAGTCTCATCACCACAATGATAATAGAATAGAAAGTAATCTTTATAAGATAGGTCGTTTTACAATCCAGGCTTTTAGGAGTTTAGAATTACATTGGACTCCATTAGAATGTGTAGCTACATCAGTCCACCCAGATCTGACGTAGATACTTTAGAGTAATGTCACTCCATCCCCCATAAATTGGGGACAACGCACCTCTCCCAAGCTTAGATACTCTATATTATCATAGTAGGGTTGGGGTTCCAAATAGAATGTTCATACACATGGCATTCTGCAATCCCAGTTTCCCCAAAGCGGGCAGTGATTGCACCATGTGGGGAAGGAGATGGAGACAGTCCAGAGTCACCTAGTAACGTTCTTTAAGAGTTTTCTGATGCCGGGAGGTGGAGCGGGGTTTCTGATCATGTGATCGCCATGATTTGTGGTCACACTGGTCACATGATCAGAGAGCTCCTAATCGCATGTAGCGATTGGGAGCTTTCCTTTAGCCACCGGTAACTGTGCCAGGAGTGCATTCTCAGGACAGCTTTGTTTACATTCTAGTACCCATATATGTGGCCTCTCAGCGTTAAGACCCACCCACCTAGAGGCCACATATATGCATACCACCAGCATGAAGGGGTGAACACTTCTGGACCAGTGATGTACCGGTACCTTATTACCCTGGTACTGTTTTTTAGAGGTGGCGGTCTAACTAACCGCTGGATTCATTTTATATGCAGCAGGAGGGGACTTCCTCCACTCCCGGCACCTACCACAGCTTTCTTAGGCTCTCTCATCCTACCGGGAGACCCAGACGACCAGCCGGCACGTTTACTGAACAAAGCTGTGATCGGCTTTAATCGGCTCTCCGCTATGGTAACCCGGATGTGATGACATTGTGACCTGACATTTTTAAGGAATCAAAATCATTGAAAAACACAGATCTCGGTGTTGTGAAGGGCAGAGAGACTTGGGGTCTTATAGTACCGGTCTCATGCCTATTGCTGTGACAAGCATGTTTACGGCCTGGATCCTACTAATGGGTTCTCCCAGGAGACTCCAGAATCTGGGATCTGGTAAAACCAGAAATGGTGAGCAGGTGCCATACCCAGAACTCCAACCGTACTGTCACCTAAATAACCTCAAAGGTGGGACCGGTAATGGGATAGAGCCAGGAACTCCCTCCCCATGCCCATGGATAATGTTTCTACTTAAGTTTAATGACTGTAAAATGTAATTCCTTCATAATCTAATTTTTTCTCTTTTATAGATTTATTGCGGCGGAAATATGCTGTGGATTGGAGTTCCTTCACAAGCGTGGCATTGTTCATAGAGACATCAAGTTAGGTAACATCCTAATGGACAAGAATGGTCATGTCCGTATTGCAGACTATGGATTGGCAGTAATGGATCTGTTCGGTAATAAGAAGGTGATGGGTGAAGCCGGAACAATTGGATACATGGCGCCAGAAGTAAGTCACGCTCTGTTTACCCATCTCTAGGCCTCATCTATTCAGTAGATCACAATCCAATCACTATCCCCCTGATACTTGTAATATGAACATTTTAGACTGCATACAGAACACTGCAATGTAAATCACCTGATTGGCAATCATTAAGCTCTTTTATCTTTTTAATAATTTGTTAACCACTTGCCGACAGCCGCACAAACATATACGTCGACACAATGACATGGTCAGGCAAATGGGCGTACAGGTACGTCCCTTTAAATTTGCCGCCGTGTGGTCGCACGCGAGCTCTGTGATAGTGCCCGTGGGACCCGCAAACTCGATGTCCGCTGGTGTCCCGCGATCGTGTCACGGAGCTGAAGAACGGGGAGATGTCAGTGTAAACACAACATCTCCCCGTTCTTCCTAGTGACATGTCACTGTTCGTCTGCTTCCTCTCATCGGGAGCAGTGCCGAATCGCAAAAAGTGCTCTGGTCTTTGGCCAGCCAAATGGTCCGGGGCTTAAGTGGTTAATATATGTCCATGGGGGGGCAGCCATTGCGTATGCCGCCTCTGCCTCCTGGTTTAGCGGTTGGGCACAGTGGTTGTTCTTTGCCATTTCTCTTGCTTAAAGAAAGCCTAGCTACAATATCTATAATAATGGACATATGAAATAGGAAACATAAAAATTTAAAAAGGTACTACAAGGTTAATGTTGCGATGATTTCTACTGGAGAGGAGATATCACTACCTGCTCTCTGTTACACTCTGCAGAATTATGGCCCTTTCATTAAATGCATGCCACTGTGTAGAGCCTGTGGTATCCTATGAAGTTCTATATACTTAGCATAACAAAGAGAACTCTGATTTGATTAGGGTCACATGACTAGGCTCTCGCTCAAGTTTTTTTTTTTTTTTATGTTTACACCCATTCCCTGTAATAGCACTCAAAGTCCCAATTCCACCACTGTGCTTCATAAATGTAATTTTTATTAAAGTAGCGCTATTGCCACAGTAAGGACATACTGGTGCTTTGTAAATGCCTCCCTTAGAATACATGTTCAATGAATACATAATATTATTTCCCCTATAAAAGGATGGTAAGTTTGTAGGAACTAAGTAACTGATTTCTCTTCTCTGATTGGCAGGTTATCAATGGCGACTTCTACCAGTTTAAACCCGACTGGTTTTCATTGGGGGTTCTCATATACGAGATGGCTACCGGCACTGTGCCATTCCCTGCCCCCAACATGCAGGCATATAGGAAGGTTGTGAATTACGAAGATCCTGTTTACCCCGCAGACATGGATCCACACCTGAAGATCTTCATAGACGGAGTAAGTACAAGACATTTTTAATTTTGAAGAGGCACAGGGAAGGTTTCTAGGCCTACTACTGCTGCTTTAGGGGTATAATGTAGGAGTGTTGCCAATTCTGGTTGTCAGCTGGATTGTTGGGTAGTTTGGCTTCTTCATCCCATGGTGAAGATCCAATGGGAATAACCCATTCCTGGGGCTGAGGGCTCAGAAGATGATGCCACATGGGGTCAATCACTGATGTGCACATTGTATGAGGTTATTAAAGCAGAACTCCTCCCCATGTATTATTGTTTTGAATATAGTGGGGAGGATTAGATCACCTGCCGTCATTTTAGACTTGTCTGTGTCCCTGTTGTGGACATTTTGTTTCATATCCTGTCCTGGGGACATGGAAATCTCACCAAGGAGGGACACAGAAAGCAACCACAACCTAACAGAGAGGTTCTAACCCTTTCCAACTCCATTCATCAAACTGCTTTTATTGCCCTGTGCTGATGAATTATGTTAATGAGAAGAAAAAAAGATCTTTAAAAATAGCCAATCTCCTCCCTTTTCTTGTGGCTGTAATTCTACTTTAAGTGTCACCGCCAATCTAAAGAGCTCAGGCAGTTAGAAGCGATCTAATGGCGGCACATCATAATGTGTACTCATTTGTTGTACTGGAAAATAATATGAATTCCATCCATGTCAGTAGACATCCAGCGCCTGTATTTGGCTATATGTGTGTCTTCACATGCTATGATCCTCCAATGGGTGAAAGGACCGCCCAGGAGGAGACGCAGTGTAATCAAAGTTTTTTTTTCTTTTCTAAAAAGTGCAAAATGAACTCAAAATAACTTAATTTCTCTTTTATAGCTGCTATGCAAATGTCCGGACAAGAGGCTTGGAGACGGCAAAAAAATAAGACAGCATTCATTCATGAGGCTTATCGATTGGAAGTCGCTGGAACAAGGGAAAGGACAGCCCCCTTTCTCAGTATGCCCTGTAAGTACACAAATCTTTATAGGATGAGGATTCAAAAAGAAGATTGTTACACACTGTAAGGAGCATTGCTATGTCCTTACAGCTAATGTAGGGGGGTACAGACATATCCCAGCCTGTAGGAAAACCTCACAGACTAATCAGTCAATATTTCATTCTCTACGGGAGAAGTAAATAAGATTGAAACTTTCTATGCATCAGACGCAATGGGGATGATTTACTAAAACTGGAGAGTGAAAAATCTGATGCAGCTGTATATGGTAGCCAATCAGCTTCTAACTTTTCGCTTGTTCAATAAAGCTTTGACAAAAAAAAGCTGATTGGTTACCATGCAGAGCTGCTCCAGGTTTTGCACTCTCCAGTTTTAGTAAATAAACCCCATTGGTGCACAGCTGGGAGTGATAGTTGAAGTGAGAAGGTGCAATGGTTGATAATACAATGTCTGGGATGTCTAGGACATTTGGCTTCGACCATCATGATGTGGTGGAAGGCATGGGACCAGACATGTAGTTTGCTTCTAGATTGGTATCCTATCTGCTCCTCCACTGCATGGAAAGAGGAAGAAGGTTCTAGCTTGTATTAAAGAAGTTGTTCGATGTTAAAGCCCAACTCAAAAAATAAATAAATCGCGCAGTAGGCAACCACCACCCCCACCCCACCCTGCACTCTAATAGGGCGTACACACGGTCGGACTTTGTTTGGACATTCCGACAACAAAATCCTAGGATTTTTTCCGACAGATGTTGGCTCAAACTTGTCTTGCATACACACGGTCACACAAAGTTGTCGGAAAATCCGATCGTTCTGAACGCGGTGACGTAAAACACGTACGTCTGGACTATAAACGGGGCAGTGGCCAATAGCTTTTATCTCTTTATTTATTCTGAGCATGCGTGGCACTTTGTCCGTCAGGTTTGTGTACACACAATCGGAATTTCCGACAACGGATTTTGTTGTCGGAAAATTTTATCTCCTGCTCTCCAACTTTGTGTGTCGGAAAATCCGATGGAAAATGTCCGATGGAGCCCACACACGGTCGGAATTTCCGACAACACGCTCCGATCGGACATTTTCCATCGGAAAATCCGACCGTGTGTACGGGGCATAATGCTTTATTGCTTGTAAACTCTAGGGGCATTGAAAGAGGGACCTAGCCCTAACCTCTCTGCATCATCAAGTACAATACAGGCCTATCAGTCCTACATTGTATGTGAGGGGATAAGAATGTGACCATGGCTGGGAAAGCTTTAGAGAGGGTCTGTGAGGGATCTGTTGCATAGATAGAAGGCTGTCCAAAGCAAGGAATAAATTATTACGCCTTATTCCTCTACCCCTAGGCAAAAAATCCCCCCCCCCCAACGCAAATACTGCAAGGGTAATTTATACTTGTTTCTGGAATTGGGCTTTAAGCAATATTCTGATATTTACTCAGGTCAGAGATCTATGAATACAGAATCTCATTTTTGTTTTTTCATTTTGCAGGGCTTGGACATTGACATGGAAACAACCTGTCGCCTTACTCCATCAGCGATAGATGTCAAGGCATTGGACATTCCAGGAAAGAAATTATTCTTGCCTGGATTCCTAAACATCGACATGTCGTGAGGACACCTGTCAACATGTAGTGTGTGGTGTGTTGTGTGTAGTGTGTTGTGTGTTGTGTGTAGTGTTTAGTGTGTTGTCTTTAGTATTTAGTTGACAGTGTGTGCCAGCAATGCCAGCAAGGTGCCAGCCAGCGAGCCACCCACATTAGGGTGCCAGCCAGCAAGTCACCCACATTAGGGTGCCAGCCAGCAAGTCACCCACATCAGGGTGCCACCCAGCAAGTCCACCCACAGCAGGGTGCCAGCCAAAAAGCCCACCCACATCAGTGTCCCAAACAGCAAGCCACCCACAGCAGGATGCCAACCAGCAAGCCCACCAACAGCAGGGTGCTGTCAGCCTATGTTACGCTATGGGGACGGAGCAGCCAGGCAGCCGGGGAACACAGGTCCTAATTTGTGTGCATTCAGGGCCACTCACCCACTACTGCATACCTGTCAAATTAGGGCTGTGTTTGTCCAGCTGCTGCGTCCCCTTAAAGGGGTGGATGGACATGATGATGAAGATTCCACATATTTGGACAATAGTTCTTGATGTGACATAATACCCGGATTTGACCTATATATACCGATATATTCATGAGAAATTTGGAGAGGACTGTTCATCTGTAAAGACATTGATATCATCTTCAGAAGATCCAGATGAACAAAGATTCAAAATCAAACAAAAAAAACTGCACTGTACAGAGGAGCCACCCACAGCAGGGTGCCAGCCAGCAAGCCCACCTGCAGCAGGGTGCCAGCCAGCAAGTCAGCTACAGTAGAGTGTCAGCCATAAAACGCCCACCCACAGCAGGGTGCCACCCAGCAAGCCACCCACAGCAGGATGCCAACCAGCGAGCCCACCAACAGCAGGGTGCTTGCAGCCTATGTTACGCTATGGGGACGGAGCAGCCGGGCAGCCGGGGAACACAGGTCCTAATTTGTGTGCATTCAGGGCCACTCACCCACTCCTGCACACCTGTTAAATTAGGGCTGTGTTTGTCCAGCTGCTGCGTCCCCTTAAAGGGGTGGATGTGGGAGGTGTGCAAGCCACCCACAGCAGGATGGCAACCAGCAAGCCCACCAACAGCAGGCTGCTTTCAGCCTATGTTACTCTATGGGGACGGAGCAGCCGGGCAGCCGGGGAACACAGGTCCTAATTTGTGTGCATTCAGGGCCACTCACCCACTCCTGCACACCTGTCAAATTAGGGCTGTGTTTGTCCAGCTGCTGCGTCCCTTTAAAGGGGTGGATGTGGGAGGTGTGCAAGCCACCCACAGCAGGATGCCAACCAGCAAGCCCACCAACAGCAGGGTGCTGTCAGCCTATGTTACGCTATGGGGACGGAGCAGCCGGGCAGCCGGGGAACACAGGTCCTAATTTTTGTGCATTCAGGGCCACTCACCCACTCCTGCATACCTGTCAAATTAGGGCTGTGTTTGTCCAGCTGCTGCGTCCCCTTAAAGGGGTGGATGGACCGTTCATCTGTAAAGATATTGATATCATCTTCAAAAGATCCAGATGAACAAAGATTCAAAATCAAACAAAAAAAAAACTGCGCTGAACAGAGGAGCCACCCACAGCAGAGTGCCAGCCAGCAAGCCCACCTGCAGCAGGGTGCCAGCCAGAAAGCCCACCTGCAGCAGGGTGCCAGCCAGAAAGCCAGCCACAGTAGAGTGCCAGCCATAAAACGCCCACCCACAGCAGGGTGCCACCCAGCAAGCCACCCACAGCAGGGTGCCAGCCAGCAAGCCCACCCACAGCAGGGTGCCAGCCAGCAAGCCCACCCACAGAAGGGTGCCAGCCAGCAAGCCCACCCACATCAGGTTCCCAACCAGCAAGCCACCCACAGCAGGATGCCAACCAACAAGCCCACCAACAGCAGGGTGCTGTCAGCCTATGTTACGCTATGGGGACGGAGCAGCCGGGGAACACAGGTCCTAATTTGTGTGCATTCAGGACCACTCACCCACTCCTGCATACCTGTCACCTATTCTGGTAGGCTATCACAAAGAGAGAAATAAAGGGGGATGGGTGGAGAAGGAAGGAAGGAAGGAAGGAAGGAAGGAAGGAAGGAAGGAAGGAAGGAAGGAGAAAAAAAGAGAAAGAAAGAGAGAAAGAGAAAAAAAGATGGAAGGAGAGAAAGAAAGAGAAAGAAAGATTGAAGGAAAGAAAGAAAGAGAAAAAAAGATGGAGGGAAAGACAAAGTATGTATAGTACTGTATAGAGAGGAGACTATTTGTTTAGCTAGCGCCAGACGGCAAGGATTTCATTTACTGTTTGTTTGTTTTTATTTTGCAGACCTCCTGCAAAGAAACCTGGCATCTGTCAGATTTTGAAGAAAGTGCCCATTTGCTGACTGTCATTCAGAAAAAGGTGATTGCCCACGAGCTATTTCCCCACAAGACTTTGATATCATCTTCAGAAGATCCAGATGAACAAAGATTCAAAAAACAAACTGCACTGTACAGAGGAGCAACCCACAGCAGAGTGCAAGCTAGCAAGCCCACCTGCAGCAAGGTGCCAGCCAGAAAGTCCACCCACAGCAGGATGCCAGCCAGCAAGCCACCCACATCAGGGTGCCAGCCAGCAAGCCCACCCACATCAGGGTGCCAGCCAGCAAGCCCACGCACAGCATGGTGCAAGCCAGCCACAGCAGGGTGCCAGCCAGCAAGCCCACCCACAGCAGGGTGCCAGGCAGCAAACCCCCCCTGCATCACGGTGCCAGCCAGCAAGTCCACCCACAGCAGGGTGCCAGCCAGCAAGCCCACCCACATCAGGGTGCAAGCCACCCACATCAGGGTGCCAGCCAGCAAGCCCACCCACAGCAGGGTGCCAGACAGAAAGCCCACCCACATCAGGGTGCAAACCAGCAAGCCCACACATAGCAGGGTGCTGTCAGCCTATGTTACGCTATGGGGACAGAGCAGCCGGGGAACACAGGTCCTAATTTGTGTGCATTCAGGGCCACTCACCCACTCCTGCATACCTGTCACCTATTCTGGTAGGCTGTCACAAAGAGAGAAATAAAGGGGGATGGGTGGAGAAGGAAGGAAGGAAGGAGAAAAAAAGAGAAAGAAAGAGAGAAAGAGAAAGAAAGATGGAAGGAAAGAAAGAAAGAGAAAGAAAGATGGAAGGAAAGAAAGAAAGAGAAAAAAAGATGGAAGGAAAGAAAGAAAGAGAAAAAAAGATGGAAGGAAAGAAAGAAAGAGAAAAAAAGATGGAGGGAAAGAAAGAGTATGTATAGTACTGTATAGAGAGGAGACTATTTGTTTAGCTAGCGCCGGACGGCAAGGATTTCATTTACTGTTTGTTTGTTTTTATTTTGCAGACCTCCTGCAAAGAAACCTGGCATCCGACAGATTTTGAAGAAAGTGCCCGTTTGCTGACTGTCATTCAGAAAAACTGCAAACCATCAAAAGATATTGTGATGGCCACCCACAGATGTATAATCTCTATGGAGTAATCCGATCGCCTTCGGGGGTCAGGAAGGAATTTTTTCCCTGTTGGAGCAAATTACACTATGCTTCATTAGGGTTTTTTTCGCCTTCCTCTACATCAACTGTGGGGTCTGAATAATACAAAAAAAAAAAACTGCACTGTACAGAGGAGCCTTGACGAGGCAGTGCAGCTTCCACATACATTTGCAAATGTGTGCAATGTGACTGCCTGCATGGGGATGCACCCACCGCCCTCACACAGGGTACGGATTCATATGTCTTGTGTGAACGAGGCCTTAGGACCGCACTTTACAGAGCAGCCTTGGCAAAGTAGTGTAGCTTCCCCATTTGCAAATGTGTGCAACTAAGACCTCTGTTTTTAATGTCAAGTGTTAGATTGTGCCTTTTTGATTTATTTGCAGGCTAGCTGGTAAGTGTGCTGGGAAATCTTTTGTTTTTGTGCTGTGCAAAGCCCTTCCATGTGAACTTACTTCAAAAGCTAATTATAAACTGCTGTAGCTGCCCTGCTTTGTACACTGTTTTTGGATACAACTTTAATATAAACTACATGTATAAAACAAAAACTGGGTTAGTTGTCTGGTTTTGTAAACTGTTTTTAAGTAAAGCTTTAATAAAAACTACAATTTATAAAAAAAAACTCTGGTACTTGTCCTGTTTTGTATACTATTTTTACACAAAACTTTAATAAAAAACTGCAATTATAAAAAAACAGGGGGGTAGTGGTCTTGTACTGTATACTGTTTTTGGATGAAACTTTAATACAAACTACAATTATATATAAAAAACACTCAGGTAGTTGTCATTCTTGTAAAGACAGTCTTAATGCATTGTATCGATATTATACATATGCAATTTTCTGTTGTCAATAAACATCTGTCATGCTGATCCCCTGGCTCTGAGCCTTTCTCTTGCACTGACCCAGAACAAATACACAGATTAGGAGATCTGCTTTCATTGGCCCCATGCTTGTTCTGGGTCACAGCCAGGTAATCAGCATTTTCAGAAGCTGGTGAGCACTGACAAGCTGTGTATTTCTCTCATATTATATTTTAACCTGTGAGGATGGAAACATTGGCTCCGCCATTGCTGACTTGTTAAAAGTACAGCTGTTGTCATTGTGTTCTGAGAGATGTCCCTCCACCAAACTGTCTCAGACTTACTGTACACAAAGAGGAGCCATTCTTCTGTATCTCCGGGGATCCCATCTTCATAGAGACCAGCTATGGTGGCCTATAAGTCTAATTATAAGTCTAATTCAGGGAGTGGTCAAGGTTTCCATGGAGACCATCTATGGCTCTCTATATGTCCAATCCAAGGAGAGTAGTTAGGGTTTCCATAGAGACACGCTATAGTGGCTTGAGATTCCAACCCAGTGAGAGTGAGTAGTGTTTCCATGGATACCAGCTATGGTGGCCTGTGAGGATAATCCAAGGAAGGGCCATGGCAGTCTGTGATTTCAAGCCATGGAGGGTGGGCAGTATTTCCATGCAGGCCAGCTATGGCGGCCTGTGAGTCCAACCCAAGGATAGTGGTGGGGGTTTCCATTGAGACCAGCTATGGCGGCCTGTGAGGATAATTCAGGGAGAGGGGGCAGTGTTACCATGGAGACTAGCTATGGTGACCAGTGAGGCCAATCCAGGGTAAGTGAGCAAGGTTTCCATGGAGACCAGCTGCAGTGGTCTGTGAGTCCAGTCCAAGGAGAATAGCCAGGGTTTCCATGGAGACTAGCTATGGTGCCTGTGAGTCCAAGAATAGTCAGGGTTTCCATGGAGACTAGCTATGGTGGCCAATCCAGTGAGAGTGGGTAGTGTTTCTATGAAGACCAGCAATGGTGCCTGTGAACCCAATCGAGTGAAAGTGGGCAGTGTTTTTATGGAGACCAGCTATGGTGGCCTGTGAGTCCAATCCAGTGAAAGTGGGCAGTGTTTCTATGGAGACCAGCTATGGTGGCCTGTGAGTCCAATCCAGTGAGAGTGGGTAGTGTTTCTATGGAGACCAGCTATGGTGGCCTGTGAGTCCAATCCAGTGAGAGTGGGTAGTGTTTCTATGGAGACCAGCTATGGTGGCCTGTGAGTCCAATCCAAGGAGAATGGTCAGGGTTTCCATGGAGACCAGCTATGGTGACCTGTGAGGCCAATCCAGGGTACGTGAGCAGGGTTTCCGTGAATACCAGCTATTGAGGCTTGTGAGTCCAGTCCAAGGAGAATAGTCAGGGTATCCATGGAGACTAGCATGGTGCCTGTGAGTCCAAGGACAATAGTCAGGGTTTCCATGGAGTCTAGCTATGGTGGCCGATCCAGTGAAAGTGGGTAGTGTTTCTATGGAGACCAGCTATAGTGGCTGTGAGTCCAATCCAGTGAGTGGGTAGTGTTTCTATGGAGACCAGCAAAGGTGCCTGTAAATCCAATCCAGTAAGAGTGGTTAGTGTTACTATGGAAACCAGCTATGGTAGCCTGTGAGTCCAATCCAAGGAGAATGGTGGTCAGGGTTTCCATGGAGACCAGCTTTGGTGACCTGTGAGACCAATCCAGGGTGAGGCCAATCCAGGAAGCAGGGTTTCCATGGATACCAGCTATTGAGGCTTGTGAGTCCAGTCCAAGGAGAATGGTCAGGGTTTCCATGGAGACCAGCTATGGTGACCTGTGAGGCCAATCAAGGGAAGGTGAGCAGGGTTTACATGCCAACTGTCAGCTATAACGAAGAAAGTGTGCAGAGCTAAGACCAGTGCCACATGAAAACTAAATAATAAAAATCTTTTATAAACACAATGGCCGACAATGGGGGACACAACAAGGCCATGTTATACAGAAGTAGTAGACAAATTGTACAACAGATTTACCACAATGTTCCAGCCCGAGTCATTTATTCCTCTCTCACTGCCTATCACTGAGGCAAAATGAAAGCTGATTCCGCCCACTTCTTAGTTATGCGTTGGTTTAGGCTGTGTTCATATCTGTGCGGTTTGAAGCACTTCAGCCATCACACGGCAATGCATAGCAACAGGAATCCCAATTTTTCCTATGGGGTCCAATTATACCTATGCTTTGTGATGTGACATAAAGGTGCAGGCGCTTCATTACAGGAGTCAAAACCGAATTTTTTTTGTCCTAGCAGCATAGCAGGACATGGGGTTTGCCATCTTTGCCATCAACTGTTAGAGAAATTATACTTTAAATGTCAGTTATGAAAGACGCCATTTTGTTTATCATGGCCTAGAAATAAGCTATGAATCTAGGAATAAGTTAAAGACTAGTAATAAAATGGAGTCAGCAATATAATATGCTTAGATATGCAGTTTTCTGAATATATCCTGTATTTTTGTGATGGCTTGAGGAGTTTTCAAGTCAGTATCCTGTAACCATTGTTAGATGAAGATAACAGTCTGTAACAGACACTTCCACCTTTCCTGTTCTGTCCAGAATAAAGTTGAAAATACATGAGACTGGGCATGTTTTAAGACAGGAAAGGGGGGTGTCCAGGGCTTATAAAAAAGACATGTACCACAGTATTTTCCTTAGAAATGACGATGACAGCATGAAGATGTAATGCTATTCATTTCTCTTGCATAAGCAATAAATATTACCTTGATGCCCGAGGACGGTCTGAGATGGTGAATTATTTCCCTAACAATTTGGTCCTTCGAAGAGCCGGGAGTCCCCTGAGAAGCACTGACCAACAGTGACCGATGACCGTACGGCAAAACTGTAAGTCCTCCGTCTTAAATTAGACGTTAAAAAGAGGCCGGTCCGCTGAACTTGTGCCTCCCGGGCAGCGACTTACTGATCAGCACAAGAGACCGCTCTCGGGACAAGGTAAGATTTTTATTTTATTATTAACCTTTTGTGTTAGACTTGATTAGGAATTTGATGAATAAGGGATTTGAATATATACATACAATATAGAGATTGATCGAATATTTATCTGTTTCTGTCCTATCTGCTTTACTCTTGTTGAGGGGAAATAAGTGGTCACGTATTCCCGTATAGATCCATCTGTGGCCATCCTGGATGGGCAGACCTAGTGACTAGCCCGCGTTTTGGGAAGACGCGCTCAGGGCAACCTGGCGGCAGTCGAGCACTGCGGGTGTTCTCTCTTGTGTGTTCTTGTTTGTTTCTTCTGGTTAATTGACATTTGATATAGGGGTATGGTCCCATACTAATATCCAGGTGCAGATAAAGGAAATTTGTCGATTGGATCTTAGATCCAGACAGCCTTGTAAACTGCAGAAAATCCCTTGGGGACACATAAATACTCCTAGATCAAAACCTAAAAGAACCCCCTGTTGATACAAGGGTGTGGCCTGATAGATTTCTAGGCATATAAATACCCTTGGATCAAAAATACTTCCAGATAAAGAACCCCCGTTGATACAAGGGTGTGGCCTGATAGCTTTCCAGGCATATAAATACCCTTGGATCAAAAATACTTCCAGATAAAGAACCCCCCCCCCCTGATACAAGGGTGTGGCCTGATAGATTTCCAGGTAACAAACAGAGGACATTTGGCGGACCGCAGTGTTCATGCCAGCCTCATATGTTGTATTAATCCTGAGCAGGCACATAAATACCCTTGGATCAAGGATTGAAATATTAAATGTTTTGATAGGATGAAAGAACAGTCGGGAGAATTCAGTCTCCTCGTAATTCTGTAAATGCTCTCTACAAGTTAGTGAAGTAACGATGAAAGAACAGTCGGGAGAATTCAGTCTCCTCGTAATTCTGTAATTCTCTAAGACACCAGTGTTTTAGCAATACACAAGATCAGTATTCTAGAAGTGATATATCATGACTAGAAAGTCTGTGAGTGATTGCAAGTGATAAGATACTGTGTGCATGTGTTGTGTCATTGTGAGAAGACATTAACAAAAAAAAAAGAGCTCCGTGTGCACGATAAACAAAGTAGGTATGATTAATGGAAAATCTGTTAGTATGAATGAAGATGTTAAGTATATGTGTAGTCTAGACAAAGAGAATGTGGCACTTCTTAAAATGTGGAAAACAAAGTATGATTTTGATGCGTTTTTAAATAAGGATTGTTGTGTAATACTGTGTAGAAAGCTTAAAAATGATGCCGGCATGAAAATAAGAAAACAGAAGAAATTAGGCCTTCCCCAGGCAAAGAAATGGCTTGAGGAGGCTAACCATAGGTTAAATTCAGAAAACCATAAAAAGACTATGTTTTTGAACAAAGAGGAGGACAATAATATGACCGTCCTCTGAAGTTTAGTTCAGCAAGTATTGACTGAACAAAACGTAACAAACCAAATGCAACCTGACTCTCCACTGTTTGTTGTTCCCCCGTGGTCACCTGGGTCACCCGCAGATGCAACCGATTCTCTTATGGCTGCAGCTAAACCCCCTCTCAAGATGACTCTTGCTGTCCAGAGGAGTCCACAAGGGACCCCCTTTACAGCAACTGTTACAAAATTTTTCGGGGACCCGGTGAACCAATTGATATCCCCCCCAGCTGGGGAACAAACAGAATGTGGAGAAGAAGAATTTCCACTAATTGAAGTTCCCTACCCTAGGGCAGGACAAAATGTAGGTGGTATAGTAGTCCCCAACACTATGATGGTCTATCGCCCCTGTACCCCTGAGGATGTTAAAAAAAATACTACTGAAGGGGTACCACATCCCAAGGTCAACATAGCTCAAATCAGGGATGGTATCATGGGAATGATTGCTAACTATCATCTTATTGGGAGGGAAATAGAGCAGAATATCAGACAGATCCTGGGTCCCAACTGGCATCATGTAGTGGGAGATTGGAGTGGATTAAACAATCAGGGAGTTGTGTTGCCTCATGATGATGCAGCACTAGAAAACAGGAGAAATGCTCTTATAGCAAGGATAGAGAACAGAAGGATGGGAAACACCTGAACAAGGTCCCGCATTCAGGACTATGAAAAAAAAAAGAGAGGGGAGTGTTTCCTGTGAGGTAAAAGAGGTCACTTGGCAAAAGAATGTAGGTCAAACAGAGAGGAAGAATCTGAAATTTTGGATGTGTGCACTGTTCAAACTTGCTTGCATGCTAAAGTCAAGTCAGAAATAATCTTGGTTGTGAAGGGTAGATGGGTAACATTTCTGTGTGATACTGGGGCTTGTAGGACCCTAATACACCCGCTGGATATGAAAAAGGTAAAGAAAAAGGTGTAGTATATGTAAAATCTGCAAAATGGGTTGATGCACCAGGAAGTCATGTCTGAAGGTCTTACTGTGGAAGATCCACAGACAGGTAAAAAGGATCAATGTAAAATTGTAATTTTGACTAAATGTCCTGTTAATTTGTTGGGTAGAGACATGTTGCACGCTCTTGATATTTCTGTCGTACCAGTGGAGGGAGGTCTCAGAGACCATCGGCTGTGTAAAAAACAAATCACAGCCGTGGATAATGAGCCCTGATACTGGTACAGCCTGGAATTTGCAAACTGAGGGATTAAATATACCCAAAACCCTGGCAGAAATAATTGATGAAGAGTCTGTGAGGAAAAGGTATAAGGTCCAGACAAACCTCTATTGCACCATGTACTACAGAAAGATCTCTGGGCCCGATAAGTCCTATGAGAAACAGTTAATGAGTCTCACTAACACTGAAGTTCTCTTAAAATGTCTGTACTGTGATAAGGCAGGAAATAGCGTGGCTACTTGTCTCCTACCACAGCCTATTCTGCAAATATACAGGCAGGATACTGTCCTTGTGTTTCGGTCACCCAGAATTCCAAGGTATCATGGCATGAGCTAGGAGAATTTATCACGAACTGGGTCCAACTGACAGATGAGAAACTAAAATCCAGAGGGATTCAGAGGTATAGGAGGCATAAGGGAGAGGAAGATGGGTGGAGACTCGTGCAGGATTTACAGGCAGTCAATGGGGCCGTATTACCGAGGGCCCCGGTGGTCCCAGACATGCATGTACTCCTGAACGAGCTCAAGGTATTTTATGTTATCGATAACAGTAATCCTTCTTTTCCATTCCCTTACACAAAGACAGTCAGTTCTGGGTTGCATTTATGTACACGGGGAAAAAAAAAAAAAAAAGGAGGTACACATACACTAGGTTATCCCAGGGATATTGTGAAAGTCCAACTACCTTCTCACAAAGAATGTCCAATAATTTGTCTCGGTTTGTACCTCCCAGTGTGAGTTAAATTCTCTTGTATGTGGATGACATTCTGGTAGTAATGTATGTAAAATTACCATGGTTCTGATGCATTTCCTCGCAGACCAAGGTCAAAAGGTCAGCAAAGACTAATTACAACTGTGGAAAGAAAAGATGAAATGCCTGGGTTACATTTTATCTCAAGAAGGTAGACTTTTGCATGAGATCCGAAAAGAGGCCATCCTTCAAGTCCCCAAATCACATACCAAAAATAAATGATGTCATTTCTTGGCATGGTAAATGTCTGTAGAGCATGGATAGCAAATTATGCTATGGAGGTGGCGCCTCTTTCTGATCTCATCTATGGTTCACTAATGGCTGCAAAAGATTCCATTCAGTGGAATGTGCAAGCAGAGGATGCATTTACAAAGGTAAAGCACCTCATTGTGGGTTCTCATGGATGTTCCCTTTCTAGATGCTGACATTACCTTTTGTGTTGATGGGTCTTATAAAAAGGACGATAAAGGGGTACATCAAACGGCATACGCTATAGTAACACATGACCAGGTCATTGAAGCCAGACCCCTTCCCAGTTCCTACTCTACACAACAAGCTGAAATGATTGCCCTATCCAGGGCCTGTAGTCTAGGGGAAGGGAAGAAAATAAATATTTATACAGACAGCCAATACGCTTTTTCTACTATACACATATATGCCCAGCAATGGAAAAATAGGGGTATGATTATGTCCACAGGTAAACCAATCTCACATAGAGATCTTATCCTTGCCCTTCTAGAAAATGTACAGAAACCAACACAAGTGGCTATTTGTAAATGTACAGCACACAGAAAGGGAACAGATCCAATTACTCTAGGAAATGCACTAACAGACAAAGACCGCAAGGGAAGCTACTACAGGACCGCAAAAAACACACATATACTATACAGGTCCCCAAGAAAATGGTGAGGTACGGAAAGCTAATGATAAAACATGGTTATCAGAAATGCAGAAAACATCACCGGCAGGTGAAAAACAAAAGTGGTTATCTAAAGGGACAATGCTGGTCAATGGTATATACACAAGTACAGAAGGTAAACCCATCTTACCTACATCACTATTTAGATATGCTGCGTTATTGAGCCATGGGCAAGCCCATATCTCAAAAGGAGGGATGGTGCAGGTGATAAGGTGATAAGGTGCACAACATATGGGTTTACGAATGACTCTAGAGATTTTTGCCTCACATGTCCGGTTTGTACCAGATACCATGCTCAAGGTGCCCTAAGTCCCTTAAGAGGTCATTTCCCACAACCCTCTTATCCCTTTCACACGATATGCATGGATTTTATGATTATTGTTGTTTATAAAGTGGGCGGAAGCTTTTCCTATGACACACCCAAATGGGCAGTCAGTAGCCAAAGTACTTATTAAAGAGGTGATTCCATTTCATGGGATCCCCTCTGTGATTTACAGTGACAATGGCTCCCATTTTGTAAACCGAACAATACAACAAATTGGTAAATGGTACAATATTGACAAAAAAAACAAACACTGTGTCTACCACCCACAATCTGTGGGCACAGTGGAGAGACAATGGTACCTTAAAGAGTAAACTAAGAAAATTGTTGGAGGAAACAGGGAAAAATAAATGGGTTTAGTGTTTGCCAATGGCATTGTTGAGTATAAGAATTACCCCTACTGCTAAAGGACTAACACCGTATGAAATGTTGTATGGTAAACCTTATTATATTCCACAACTAGCCACCATTCCTCTCCCTAAAGAGGAAATAGACTTGACTTGTATAATAAGAATGTTTTCATAAAATATTACTGGGTCAGAATGTGTAAATGAGAAAAAGAGTTACCCTAAGACTAAAATGCAAAGTATACCCTCATCAGTACAAGCATTACCAGGAAATTTTACTTGTTTCTCTAACAATGACAGTAATGGTACAAATGTTGGCACCCTATCCCCTGAATACTGTGCAACTACAACCCTTACTACAGACATTAAGTATGAACTAAAATGGTTTCAGGAACAAAAACAGCAATTGGCTGATGTTTGGTGTTTGTGTGGAGATAAGAGACTAAGGCCCAGACTGCCACCTAGATGGGAGGGTAGTTGTGCCCTTACCCGATTGCTGCTTCCCTTTTATACAGTTCCTATGAGTGATGAATCAATGAAAATACCAGGTAAATACTTTTTTAAACGAATTAAGCGAGAAACACCACAAGGATCATTGGACAACCGAGTGTATATAGACGAAATAGGTGTTCCACGAGGAGTTCCAGATGGAATTCAAGCGCAGAATCAAATAACAGCAGGACTCACCTCACTCTTCATATGGGTCCAGCCCAATAAGAATGTCGACTGGATAAACTACATCTACTACAACCAGCAGAGGTTTGTGAATTACACCAGAGATGCTATCAAAGGTATAGCAGCACAATTGTACGCCACCTCTTTGACAGCGTGGCAGAACCGTATAGCGTTGGATATGTTGCTGGCAGAAAGGGGCGGGGTATGCAAAATGTTCGGCACCTTCTGCTGCACTTTTATTCCAAACAATACGGCACCTGATGGAAGTATCACCAAAGCCTTATAAGGCCTACAAATGCTATCCGAAGAATTAGCTGAGAACTCTGGTGTAGAGAACCCCCTGACGAGACTCTTTGAAAAATGGTTTGGTAAATGGGGTGATCTTACAAAAAGTTTGCTTATCTCTATTGTCATGGCAGCCGCAGTTCTTACATTGTGTGGATGTTGCTGCATTCCCTGTATTAGGGGAATTCTTAAAAAACTGATTGACACATCTTTCACAAAAACTATGCTCCTCCAGAGCGACACGGAACTATACTCGGAACCTGATGATGAATTTACAACTCTCGCTAAAGACTTATCTGTCTAAATGATAATACTTTGGTAAAAATAAAAGAAACTGGATATTTGAAGTATTGACATTATTAGTATAAAAGGGGGGAGATGTTAGAGAAATTATACTTTAAATGTCAGTTATGAAAGACGCCATTTTGTTTATCATGGCCTAGAAATAAGCTATGAATCTAGGAATAAGTTAAAGACTAGTAATAAAATGGAGTTAGCAATATAATATGCTTAGATATGCAGTTTTCTGAATATATCCTGTATTTTTGTGTTGGCTTGGGGAGTTTTCAAGTCAGTATCCTGTAACCATTGTTAGATGAAGATAACAGTCTGTAACAGACACTTCCACCTTTCCTGTTCTGTCCAGAATAAAGTTGAAAATACATGAGACTGGGCATGTTTTAAGACAGGAAAGGGGGGTGTCCAGGGCTTGTAAAAAAGACAAGTACCACAGTATTTTCCTTAGAAATGACGATGACAGCATGAAGATGTAATGCTATTCATTTCTCTTGCATATGCAATAAATATTACCTTGATGCCCGAGGACGGTCTGAGATGGTGAATTATTTCCCTAACATCAACCATTGATGGATAACCATTCCTCCCACTGACACCAATGACGGGGCACTATTCCTCCCATTGACACCAATGATGGAGAACCATTCTTCCCACTGGCACCAATGATGGGGCACTATTCCTCCTACTGACACCAATGATGGAGAACCATTCTTCCCACTGCCACCATTGATGGAGAACCATTCCTCCCACTGACACCAATGATGGGGCACTATTCCTCCCAATGACACCAATGATGGAGAACCATTCTTCCCTCTGACACCAATGATGGGGCACTATTCCTCCCACTGACACCAATGATGGAGAACCATTCCTCCCACTGGCACCAATGATGGGGCACTACTCTTCCCACTGACACCAATGATGAAGAACAATTCCTCCCACTGGCACCAATGATGGGGCACTATTCTTCCCACTGACACCAATGACGGAGAACTATTCCTCCCACTGGCACCAATGATGGGGCACTATTTCTCCCACTGACACCAATGACGGAGAACCATTCCTTCCACTGGAGCCAATTATGGGGCACTATTCGTTCCACTGACACCAATGATGGAGAACCATTCATCCCACTGGCACCAATGATAGGGGCACTATTTCTCCCACTGACACCAATGATGGTGAACCATTCCTCCCAACTGACAACAAGGATGGGGTACTATTCCTCCCATTAAAACCATTGATGAGACATTGTTTACTTCCACTAACATCAGGGCATTTTCTACCCCACTGGCCCGCTAAAGCCTGAAGAACAGTAAACTGGCCCTTTGTTTAGAAAGTTTGAAGACTCCTGATGTAAAGGAAACAGGGTTTTTTTTTTAAATTTTGGTTCTTTTTCCTTATAAGATATATAATATGTACAAAAAAAAAATAAAAAAATCTGTAGTTCAAAATTACCACCAGAAGGAAGCTGGATTTTACTATAAAATTATTCAAAATTCAATAAAAATTTAATTTAATTTAATTTAATTTGTATCCAGTGTTGCATGAAGGAGTAATCGTGTGTCAAACTATCACAGCACATAAAACTGTAAAATGGCCTGGAAATGAAGTATTACAGGAGGTTCAAGGGTTTAGAAATTTGGTCAAACTAACCAGAAGTTCCTCCATCCATGAGACAAATTTCCATTATGCCTCCCCTATATATTTTCTTAGTTTATTGGACCAGTTCTATTGGTTGTGTTTTTGTCTTTGCCATTGGTTAATTGGTTTCTGAGTTGTGCCTAATGTGGACTATAGCAGTCTGGATCTGGATATTGGAGGACAGGATGTTATGTGACAGGAAAGAAAGTCATCAACACTTGAAATATCGCTTTCAATTTTTATCTGTATCCACCCTAAAATAAACCTTTTTTTTGGTGACTTGGTTATTATCTCTCGCTATAAATAAATCTGGTCACAGTTTTGCTGCTGATCTTCTAATGCGGATGGGGATGATGCTGCTTCATTGTTCAGAATGGAAAATCTGTTTACTGACAACATTCCCACCGACAGGAAGTGATGGATATGTGGGGGTGTCATTCAACGCAGAATTCTTCCATGTCATCTTCATCTGATCATCGGCTGACGTCACAAATATTCTCATATGCCTGAAACTGGAGAAGCATTATTCTCAGCCAATGAAAACTCTCCCAATCAAAAACTGGTATTTTTTTAATTATAAGTGGAACTTAATGGGCTCAGTCAGTTCCTGGATTCGTATATATTTTGGATATTCCCTGACAAAATTCCTTACTCGGGTACTCAGCACAGGGATGGTGGGAACCCTTCATAATGGGCACAACAAGTGTACAGACCTGGGAATTCAGCACAGGGATGGTGGAACCCCCCCCCTCCCATAATGGGTGGAGCAGGTGTACAGACTCGGGAACTCAGCACAGGGATGGTGGGAACCCCTCATAATGGGCACAGCAGGTGTACAGATTGAGGAACTCAGCACAGGGATGGTGGGGACCCCTTATAATGGGCATAGCAGGTGTACAGACACCCGGGAACTCAGCACAGGGTTGGTGGGACCCCCCATAATGTGTGGAGCTGGTGTGCAGACCCAAGAATGGTAGGAACCTCTAATAATAGGCACAGTAGGTGTGCAGACATAAAAACTCATCCCAGGGAGGGAACCCCTTATAAGGGGCAAAGATGAAAAAGTTGGGGATGAGTATGGGCCCTGCTCACCTCCTGGGCTCTGTGTGCCCCTCTGTAGATAGATTCCGGATGGGTGGCAGAGCTAGCGCCCTCATGTGTCTCCAGAAAGTTTTTCAGCCATCTTCGCTTCTTTTTGTTGAAGATTAGAACTTTCATCATCTCAGGATCCTCCCGGCGTCTGCAACCAGAGCAGAGATTATGGACAGAGGAGGATGGACAGTGTGAAGAGGCCAAAAGACTTCACCTATACACAACGAGTGGTTCTGGGTGGAGATATCATTATTATTATATAGACCAGATAAAGTTCCAGTTCTAGGTGGGTGGAATGACAACTCTCTGCCCCTTCAGCTTAGTTTTTCTCTAACCCCAACAATAAACCAGACCTTATCCAAGCTTGAGCCATAGATTGCTTTACAATCCTAGCCCTAACACTAAAGTAGACTCTAAGTAGACTCTAAACCCAACCAAAACACTACCTAACTATAACTTTAGTCCTAACGTCAGCCCTAACCCAATGCCAAAGCCAAATCCTAGCCTTCACTCCAGCCTAACCTTAACCGTAGCCCCAAACCCTGCTCTAACCATAAACTTACCCTAGACCCAAACTTTGTTCTAACCATAAGTTTAGCCTTAACCCTAGTCCTAACCCTAGCCAGAACCCTTGCTCCAACTATTAACCAAGCCCTAGCTCTTACCCAAATTTCTCTGCTCTCTCGCCGGCTCTCTTGCCCGACTGACAGTTACGAGCATGACTCGCAGAGGCATGATGGGAGTGGGGCTTGTAATTCTGCAACAGTTCCAGCTCACAGGACGTGCCATGTCACCTGGATAATTATAGGAGGACATTTCTGTTCCCAAGAAGTTAGAGAAATTAAGTGGTTAGCTCTTCCGCCTGGCAGCACTGGGGTCGTCGGTTCAATTCCCAACCACTGTGCCACCTGCCTGGAGTTTGCATGTTCTCCCTGCGCCTGCGTGGGTTTCCTCCGGGGACTCCGGTTTCCTCCCACACTACAAAGACATGCTGGGAGGTACATTGGCCCTAGTATGTGTATGAATGTGAGTTGGGGAGATTAGATTGTAAGCTCATTGGGGGCAGGGACTGGTGTCACTGTACAATATACAGGATAGAAATAGATGACTGTCTCCTGTATTGACTGATCATCATCACATGGCCTACCTGTTGGATTGGCTCAGCAGACTCATCTTCTCCGTTGCCGATACCTGCAGGTTTCCTACCAATCCCCTGGACGGGTTTGTTGGTGGCAGGGGGTCCTCTGGGCTTGTACGGCCCTCTGTAGAGACACCAATTACACAGAGAGACCCTTTATCTCCATAGCAATAGTGAGACCCCCCATAACCAAGAAATTGTGGGGAGCCCCCTCTAAGGAAATGTGCCCCCTCCATTTTCCTTCCATCTTCTGCAGCTTTGGGAAGGTTTATGGTTTGCTGGGACTCATCTTAGGAAGGTCCAGTATTCATTGATCAGAGCCATAGACATTCCCTGTCTGCTCATTTTCACAGCACATTTTACAGCTATTCATACTCAGGAATAAAGGAGAGAAAGAACTTTCCTACAACATTTCTATGCAAAGAAAACAAGCGCACTTTACACATGTCTGCCTGCTTCTAAAAAAAAGTTCTTGTATGGTGGTCACCGATAAAAAATGGGAATCTGGCGGCAACACGGCATGCCTTGGTGCCAACTTTCCACCATATCAGTCTCCGGTCACATCTGCAAGTTCTGGTAATGCGCACAGAAATTCACGTTTCCACGCAATCCCGGAACATGCAAAAATATGTGCCTCACGCTTGTAGTGCCATTTATTGTAAATGTCCCCCCAAAACGTGAGACCCCAATACAAGAAGTGTGGCAAAATGCGTGGGAAATAAAACAAAGGGCAACGCATCATGAGCTACTTTGCCACACTTGTGGGGCATAGGGTAATGCACTGAAATCAATGGGGGGCGCTATTCTTATTGGGTGTTAGCCAGCCAGGTGTATGTCAGAGGTGTGACTGGGGCCTTTCTGTAATAAAATTTTGCAAAATATTAATTTTCCTTCATAAATTTTGTCCACAATTTATACTGCTACATATCTTTGGTAAAAATAACCCAAATTAGAGGATATTTTTTGGTCTGTGTGAAAGTTAGAGAGCTGTGGTGCAAATCATAAAAAAATGATCACACGTGATGCACTGACGGCCTATCTCATTTCTTGCGACCCGAACAAGCCAGGAAAGTACAAATACCCCCCAAATGAGCCCTTTTTTGAAAGTAGAAATTCCAAGGTATTTAGTAAGAGGCATTGTGAGGTTTTTGATGTAATTTTTTTCCCACAATTCTTTGCAAAATGAAGAGATTTTTTTTTTTCACAAAATTGTCACTGTAATAGGTTATTTCTCTCACATGGCATGTGTACACCACAAATGATGCCCCAAAATACATTCTGCTATTCCTCCTGATTATTACGATACCACGTGTGTGGGAATTTTTACAGCCTGGCCACTTAGAGAGGCCCAACATGCAGGGAGCACCATCACGTGTTCTAGGAGCATAAATTACACATCTAACTTGTTGACTACCTATTACACTTTTGAAGGCCCTGAGCACCAGGACAATGACATGTGACACTGATGACAGATGGCACTAATACGTGGCACTGATGGCACGTGACACTGATGTGGGACTGATGACAGATGGCACTAATGACACGTGACACTGATGACAGGTGACACTGATGACAGCTGGCACTAATACTTGGCACTGATGACAGATGGCACTAGTACGTGGCACTGATGACAGATGGCACCGATACGTGGCACTGATGACACGTGACACTGATACATGGCACAGATGGCACGTGACACTGACAGGTGGCACTGATGACAGATGGCACTGATATGTGGCACTGATGACATGAGACACTGATGTGGCACTGATGACACGTGACACTGATGTGGCACTGATGACAGATGGCACTGATACGTGGCACTGATGGCACGTGACACTGATGTGGTACTAATGACAGATGGCACTAGTGACACATGACACTGATGACAGATGGCACTAATATGTGGCACTGATGTGGCACTGATGACAGATGGCACTAATACGTGGCACTGATGACAGATGGTACTAATACGTGGCACTGATGACAGATGGCACTAATACGTGGCACTGATGACAGATGGCACTTATACGTGGCACTGGGGACAGTTGGTACTGATAGGTGGCACTGAGGACAGATGGCACTGACAGGTGGCACTGGGGACAGGTGGCACTGACCGGTGCTGTGGGCACTGTAATTTCTATTTTGCGATCGAGTGCTAAATGGCCCCTGTGATTGGCCATTTAGCAAGATCTGTGATTGGCTGTGTCCAAGTGAAACGGCCAACACAGAATTTCCCTGATGCTCGCTCGCGGCAGCGCACATCGTGGAAGTAAACAGGAGGACGTCCAGGGATGCCCTCCCGGCAATTGAGCGCCGTGCTGTGGCCGTCCTTCGGGTATAGCGCGGGCGCGAAGTGGTTAAAGTGGTTGTTAAACCACAATTAGATCTTTATATCATCTCCTCAGTCAGATAAAAAGCTGCATCCTCGTGCCTGCGTGTTATTTAAAAATTAAATGGTTTCTACCTGTATTAAAGTGGAAATTAACCAATCGATTTAACAGTTTCAAAAAACATTTCTATTTTTGGCATGCCGAGATTGCTAACTGTCACATTGGTTGTGCTCTCAACCAAACTGTCCAACCATCCAATGGCTGGTGCCATAACGGATCACATCAGATCATATGTGCAGCATTATGGCAGTTGAAGATTACCCACTTCAATACCAGGCACTCCACCCTCCCCCCCTTCCTGCCCAGGACAATTTTTTCAGCTTTCAGAGTTGTAGCACTTTGAATGACAATTGCGCGGTCATACAACACTGTACCCAAACTACATTTTTATCATTTTCTTCCCACAAATAGAGCTTTCTTTTGGTGGTATTTGATCACCTCTGGGGGGTTTTATTTTTTGCTAAACAAACTAAAAAACCCACATTTTTGAAAAAAAAAAAGTTTTTCTTAGTTTGTCATAAAGTTTTGTTTTCTCTTTCACTGACGGGCGCTGATGAGGCGGCACTGATGGGCACTGATGAGTTGGCACTGATAAAGTGGCACTGATAAGGAGGCACTGATATGCAGCACTGATGGGCACTGATATGCAGCACTGATATGCAGCACTGATGGGCACTGATAGGCGGCACTGATGGGCACTAATGGGCACTGACAGGCGGCACTGAGGGGCTGTGACAGATGGCACCGATGGACACTAATAGATGGCATTGATGGGCAGCACTGATGATGATGTACTGACAGGTGTTACTGCTGGGCACTGATTGGCACTGTGATGGGCACTGATTGGCACTGTGGTGGGCACTGAGAGACTTTGAGGGGGTACTGCTGGCAGTTGTTGGGCACTGATTGGCACATCTGATGGGCACCTCTCTTGGGGGCTGCGCTGATAATCAATGTGCTAATTATCAGCACAGACACCCCCCCTCTGACAGGGAGAGCCGTCAATTGGTTCTCCCTGTCAGTGCGAACTGAGGAATGCCGTTTACCGGCACTTCCTGGTACATACGATGATCACGTGGTAAGAAGCCTCTGTCAGGACTCCGGTGTCAGGACTCTGCAGCCCTGATACATGGGAGTCAGCACAGAGAGGTGAGGGTGGAAACTGGTAGGATCAGCCAGTTATTTCATACACAGCACAAGCACTGTGCTCTATAACAGGCTTTAAAGGAACAGGCTCTTCTTTAATGGTGCCAAAACACACAAAAATATATCTTGTTATAAAAACATCTTTATTGGAGTCCAAAGTTTTAAAAGAAACGGAGGGGGAGGGGACAATGAATGCTGTCCACATTTCAAAAAACAATTCAGTGCACATGTACAATATACACATAAAGTAGCTACTGTAACCAGCATGATGCTTGTTGCTCGACATGTTTCACTTTTCAGCTTCTTCAGGAGCTTATAAAGCAATATGTAGCTACGAAAAGACAAATACAATCAAAATTAAAAATGAACAACAATAATTTCAAAAATTTGCATAAAGAATTATTAGTAAGTATGCATGACCGTAAATAAACATTATTATTATATACAAGTAAATGTGTATCAAAAAGATATAACAACATAAATAATATGTTCAATGAATATCCATGAGGGTCTGAGCACTATACAGAGGGGCACACAACATGAACATAAAACTCACCATGTATATAGAATGTATTCAAGCTAATGCACACTACTAAAGGGTAAAAAACTGATGTAAGAAGAGGTGCCAACACCAATGGCGGCAATTGATGGCAGGAGGAGCACAATGGGGCCGGTAGAAATACTAGAAATGTCAAAATAAAAGGATATCTATCTATCTATCTATCTATCTATCTATCTATCTATCTATCTATCTATCTATCTATCTATCTATCTATCTATCTATCTATCTATCTATCAACGTAGCTGGACAAACAAGACAGTTGGCTGTTGCTAGAAGACTCAACAAAAAGTCTGAGGAACCCTCCCAGGGACCAGGTACGGCTGTACCAACACAGGCCCCCACATTGGTGGCGGCTGCTACTTCAGTAATGGGAGGGTCTTCCCATCAGCTCTATATTTCCCTTTCTGTAGCTTCTGAATCACCAACTATCAATGTAGTTGGACAAAGAAGATAATTGGCTTTTTCCTAGAAGAAGATTCAACAAAAAGTCTGAGGAACCCTCCCAGGGACCAGGTACGGCTGTACCAACACAGGTCCCTACACTGGTGGTGGCTGCCACTCCAGTAGCCAAAGGGTACTCCCATCAGGCCTCCATTTTTCTTTTTGGAGCTTCTGAATCACCATCAATGTAGCTGGACAAACAAGACAATTGGCTGTTCCTAGAAGAAGACTCAACAAAAAGTCTGAGGAACCCTCCCAGGGACCAGGTACGGCTGTACCAACACAGGTTCCTACACTGGTGGCGGCTGCCACTCCAGTAACCAAAGGGTCTTTTCATCAGGCCTACATTTTTGTTTTTGGAGCTTCTGAATCACCATCAATGTAGCTGGACAAACAATACAATTGGCTGTTGCTAAAAGAAGACTCAACAAAAAGTCTGAAACACTCCTAGGGACCAGGTACGGCTGTACCAACACAGGTCCCTACACTGGTGGCGATTGCCACTCCAGTAACTGGAGGGACTTCCCATCAGCACTCAATTTCCCTTTCTGCAGCTTCTGAATCACTATCAATATAGTTGGACACGCAGGACAATTGGCTGTTCCTAGAAGAAGACTCAACAAAAAGCCTGAGGAACCAGGTACGGCTCCAGTAACTGGAGGGGCTTCCCATCAGTCCTCTATTTCCCTTTCTGAAGCTTCTGTAGAAGCTTTAAGGTTAAGCTTTAAGGTTAATCAAATATATCACATTCTAAAGGGAAAGGTAGAACAAGGGGAGGGGGAGTATGGAAGTGGGAGAGAGGGAGGTTGGGTGAAAGGAAAGGGTGTGGGGGTTCCCCCCAACCCGCATCCCCCTTCTTTCCTCCAACCTCCCTTCCCCCCCTCCTTTCCTCCCTCTCTCCCTTTTCCATACTCCCCCTCCCCCTTGTTCTACCTTTTCCTTTAGAATGTGATATTTTTGATCCCCATTTCCGTTTCCCCATGGGGTATGGATTCATGTGAGGCCTAAGGGTGAATGGAATATTTAGCTCTATTGTGTTGCTAATTTGGGGACCACTGTACCCCTCTTTATTGTTATTTGAGTGTGTATTATTATAGGAGTGTTATATATTGTAGATTAGGATAAGTTTGTATATGTTGTGGAGGTGTGCATTATTCTTTGGGTGTGTTTTGGAGTGTTTTATATATATATATATATATATATATATATATATATATATATATATAGAGAGAGAGAGAGAGAGAGAGAGAGAGAGAGAGAGATTGTAGTTTAGGATAAGTTTGGATTTCTTCTGGAGGCACTTTAAGTGGACAGAACTGATTTAAATAGCTCAGCGGGGGTAGGCCTCAGAGAACAGAGGCCACATATGGACAGCACAGAGGCTTAGGGGTTAGCCTTGCAGCACTGGGGTCCTTGTTTTAGATTCTTACCAGGACACTATCTGCATGGAGTTTGCATGTTCTCCCTGTGCTTGTGTGGGTTTCCTCCGGGTACTCCGGTTTCTTCCCATACTACAAAGACATGCTACCTTGCGTTGGTGGTGCAGTGGTGAGCATAGCTGCCTTCCCAGCAGCTGACCCAGGTTCGATTCCTGGCCAACGCCATCTCCAATACTTGGAGTCCTCAGAGAGAAAAGCGCTATACAAGGTCAATGCTGAGTATATATTAGCGGTAGAATAAAGAATGAAGTGAATGTGTGGTATGTTTGAGGAAGAAAATGTTCCCCCAGAATCTATAGAAGGTGAACTCTGACAACTGATAGAAGACGCTTAGGCTGTGCTCACACCTAGGCCTTCTGGATCGTGGGCCGAATTACTGCAATTCCCGAATTGCCGGAAAACACGGGACACGGTTGTGATACCTTACTTTCAATGGCACCCTAATCATGGGATATTGTCACCTGACAAATCGCGCAAACAAAAGCGTGGAACGCCTGTTTCCCAGAAGCAGTCCTGCAATTTTGTCGTGATTTGTCAGGCAACAATCGCGGCATAATCACGCCTCGATTGGGGTGATGTTGCAAGTGAACAGATCGCAATCACTTCCCGCGTTTTGCAGTGATTCGGGAGTCCGGAACACCTAGGTGTGAACAGAGCCTGACCATGTCCATCGTATGACAAGAACTTCCTGCACAGACGTCCCCCCAGCAGGAATATCACACCCATACTCCCCCCAACAGGAATATTACACCCATACTCCCCCAGCAGGAATATTACACCGATACTTCCCCCAGCAGGAATATTACAGCCATACTCCCCCCAACAGGAATATTACACCCATACTCCCCCAGCAGGAATATTACACCCATACTTCCCCCAGCAGGAATATTACACCCATACTCCCCCAGCAGGTATATTACACCCATACTCCCCCAGCAGGAATATTACACCGATACTTCCCCCAGCAGGAATATTACACTGATACTCCCCCAGCATGAATATTACACCTCCAGCAGGAATATTACACCCATACTCCCCCCAACAGGAATATTACTCCCATACTCCCCCAGCAGGAATATTACACCCATACTCCCCCCAGCAGGAATATTACACCCATACTTCCCCCAGCAGGAATATTACACCCATACTCCCCCAGCAGGAATATTACACCGATACTTTCCCCAGCAGGAATATTACACTGATACTCCCCCAGCATGAATATTACACCTCCAGCAGGAATATTACACCCATACTCCCCCCAACAGGAATATTACTCCCATACTCCCCCAGCAGGAATATTACACCCATACTCCCCCCAGCTGGAATATTACACCCATACTCCCCCAGCATGAATATTACACCCATACTCCCCCAGCATGAATATTACACCCATACTCCCCCAGCATGAATATTACACCCATACTCCTCCAGCATGAATATTACACCCATACTCCCCCAGCAGGAATATTACACCGATACTCCCCCCAGCAGGAATATTACACCGATACTCCCCCCAGCAGGAATATTACACCCATACTCCCCCCAGCAGGAATATTACACCCATACTCCCCCCAGCAGGAATATTACACCCATACTTCCACCAGCAGGTAAATTACACCCGTACTTCCCCCAGCAGGAATATTACACCAATACTTCCTCCAGCAGGAATATTAGACGATACTCCCCCAGCAGGAATATTACACCAATACTTCCTCCAGCAGGAATATTAGACGATACTCCCCCAGCAGGAATATTACTCCCATACTCCCCCCAGCAGGAATATTGCACCGACACCCCACCATCCTGACACTGATGGGGATCTCTACTGACCTATTGTGTGCTGATAACAGGAATCCTGCTGCAGGTATCTGGGAACATTTCATAGCCAGCATCATTCTGCTCTCTCCTTCTATCAGCATGTTCCCTGTCATCATATTGGCACACAATTCCTCTGATTGGCTCCTGCAAATAAAATAAAAAATAATAATAATAATTAAAAAAAAGAAAAGAAATATTATTATTCACTTTCCCCGGGTCACTGTCATATGACGCCCTGGACTTTCAGTGGAGATATCAGGGTGACGGGTGCAGCTGCAGGCATCATCCACATACTGTATCTTTGTTTTCAGCCGGTGATTTCCTGCAATGTAAAAGCCGTCATAGCATCTGTTTAGCTGTACGATTGCTTTTACATGCAGTGAGAGGGGATGGGGTCCTCAAGGTTTTTGGGGTGAGGGGGACAGAGGGGTGAGGGGGATGGGCCCTCAAGGTGTTTGGGGTAAACGGGATGGGCCCTCAAGATGTTCGGGGTGAGGGGGATGGGCCCTCAAGATGTTGCGGGGTGAGGGGGATGGGCCCTCAAGGTGTTCGGGGTGAGGGGCCCTCAAAGTGTTCAGGGTGAGGGGGACGGGCTCTCAGGGTGAGTGTGCTGGGCTTTAGGGGTGAGGAGGATGGTCCCTCAAGGTGTTCAGGGTGAGAGGATGGGCCCTCTGGGTGTTCAGGGTGAGGGGGGTGGGCCCTTGAGGTGCTATGGATCGGGACAGTGGGCACCACGCTTGGCTGGGATGAGGGCAGCCCCTACAGCACATCTGGTCTCTGCCCCCTCGGGGGGGGGGGGGGTATCACCAGTGTTGGTTCCTCCACTCTTCTCAGTTCTGGGAGACACCACAATCTCATCTCTGGTATCCTATTAGAACAGGCTGATTGGCCCAGTCCGTCACCTGACCAGGTCACACACTCCTCCATCTCTTGAATGAGAAGGTATTTCCTTCAGCTACAAACTGGAGGGGGTGAGAGGGGGAGGGGTGAGGGAAGGAAAGGGGAGTGTACATTGGGGTGTAGGGAGGTAAAGGTGAACTCTGCTGTTGAAGTGAAGAATGTCTTTGTAGAGTAATGTAACATTTTCCTTCCATTCTATTGCAGGTTCCATCATGTATGTGCAGTTCACCATCCGTTTGGCCTTCAGAGACCTCCTGAAGAGTGGTGGTGTGGGGCAGTATGTGGTCCAGGAGGTCCAGCCTGCCCTGCAGTTGCTGTCCCAGCTCAGTGGTGAGACCTTCTATGGTCCGTGCCCTTCTCCTTTGATCCGTGCCCCTTCTTCTCTGATCCATGCCCTTCTTCTCTGGTCCTTGACCATCTTCTCTGGTCCCTGCCCTTCTTCTCTGGTCCTCGCCCTTCTTCTCTGGTTCCTGCCCATCTTCTCTGGTCCCTGCCCTTCTTCTCTGGTCCCTGCCCTTCTTCTCTGGTCCCTGTCCTTCTCTGTCTATATAAGGTCCCACAGGTAACAGTGCATGCCAGAGCACAAACCAAGCCATGAAGTCCAAGGAATTGTCTGTAGACCTCCGAGACAGAATTGCATGGAGGCACAGATCTGGGGAAGGGTACAGAAACACTTCTGCAGCATTGAATGTCCCAATGAGCACAGTGGCCTCCATCATCCATAAATGGAAGAAGTTTGGAACCACCAGGACTCTTCCTACAGTGGGCCACCCGGCCAAACTGAGCAATTGAGGGAGAAGGGCCTTAGTCAGGGAGGTGACCAAGAACCTGATGGTCACTCTAACAGAGCTCCAGCATTTCTCTGTGGAGAGAGGAGAACTTTCCAGAAGAACAACCATCTCTGCAGCATTCCACCAATCAGTCCTGCAGTGGAGGCCCGTGCATTGTGGGCACACGGGCGCCACCCCCCCATCCATGCACCTGGCCCCATTCAAGATGCCGGATGCATGGATTCCCATGGTGGGGGCGGGAGGGTACTTTTTGAAGCACCTGATTAGAGCCAGGGGCTCTAATAGGCTTCAAAATAGAGTGGGCTCGGGGAACAGAGAATGCACCCTGATCCCACCCAATTGTGTGATGATAGCGAATTAATTTTCGCTATTTTCACACTAACCTTCCTCCCCGCCGGTGCTGCCAGAGTCGCGAGCCCCGTGAGTGGGGCGGGGGGTCGGTGGGCACAGTGGCTGCATATGATGGGCACAGTGACTGTATTTGGTGGGCACAGTGGCTGCATATGATGGGCACAATGACTATATTTGGTGGGCACAGTGGCTGCATATGCTGGGCACAGTGGCTGCATATGATGGGCACAGTGACTGTATTTGGTGGGCACAGTGGCTGCATATGCTGGGCACAGTGGCTGCATATGATGGGCCCAGTGACTGTATTTGGTAGGCACAGTGGCTGCATATGCTGGGCACAGTGGTGACATATGATGGGCACAGGGGCTGCATTTGATGGCAAAGTGGCTGTATTTGATGGGCACAGTGGCTGCATTTGATGGGCACAGTGGCTGCATATGATGGGCACAGTGGCTGTATATGATAGGCACAGTGGCTGCATTTGATGGGCACAGTGGCTGTATATGATAGGCACAGTGGCTGCATTTGATGGGCAAAGGGGCTGAATTTGATAGGCACAGTGAGGCTGCAATTGATGTTTTTTTTAAAATATTTTTCAGTTTGTTTGCGCCCCCCTAAAAATTTTGAGCACCAGCCGCCACTGCAGTCCTGTATGGTAGAGTGGCCAGACGGGAGCCACTCCGCCAGTAAAAGGCACACAAAAACCTGGAGTTTGCCAAAAGGCACCTGAAGGACTCTCAGACCAAGAGAAACAAAAATTTTCTGGTCTGATGAAACAAAGATTGAACTCTTTGGACTGAATGGCAAGCGTCATGTCTGGAGGAAACCAGGCACCGCTTATCACCTGGCCAAAACCATGCCTACAGTGAAACATGGTGAGGCAGCATCATGGCGTGGGGATGTTTTTCAGTGGCAGGAACTGGGAGACTAGTCAGGATGGAGGGAAAGATGAATGCAGCAATGTACAAAGACATCCTTGATGAAAACCTGCTCCAGAGCGCTCTGGACCTCAGACTGGGGCGAAGGTTCATCTTCCAACAAGACAACGACCCTAAGCACACAGCCAAAAAAACAAAGGAGTGGCTATGGGACAACTCTGTGAATGTCTTTGAGTGGCCCAGCCAGAACCCATACTGCATCGCTTTAACTGCTAATTGCGCGGTTATGCAATGCTGTACCCAAACGAAATTTGCGTCCTTTTCTTCTCACAAATAGAGCTTTCTTTTGATGCTATTTGATCACCTCTGCCGTTTTTATTTTTTTTTTTCAAAATCTTTATTTATCCAAAACAGTTTTACAAAAAATTTTTACATCACAAACAAAACTCATACACATCTAAAACCGTACATTTACATTTACCATTCTATTATATAATCTGAGTCGCTGACACCTGTCTGTATAGCATGAAATAGAAATGTGTATAATCCGAATCTACCCCCACCCATCCCCTCACACACAAGCCATGTACTCCAAAAAAAAGAAACGAGAAAAAAAAAAACAAAAAAAAAAAAACGCCACCATAACATGCCTTATTCTGCGTCATAAACCATCTCTCTCTCACTTAGCAGTTGTGAGGAGGCACTATACTCTGTCCATCTGGACCATGCGTTAGATGATTGTTTATTGAAACCCTCCTCTATTACCTTTCTCTCCTCCATGGCACGCATCTCCGCCATCTCACTCTCCCATTCCATCATAGAGGGCATATTCGTCTTTTTCCATTTTCTGGCTATGCAAGTACGTGCTGCTGTCAAGAAATATTTTAATAGACCTTTCTTTATATTTTTCAAAGAGCCAGGTATCATAGACAAGACCGCTATTTGTATATCTGGGTATAGATCCTTACCAGTCATATCTCTGTAGATTTCAAAGATTTTTTGCCAGAATGGTTGTATTTTGGGACAGTAATACCATATGTGAGACATTGTGCCTCGAGCTGTATGACATCTCCAACACTCCTCATTATTAATCGTGCTTATCTTATATAGATCTACGGGGCATTTATACCATCTGGCTAAGATCTTATAATTTCTTTGACCTTCCATATTCAGGATCTTATATACCTTTGATAAAACATGTATCGGTCTCTCTGATTGAGTAAGAATTTTTTCTAATGAAGTTAGAGGCCTGTCTACTTCGGCCTCTTTTGTCAAGGATAAAATGTATCCATGGAGTAGGCCGTGCAGCATCCATTTTTTTTTTGTTCCTCCCCCATATTTTCTAATGGAAGAATTTTTCCCCCCTCCATCGTTTCCACTATCCTAGTAGCTTCATCACTTTTCCATTTAAGAAATGACTTAGCTTCCCTAGCGAGTGGGAATTCTGGGTTACCAAATAATGGGGTCATAGGCCCTCTAAGGGTTGAACCATATCCCCTTTTTAACAATGTATCCCAGGCTTTCATTGTCGAGACTACTAAGAACGGCATATATCCTTCCGGCGGTCTTAGTTCTTTTTTAATCCACGGCATTGATTTCAATTTTACACCTGTTATCCCTTCTTCTAAACACACCCATTGTTTGTTGTTACCATTATGGAACCAATCTACTATTCTGGTAACCATTATTGCTTTGAGGTACATTGCTATGTCGGGGAGGGCAAGGCCCCCATATTCTTTGGGTTTATTTAAAACTCTTCTACTGATTCTAGGCTTCTTGCTAGCCCATATAAATTGCCCAATTACCCTACGGAGCCTATTCAAGATGTTTGAAGCCGGAAATATGGGGATAGTTTGTAAGATATATAATATTTTGGGGAGTATATCCATTTTTATAATATTTATCCTACCCATCCAAGAAAATGTGCCTTTTTCATATTGCTGGAGAGTTTTCGTTATTTTATGCACTATTGGGACATAATTAAAATCCTCTAGTTTCTTTAAGTCATTAGGGATGAGGATACAGAGATATTTAATGGCTCTTTCCTGCCATTTAAAGGAAAAGTCCTTTTTAAGCAGCTCTACCATGTTCTTTGGCATACTGATATTCATTATTTCAGATTTACTATAGTTCACTTTAAAGTTACTCAATGCACCGAAACGATCAAATTCTGCTATCAGGTTAGGTAGTTTTATCAGGGGATTTGTAATATATAACAAGATATCGTCTGCATATACAGACATCTTGTACTCTATTTCCCCTACCTTTATTCCCTGTATATCTTTATTCCCTCTAATCGCTTTTAATAAATGCTCCATTACTAGTATATATAAGATTGGAGATAATGGACATCCTTGCCTGGTTCCATTTGCTATGAATATTTCCTCCGATAAGCCACCATTCACCCGAATCTTAGCCGTTGGGTGTTGGTACAGGGCCATGATTTTATCCAACATTACAGAACCCACTCCCCACTGCATTAATGTCCCTTTAAGGAAGCTCCAACCCACCCTGTCAAACGCTTTTTCAGCATCTATTGCCACTAAACAGGATGGGATGTAGCCCCTCTGGACATATTCCAACAGTGTAAGTGTTTTCAAGGTATTGTCTCTTGCCTCTCTACCCTTCACGAATCCCACCTGATCTAGATGTATATAACTAGGTATCAAGGGGGTGAATCTGTTAGCAATAATCTTGGAGTATATTCTGAGGTCAATGTTCGTTAAGGAGATTGGTCTATAGTTACTGCACGAGGTATGATCCTTATCCGATTTTGGTACTAGAGCGATAAAAGCTTGCATACTTTGTGCACCAAAAGGCACTGTTGTAGATACTGCAATAAAGGTCCGCTTCATTATTGGTATAAGTTCTTCTTTAAATATTTTATAGAACTTTGGGGAGAAGCCATCTGGACCTGGACTTTTCCCTGGGGTTAATGAATCAATTACCCTTTGTATTTCTTCTACGGAAAATTCTTCCTCTAGCTGTGCTATTTCACCTATTGTTAACGTAGGGAGTGCTGTATCTTTTATGTATTGCTGTATATTATACTGATAGCCTTCTAGATCTTTATTGGCACTATGCTTAGGTATGTTATATAGTTTCGTGTAGAATGTCTGAAACTCTTTCATAATTCCTTTTGGGTCATATCTCATGTCCCCTGAATGTGTCTTAATCTTAACAATGGGCAATATATTACCCCTATTTCTTAAGGCCCTTGCTAATAGTTTACCTGGTTTATTACCCTGTTGATTACCCTGGGAACGATTATTATCCCTGATTTGTAGTGTCTTCTTGTTCAGCAGTGTTTGTAGCTCTGTTTTAAGCTCTGTTAATTCCATTAGGGTTTCCCTTGTTAAATTAATTTTATGTTGTAATTCGACGATCGATATTTCCTTCATTAATTGGGTTATTCTACTGTTTTTTATTTTTTTTTAACTAGCCCCATGTTTTATGAAGAGTCCTCTAATAACACATTTTAATGCCTCCCATTGGATCGGTAGGGATGTATTATCTTCAATATGGTCAATTGAAAAATCCGTTATCTCCTTTCTTATTTCTTTTACACATGCTTCATTATTCATCAAATTATCATTGAGTCTCCAGGTTCCCCTATTATTCTCGCCCTTAAGTGTGTCTATTACCAAAAATACAGGCGCGTGGTCAGACCATATAGAAGTACCTATCTCGGCTGAGGCAGTAACCTCTACCCCCTTCTGGTTTATTAGGAAGAAATCTAATCTGTGATATGATCCGTGAACTTTTGAATGAAACGTAAAGTCTTTCTCCAATGGGTGCATCACCCGCCAGATATCCACCAACTGGCATTGTACCAACATTTCTTTAAACCTAATTTTATCCTTACTGGTCTGTCCGTTGATGGTACTGTGGTGTCCATATTTCTGTCCATAACAAAATTAAAGTCCCCACCAATTATTATTATTCCTTCCGCCTTTTCCATAAATTCCTTGATCATTTGGAGTCCGACTTTGAGCTGATTTTGGTTGGGTAAATATAAATTAACAAAAGTGTATTTTTTACCATATATATTTAGTTTAAGGAGAATTAATCTCCCGTCTCTATTACGCGACTCTTCGAGCAATTGATATGGAATAGTTTTATGGATCGCAATAGACACACCCTTTGATTTAGAGTATCTATAGGAGTCATGAAACCACGTAGTATAATATCTATTCTGGAGATTGGGAATATGGTCCGTGCGGAAATGCGTCTCCTGGAAAAAGACAACCCCCACCTTCTGTCTATGGAGAGAGTATAGTACCTGAGACCGCTTTACCGCTGAATTGAGACCTCTGATATTGTAAGAACATATTTTCATTGTCTTTTAAGGCTTAAAGAAGAGAGAAAAAAAAAATTTAAAAAAAAGGAAAAAAGAGAAGAAAAAAAAAAAGGGAAAGATATGACCCAATCCCACACACAGCACACACTTCCCGACTCACAACCTATTGACTCTAAAACAGTCTGTCTTACTAATATGTAAGTTTCCTAATATGGGGAATTACGACCCTGACGACCAATTACTGTCGCTCAGTCAGTGTCCACACGCTGATTTTTAAAGTTTATTCATTTATTATAATACTTCTATTTACTTCTTTAATGTTTCAAAATACCTAACAACACCAAGGATTATTTCCACTCTCTTATCTCTCCCATCCCTCCGCAGGCCCGTTCCTGACCTCCAGAGAGGACGTAGGAGAAGTCAAAGAGGGGGGGAAGAGGAGAAAGGAGGAGAGGAGAAGAGAACGGAGAGAAAAAAAAAATTATTTATATAGGGGGGGGGGGGTAGGGGTGAGAAAACCCCACCCATCCTCTTCATAGCATAATATATACCTGCACTCCGCTAGAGTACTGTGCCAACAGCTCGCACATCCCGTCCCCCCCCCTAAAAACACTAATTGTAGCATTTATAAATGAGTAAAAAGTGCATAAAAATCCTACTGTCTAAAACTAATATAAAAAAAAAAAAATTCTTTCCTTTCTTTTTTCTCTCTCCTCTTTATTAAAATATCCACAGTCAATGTGAAAATAAGGACTTAAACCCCGCTGAAGCCCCCGTGTTCGCTATTTACCACCCGAGTTATGAGATTTAGTGCATATCATTTCCATATGTAAGAGGTGAAAGTGCTTCATTCATACAGGAACTAAATTTAAACAAAATTAGAGGCAGTACATTTTATGAATTTGTGTTTCAACCTTTCTGCTTAATCTGCTTATGATACCTTTAAGTAGGGAAAAAAAAAAACAAAAAAAAACCAAAAAACCAAAAAATAAATAAATAACCATTGTGAAAATAACGACTTAAACCCTGCAGAAAAACCCCCGTGCTCGCTATCTTCCACCCGAGTTTTGACATTTACTGCATAATCTTACCATATGTATGAAGTGAAAGTGAGTCATTACACAGGAACAAATATAAACATAATTAGAGACACTACGTTTTATAAAATTGTGTATAAACCATTCTGCTTAATCTACTTATGATACCATTAGGTTGAAAGAGAAAAACAAAAAAACAAAAACCCCAGGCCCTATAACCCTTGTGCCAATACATATAACGACAACTAATCTTTATAGCAAAGAATATCTTTAAACCAATAGTGCTCCATGGGATAGATTAGTGATCCTATTCATTGCGTATTGTAAATCTACATTCCTCTAAAAACACCATACATCCTATCCTCCAACTAATATCCCATAGTGCATAATATATAATATATAGTGCATTAAATATCAATATGTAAATATCCAATATTCCATAACTAATATTATAAAAACATGACAAGCAGCATTCTATAGCATTATGTTTAAATCTACTTAAGGGTATCCGTTGAGAAAGTACAAGAACCAAAAAAAAAAAAAAAAGGGAAAAAATAGGCAAAGGTGCAATACGAATTTGTGTATACGGTATCTTAACCAATATCCATTCAAAAAACGAATCTATTGTGGGAAATAAAAAAAAAAAAAAAAAGGAAAAAATAGGCAAAGGTACAATAAGTATTTGTGTATACGGTATCTTAACCAATATCCATTCAAAAAACTAATCCATTGTAGGAAAAAAAAAAAAATTCCCCCCCCTCAACCATCGCTTTACCCACACACCATCAAGGTTATTTAATTACTTTCATGTATGAAACAGGCCAGTCCGGTATTTCTATTTCCATTAGATTAAGAGTTGAAAGAAATTGGGGAAGATCCTTCAAGTCCCTGAATATTACATTTAGACCCTCTTTTTGCACCTGAAGTTGGAATGGGAATTTCCATCTGTATTGTAGATTGTTCTTCCTTAACTGCTCCACTAGGGGTTTTAATGCCCTTCTACGATCCAATGTAAATTTTGACAAATCTTGGAAGAGTTGTATTGGGTCTCCCTCATACTGGATAGCGTCCTTTTGACGAGCAGCAGACATAATTCTATCTTTTATATGAGCGTAGTGTAGTTTACATATAACATCCCGCGGTTTACTAGGATCTTGTTTTCTTATTCCTGATATCCTATGCGCTCGATCAATTATTAGTTCATTTGCTTCTATCCCTTGTATTAACTCTTGAAAGATCTTTTGTAGAGTAGGTATTAACTCGTTAGCCCGCACTTCTTCCTTTAATCCTCTAATTCTAATATTAGATCTTCTGCTTCTATTTTCTTGCTCATCCAGACTAGGGATGAGCCGAACACCCCCGGTTCGGTTCGCACCAGAACCTGCGAACGAACCGAAAGTTCGCACGAACGTTAGAACCCCATTGACGTCTATGGGACTCGAACGTTCGAAATCAAAAGTGCTCATTTTAAAGTCTAATTTGCATGGTATTGTCCTAAAAAGGGTTTGGGGACCCGGGTCCTACCCCAGGGGACATGTATCAATGCAAAAAAAACTTTTAAAAACGGCCGTTTTTTCAAGAGCAGTGATTTTAATGATGCTTAACGTAAAAAAAAAAAAAAAAAAAAAAATTAATTTTCCTTTAAATATCGTACCTGGGGGGTGTCTATAGTATGCCTGTAAAGTGGCGCGTGTTTCCTGTGTTTAGAACAGTCCCTGCACCAAATGTCATTTTTTAAGGAAAAAATCTCATTTAAAACTGCTTGCGGGTTTAATGTAATGTCCGGTCCTGGCAATATGGATGAAAATCAGTGAGACAAACACCATGGGTACCCCCCAGTCCATTACCAGGCCTTTTGGGTCTTGTATGGATATTAAGGGGAACCCCGCACCCAAATTAAAATAAGGAAAGGTGTGGGGCCACCAGGCTCTATATACTCTGAACAGTAGTATACAGGCGGTGCAAACAAGACAGGGACTGTAGGTTTGTTGTTAAGTAGAATCTGTTTGTCATTTTGAATGGGTACATTTTTAACGTGTTTAGCTTCAGCCAAAAAATCTTTTTTAAGCTTTTTGGAAAACATAGGGAAGGGTTATCACCCCTGTGACATTTGTTTTGCTGTCTTTCCTCCTCTTTAGATTTCACCTCACTTTTTTTCCCAATGACAAATGCTTTTTGAGAATTTGGGGTTTTTTTGTGGAACAAGGATTGGAAAGCATCAGTGGAAAGGAGAAATGTTTTTCCCATATTAACTCTTACAGGAGAGTTTCCCTTCCTAGGGGTAGATTTCATCTCACTTCCTGTTGTCTCCTCCCGTTTGCAAGTAGGAGTCGTTTGTAAGTTAGATGTTTGAAAGTAGGGGCCTGCCCTATATACTCAGCAGAAATTCGGGCCTTAGTTGTTGTGGCCACAACACTGTAAGCCCTCACAGGGCCCTGCTGTGAAAATATTAGATCAAGAATTGTAATTACATGCCCCTGTTGAACAGGGGCAGAAAAACTGGGCCTTTGGTGGTGGTGGTGGTGGTGCTGGTGCCACAACACTGTAAGTCCTCACTCGCTCTTGGTGGGTGCAGAAATGGGCCCTGCTGTGAAATATTAGATCAAGAATTGTAATTACATGCCCCTGTTGAACAGGGGCAGAAAAATTGGGCCTTTGGTGGTGGTGCTGGTGCCACAACACTGCAACCCCTCACAGACACTCTAGTTGGAACGCAGGAACGAGCCCTGCTGCAAAGTATTGCATCAAAAATTGTAATTACACGCCCCTGTTAAACAGGGGCAGAAAAATTGGGCCTTAGGCACTGGGGCTGGTGCCACAACACTGCAACCCCTCACAGACACTCTAGTTGGAATGCAGGAACGAGCCCTGCTGCAAAGTATTGCATCAAAAATTTTAATTACATGCCCCTGTTAAACAGGGGCAGAAAAATTGGGCCTTAGGCACTGGTGCTGGTGCCACAACACTGCAACCCCTCACAGACACTCTAGTTGGAATGCAGGAACGAGCCCTGCTGCAAATTATTGCATCAAAAATTGTAATTACACGCCCCTGTTAAACAGGGGCAGAAAAATTGGGCCTTAGGCACTGGTGCTGGTGCCACAACACTGCAACCCCTCACAGACACTCTAGTTGGAACGCAGGAATGAGCCCTGCTGCAAAGTATTGCATCAAAAATTGTAATTACACGGCCCTGTTAAACAGGGGCTGAAAAATTGTGCCTTAGGCACTGATGGTGGCGCCCAGAACCAAAAATGTTCTTACAAGCTATCAGCGTGATGATTGAGGAGGAAGAGGATAATTACTCAGGGATAGTCACTCAGCATCAGCATAGGCAGCCTTTGAAGGGATCTGAGATTTCAAAAAAAAATATTCGGTTACATCAGCATCAGGTGCTTGGTAGCTGGTGGTGATCCAAGACTGATTCATTTTTATGAAGGTCAGTCGATCGACCGAGTCGGTGGACAGACGCACCCTGTGATCGGTTACCACGCCTCCAGCAGCACTGAATGTGCGTTCCGAAAGAACGCTGGATGCAGGACAGGCCAGTAGCTCAATTGCATACTGTGCAAGCTCTGGCCAGTGATCCATCCTCAAGACCCAGTAACCCAGAGGATTTTCGGTGGGAAAGGTGTCCAAGTCTGATCTTGCCCCTAGGTATTCCTGCACCATGTAAAACAGACGCTGGCGATGGTTGCTGGAACCGATCATACCTTGGGGCTGCGGACCAAAAAATTGTCTGAACGCATCGGTCAGATGGCCACCTTCTCCACCGCTCCTTCTTTGACTGACCGAAGCCTCAGCAACACGTTGTCCAGAAACAGGAGTTTGTAACCTCCCAGTCTCTGGGAACGCATTGCACAGACCTTTCTGCAAGGCCTCCCGAAGATGTTTCATCCTCTGCTCCCTCTGCGATGGCAAGATAAGGTCCGCAACCTTACCCTTGTAACGTGGATCAAGGAGGGTTGCCAGCCAGTATTGATCCTTCTCCTTGATACCACGAATACGAGGATCCTTCCGCAGGCTTTGCAGGATCAGGGAGGCCATGCAGCGTAGGTTTGCTGAGGCATTCGGTCCGGAGTCCTCTGGGTCACTAAGGACGACATGGTCCGCAGCCACCTCCTCCCAGCCACGTACAAGTCCATGTGTTTCTTGGGACTGATCCCTTAACCACTTAAGGACCGCCTCACGCCGATGTACGTCGGCAAGGCGGCACAGGCAGGCAAAATCACGTACATGTACGTGATTTGCCTCCCGCGGGTGGGGGGTCCGATCGGACCCCCCCCCGCCGCCCGAGGCGGTCCCGTTCTGTCCCCCGGTGATCAGAGACGAGGGGGAGGCCATCCGTTCGTGGCCCCCCCCTCGCGATCGCCGCCGGCCAATGGGAACACTCCTTTGCTGCTGTATGCTAAACAGCAGCAAAGGAAGTGATGTCATCTCCCCTCGGGTCGGTAGTTTCCGTTCCGGCCCGAGGAGAGACGACATGTGAGTGAGTGCACCAACACACACACACACAGTAGAACATGCCAGGCACACAAAACACCCCGATCCCCCCCCCCGATCGCCCCCCGATCCCCCCCCGGTCACAAACTGACACCAGCAGTTTTTTTTTTTTTTTTTTTCTGATTACTGCTGTGTCAGTTTGTGACAGTTACTGTGTTAGCACAGTTACTGTTACCCCCCTGTAGGTCTAGGGTACCCCCCTAACCCCCCCTAATAAATTTTTAACCCCTTGATCACCCCCCGTCACCAGTGTCACTAAGCGATCATTTTTCTGATCGCTGTATTAGTGTCGCTGGTGACGCTAGTTAGTGAGGTAAATATTTAGGTTCGCCGTCAGCGTTTTATAGCGTCAGGGACCCCCATATACTACCTAATAAATGTTTTAACCCCTTGATTGCCCCCTAGTTAACCCTTTCACCACTGATAACCGTTACGGTTGACGCTGGTTAGTTCGTTTATTTTTTATAGTGTCAGGGCACCCGCCGTTTATTACCGAATAAAGGTTTAGCCCCCCGATCGCCCGGCGGTGATATGCGTCGCCCCAGGCAGCGTCAGATTAGCGCCAGTACCGCTAACACCCACGCACGCAGCATGCGCCTCCCTTAGTGGTATAGTATCTGATCGGATCAATATCTGATCCGATCAGATCTATACTAGCGTCCCCAGCAGTTTAGGGTTCCCAAAAACGCAGTGTTAGCGGGATCAGCCCAGATACCCGCTAGCACCTGCGTTTTGCCCCTCCGCCCGGCCCAGCCCAGCCCACCCAAGTGCAGTATCGATCGATCACTGTCACTTACAAAACACTAAATGCATAACTGCAGCGTTCGCAGAGTCAGGCCTGATCCCTGCGATTGCTAACAGTTTTTTTGGTAGCATTTTGGTGAACTGGCAAGCACCAGCCCCAGGCGTCAGGTTAGCGCCAGTACCGCTAACACCCACGCACGCACCGTACACCTCCCTTAGTGGTATAGTATCTGAACGGATCAATATCTGATCCGATCAGATCTATACTAGCGTCACCAGCAGTTTAGGGTTCCCAAAAACGCAGTGTTAGCGGGATCAGCCCAGATACCTGCTAGCACCTGCGTTTTGCCCCTCCGCCCGGCCCAGCCCAGCCCACCCAAGTGCAGTATCGATCGATCACTGACACTTACAAAACACTAAACGCATAACTGCAGCGTTCGCAGAGTCAGGCCTGATCCCTGCGATCGCTAACAGTTTTTTTTGTAGCGTTTTGGTGAACTGGCAAGCACCAGCCCCAGGCAGCGTCAGGTTAGCGCCAGTACCGCTAACACCCACGCACGCACCGTACACCTCCCTTAGTGGTATAGTATCTGATCGCATCAATATCTGATCCGATCAGATCTATACTAGCGTCACCAGCAGTTTAGGGTTCCCAAAAACGCAGTGTTAGCGGGATCAGCCCAGATACCTGCTAGCACCTGCGTTTTGCCCCTCCGCCCGGCCCAGCCCACCCAAGTGCAGTATCGATCGATCACTGTCACTTACAAAACACTAAACGCATAACTGCAGCGTTCGCAGAGTCAGGTCTGATCCCTGCGATCGCTAACAGTTTTTTGGTAGCGTTTTGGTGAACTGGCAAGCGCCAGCGGCCTAGTACACCCCGGTCGTAGTCAAACCAGCACTGCAGTAACACGTGGTGACGTGGCGAGTCCCATAAGTGCAGTTCAAGCTGGTGAGGTGGCAAGCACAAGTAGTGTCCCGCTGCCACCAAAAAGACAAACACAGGCCCGTCGTGCCCATAGTGCCCTTCCTGCTGCATTCGCCAATCCTAATTGGGAACCCACCGCTTCTGCAGCGCCCGTACTTCCCCCATTCACATCCCCAACCAAATGCAGTCGGCTGCATGAGAGGCATTTTTATGTCCTCCCGAGTACCCCTACCCAACGAACCCCCCAAAAAAGATGTTGTGTCTGCAGCAAGCGTGGATATAGGCGTGACGCCCGCTATTATTGTCCCTCCTGTCCTGACAATCCTGGTCTTTGCATTGGTGAATGTTTTGAACGCTACCATTCACTAGTTGAGTATTAGCGTAGGGTACAGCATTGCACAGACTAGGCGCCATTTCACAGGGTCTCCCAAGATGCCATCGCATTTTGAGAGACCCGAACCTGGAACCGGTTACAGTTATAAAAGTTAGTTACAAAAAAAGTGTAAAAAAAAAAAAAAATATGAAATAAAAAAAAATAGTTGTTGTTTTATTGTTCTCTCTCTCTCTATTCTCTCTCTCTATTGTTCTGCTCTTTTTTACTGTATTCTATTCTGCAATGTTTTATTGTTATTGTTATTATGTTTTATCATGTTTGTTTTTCAGGTGTGTAATTATTTACACTTTACTGTTTACTGTGCTTTATTGTTAACCATTGTTAACCATTTTTTTGTCTTCAGGTACGCCATTCACGACTTGGTTATACCAGAATGATGCCTGCAGGTTTAGGTATCATCTTGGTATCATTCTTTTCAGCCAGCGGTCGGCTTTCATGTAAAAGCAATCCTAGCGGCTAATTAGCCTCTAGACTGCTTTTACAAGCCGTGGGAAGGAATGCCCCCCCCTCCCCACCGTCTTACGTGTTTTTCTCTGGCTCTCCTGTCTCAACAGGGAACCTGAAAATGCAGCCGGTGATTCAGCCAGCTGACCATAGAGCTGATCAGAGACCAGAGTGGCTCCAAACATCTCTATGGCCTAAGAAACCGGAAGCTACGAGTATTTCATGACTTAGATTTCGCCGGATGTAAATAGCGCCATTGGGAAATTGGGGAAGCATTTTATCACACCGATCTTGGTGTGGTCAGATGCTTTGAGGGCAGAGGAGAGATCTAGGGTCTAATAGACCACAATTTTTTCAAAAAAGAGTACCTGTCACTACCTATTGCTATCATAGGGGATATTTACATTCCCCGAGATAACAATAAAAATGATTAAAAAAAAAAATATGAAAGGAACAGTTTAAAAGTAAGATTAAAAAAGCAAAAAAAATTTAAAGAAAAAAAAAAAATAAAAACACCCCTGTCGCCCCCTGCTCTCGCGCTAAGGCGAACGCAAGCGGCGGTCTGTCGTCAAACGTAAACAGCAATTGCACCATGCATGTGAGGTATCACCGCGAAGGCCAGATCGAGTGCAGTAATTTTTCCAGTAGACCTCCTCTGTAAATCTAAAGTGGTAACCTGTAAAGGCTTTTGAAGGCTTTTAAACATGTATTTATTTTGTTGCCACCGCACGTTTGTGCGCAATTTTAAAGCATGTCATGTTTGGTATCCATGTACTCGGCCTAAGATCATCTTTTTTATTTCATCAAACATTTGGGCAATATAGCGTGTTTTAGTGCATTAAAATTTAAAAAAGTGTGTTTTTTCCCCAAAAAATGCGTTTGAAAAATCGCTGCGCAATTACTGTGTGAAAAAAAAAAATGAAACACCCACCATTTTAATCTGTAGGGCATTTGCTTTAAAAAAATATATAATGTTTGGGGGTTCAAAGTAATTTTTTTGCAAAAAAAAAAAACTTTTTCATGTAAACAATAAGTGTCAGAAAGGGCTTTGTCTTCAAGTGGTTAGAAGAGTGAGTGATGTGTGACATAAGCTTCTAAATGTTGTGCATAAAATGCCAGGACAATTCAAAACCCCCCCAAATGACCCCATTTTGGAAAGTAGACACCCCAAGCTATTTGCTGAGAGGCATGTCGAGTCCATGGAATATTTTATATTGCGACACAAGTTGCGGGAAAGAGACAAATTTTTTTTTTTTTTTTTTTTTGCACAAAGTTGTCACTAAATGATATATTGCTCAAACATGCCATAGGAATATGTGAAATTACACCCCAAAATACATTCTGCTGCTTCTCCTGAGCACGGGGATACCACATGTGTGAGACTTTTTGGGAGCCTAGCCGTGTACGGGCCCCCGAAAACCAAGCACCGCCTTCAGGCTTTCTAAGGGCGTGAATTTTTGATTTCACTCTTCACTGCCTATCACAGTTTCGGAGGCCATGGAATGCCCAGGTGGCACAAAACCCCCCCAAATGACCCCATTTTGGAAAGTAGACACCCCAAGCTATTTGCTGAGAGGTATAGTGAGTATTTTGCAGACCTCACTTTTTGTCACAAAGTTTTAAAAATTGAAAAAAGAAAAAAAAAATGTTTTTTCTTGTCTTTCTTCATTTTCAAAAACAAATGAGAGCTGCAAAATACTCACCATGCCTTTCAGCAAATAGCTTGGGGTGTCTACTTTCCAAAATGGGGTCATTTGGGGGGGTTTTGTGCCACCTGGGCATTCCATGGCCTCCGAAACTGTGATAGGCAGTAAAGAGTGAAATCAAAAATTTTCACCCTTAGAAATCCTGAAGGCAGTGATTGGTTTTCGGGGTCCCGTACGCGGCTAGGCTCCCAAAAAGTCCCACACATGTGGTATCCCCATACTCAGGAGAAGCAGCTAAATGTATTTTGGGGTGCAATTCCACATATACCCATGGCCTGTGTGAGCAATATATCATTTAGTGACAACTTTATGAAAAAAAAAAAAAAAAAAAAAAAAAAAGTGTCACTTTCCTGCAACTTGTGTCAAAATATAAAATATTCCATGGACTCAATATGCCTCTCAGCAAATAGCTTGGGGTGTCTACTTTCCAAAATGGGGTCATTTTGGGGGGTTTTGTGCCACCTGGGCATTCCATGGCCTCCGAAACTGTGATAGGCAGTGAAGAGTGAAAGCAAAAATTTACACCCTTAGAAATCCTGAAGGCGGTGATTGGTTTTCGGGGCCCCGTACGCGGCTAGGCTCCCAAAAAGTCCCACACATGTGGTATCCCCATACTCAGGAGAAGCAGCTAAATGTATTTTGGGGTGCAATTCCACATAGGCCCATGGCCTGTGTGAGCAATATATCATTTAGTGACAACTTTTTGTAAATATTTTTTTTTTTTTTTGTCATTTTTCAATCACTTGGGACAAAAAAAAAAAATATTCAATGGGTTCAACATGCCTCTCAGCAATTTCCTTGGGGTGTCTACTTTCCAAAATGGGGTCATTTGGGGGGTTTTGTACTGCCCTGCCATTTTAGCACCTCAAGAAATGACATAGGCAGTCATAAACTAAAAGCTGTGTAAATTCCAGAAAATGTACCCTAGTTTGTAGACGCTATAACTTTTGCGCAAACCAATAAATATACGCTTATTGACATTTTTTTTACCAAAGACATGTGGCCGAATACATTTTGGCCTAAATGTATGACTAAAATTTAGTTTATTGGATTTTTTTTATAACAAAAAGTAGAAAATATCATTTTTTTTCAAAATTTTCGGTCTTTTTCCGTTTATAGCGCAAAAAATAAAAACCGCAGAGGTGATCAAATACCATCAAAAGAAAGCTCTATTTGTGGGAAGAAAAGGACGCAAATTTCGTTTGGGTACAGCATTGCATGACCGCGCAATTAGCAGTTAAAGCGACGCAGTGCCAAATTGGAAAAAGACCTCTGGTCCTTAGGCAGCATAATGGTCCGGGGCTCAAGTGGTTAAAGACTGCTGCTGATGCTGAGTGCCAGGCTCCACCTCCATACTGACACAATCTTCCTCCTCTGCTTCCTCCTCCTCCTCGTCCTCTGTGTGATCGGCGGGCACGCAGGAACACTATCTGGATAAAGGGGGCCTTGAGAGCTAAGGAAGTCCTCCTCTTCCTGCCTCTGTTCTGCCTCAAGTGCCCTGTCCATTATTCCACGCAGCGTGTGCTCCAACAGGTGGACAAGGGGGACAGTGTCAGTGATGCATGCACTGTCACTGCTCACCATCCTTGTGGCCTCCTCAAATGGTGACAGGACAGTGCATGCATCCCTGATGATGGCCCACTGGCGTGGGGAAAAAAAAACAAGCTCCCCTGACCCTGTCCTGGTGCCATAGTCGCACAGGTACTCATTGATGGCCCTCTGCTGCGTGTGCAGCCGCTGCAGCATGGCCAACGTTGAGTTCCACCTGGTGGGCATGTCACAGATTAGGCGGTTCTTGGGCAGGTTAAACTCCTTTTGGAGGTCCGTCAGCCGAGCACTGGCATTATATGACCGGCGGAAATGCACACAGACTTTCCTGGCCTGCCTCAGGACATCCTGTAAGCCCGGGTACCTGCCCAAGAACCGCTGCACCACCAAGTTAAGGACGTGAGCCAAACAGGGCACATGGGTCATTTGTCCCTGTCGGAGGGCAGAGAGGAGGTTGGTGCCATTGTCGCAAACCACCATTCCTGCCTTAAGTTGGCGTGGCGTCAACCACCTCTGAACCTGCCCCTGCAGAGCTGACAGTACCTCTGCCCCAGTGTGGCTCCTGTCCCCCAAGCACACCAGCTCAAGCACTACATGGCATCTTTTGGCCTGCGTACTTGCGTAGCCCCTTGAACGGCTACGGAGCACCGCTGGTTCCGAGGACAAAGCACAGGAAGAGGCCATGGAGGAAGAAGAAGAGGAGGGGGTGGAGGAGAGAGGTGTGTCACAATCATTAGCATTTTGGAGGCGTGGTGGCGGAACAACCTCCAACACTACTGCACCTTGTCCTGCATCCTTCCCAGCTGCCAGCAGAGTCACCCAATGCGCCGTGAAACTTAGGTAACGTCCCTGTCCATGCCTGCTGGACCATGAGTCAGCGGTAATATGCACCTTACCGCTGACTGCCCTGTCCAGCGAGGCATGGACATTGCCTTCCACATGCCGGTAGAGAGCCGGAATCGCCTTCCATGAGAAAAAGTGGCGTTTGGGTACCTGCCACTGAGGAACCGTACATTCCACAAACTCACGGAAGGGGGCAGAGTCTACCAACTGAAAAGGCAGCAGTTGAAGTGCTAGCAATTTTGCCAAGCTAGCATTCAACCGCTGGGCATGTGGATGGCTGGGAGCAAACTTCTTTCGGCGGTGCAGCAGCTGGGGCAGGGAAATTTGCCTTGTACAATCTGACGTCGGTGTACCAAAAGCAGATTGCCCACAAGTACTTGGCTGTGACACACCTAATTCTACACCTTCATTCCTCTCAGTGCAGGTCTCAGAGAGGACTGAAGGTATAGTGGGGTTGGAGATCTCAGCTGATGAGGAGCAAGGAGAGGTCCTCTTTGTTCTTTGGTGTGGGTTTTTTAGATACGCTTGCCAACGAACTGCATGGTAGGTCAACATATGTCTGGTCAAGCATGTGGTACCCAAGCGGGAGATGTTTTGGCCACGCGAGATACGCGTGAAACATATGTTGCAAATAGCAGCAGTGCGATCTGATGCACTCGTCTCAAAAAAGTCCCACACCAAAGAACTTTTTGAATAACGTGCAGAGACTGCTGCGCCCTGCACATGTGGAGCTTTGGGGTGTGATGCAGTCAATGTGCTGCCTTTAGGCTGGCCCCTGGAGGGCATCCTGCCTCGTTGGTGATGTGCCGCCTCCTCCTCCCCCTCCTCCTCCTCCTCTCTCCTATCAGGCACCCACGTTGAGTCAGTGACCTCATCATCCCCTCCCTCCTCATCACTGGAGCAAATTATGCTGCAGCAGGGGGAGCATGACTGCCAGATTGCTGTCCTTCTTGGGCACCCCCTCTGTCCGTGCTCATGTTACTGCCTTCATCGAGCTCAGTATCATCATCAGAGCCTTCCAAACGCTGGGCATCCTCCTGGAGCATGTACCCAACACTGTGGTCAAACAGTTCGAGGGACTCCTCAGGAGGACATGGTGGAGCTAGGGAAGGAGTCACTGATGACATTGAGCCGAGGGAAGAGGCCGCTGCTTTGCCAGACAAAGTACCCTGGGCATGGGTGAGAGAGGATGAGGAGGATGAGGACGTCTTGGTCATCCACTCGACCAAGTCTTCCGCATGTTGCAGCTCAACACGGCCAGCTGCCAAAAAAAAGGCCAAGCGTGTCCCACAGCCACGTGCTGATGAGGGTGCACCGTCTCCACGACCAGCACTAGACACAGAGCCTGCTTGCCCTCTCTTATTGGCTTGTGACTGTCTGCCTCTCCTTCTTGGCCTTCCAGACATACTAATGGCCTGTAGCTGCACTAAGCTGGGATATATATATATATATATATATATATATATATATATATATATATGTACTGATACTGCAGCTAGCAAAATCAACTGCCTGCCTGTAGTATGAGAACACCACCAACCTTCTACAGGTAGCTTTAGCTGAACACTGTGAGGTGGACGCACCCCACTAACTTGTAGGTTTAGCTGAACACTGTGAGCAGGACGCACTGCACTAACTGTAAATAGTCTAGCTGCCTGACTGTGGTACTAATAGGATCAAAAGAACACCAGCAATTTTCTTCAGGTAGCTGTATTTACTGTAACAAGACAAGCCTTCCTGTCAGTAAGAAGATAACAGGAATGGATCTAGCTGAACACTGTGAGCAGGACGCACCCCACTAGCTTGTAGGTTTAGCTGAACACTGTGAGGTGGACTCACCCCACTAACTTGTAGGTTTAGCTGAACACTGTGAGCAGGACGCACCCCACTAACTTGTAGTTTTAGCTGAACACTGTGAGCAGAACGCACTGCACTAACTGTAAATAGTCTAGCTGCCTGACTGTGGTACTAATAGGATCAAAAGAACACCAGCAATTTTCTTCAGGAAGCTGTATTTACTGTAACAAGACAAGCCTGCCTGTCAGTAAGAAGATAACAGGAACAGATCTAGCTGAACACTGTGAGCAGGACGCACCCCACTAGCTTGTAGGTTTAGCTGAACACTGTGAGGTGGACGCACCCCACTAACTTGTAGGTTTAGCTGAACACTGTGAGCAGGACGCACCCCACTAACTTGTAGTTTTAGCTGAACACTGTGAGCAGGACGCACTGCACTAACTGTAAATAGTCTAGCTGCCTGACTGTGGTACTAATAGGATCAAAAGAACACCAGCAATTTTCTTCAGGTAGCTGTATTTACTGTAACAAGACAAGCCTGCCTGTCAGTAAGAAGATAACAGGAACGGATCTAGCTGAACTGAATACAGTGTATATATATATATGCAACACCTGGGATGCATATATATACACAATACACTGTAAGTGCAGCTAACTGACTGACTGTCCTGCCTAATATAGCTAACTCAAATGAAATGACACTGTCTCTCTCTCTCTCTATCTCTCAGCACACCGGAACACACTGCACAGGGCCGCCGTGCAGGCGGCCTTATATAGTGTGGGGCGTGTACTAAATCCCCTGAGCCATAATTGGCCAAAGCCTCCTTGGCTTTGGCCAATTACGGCTCTCTGTTCAGGCGGCGCTGTGATTGGCCAAGCATGCGGGTCATAGTGCATGATTGGCCAATCATCAGCCAGCAATGCACTGCGATGCCGCAGTGAATTATGGGCCGTGACGCGCCACACGAATTTGCCGCGAACGGCCCATATCGTTCGCAATTCGGCGAACGACCGAACAGCCGATGTTCGAGTCGAACATGGGTTCGACTCGAACACGAAGCTCATCCCTAATCCAGACTATTTATTATTTGGTTAATTTGAGTTTCTTGTTTTTGCACATTATTCATTATTTTCTTTAATACCTGTTCCGTTTGTGAAACTTTTGTATCTAATCTAGTAGTCTTTTCTTGAGTAGCTTTAATAGATTCCCTCAGCTCCTGGATCTCCGCTTTATATGAATTCTCCAGTCTGTGCACATACTGGTCCATATCTTTCCTAGTAGGAAGGGATTGAATGTATTTTCTCATATCCCAGTTTTCTTTATCCATTACTTTTGGATCACTTATTGATCCTGTTGTGTCTATTAGTGAGCTACTTCTGGGGTGTTGTATTTACATTTCTCCAGATGTTCTAGATGTAACCGATGTTACTTCAATATTAGAGATATCCTGTGATGTATGTAGGGTTTGTGCTGCTTGGGGAGATTGCAATAGTAATTGTTGGAAAATCTCTTTTATATCCGATGTCTGTGTGGTTTGTGTCCCTGTGGGGTTTTTATTTTTGTTCTCCGCCTTATCTTTCTTATTTTTCTGTAGTTGTGGTGTTTTATTTCCTTTCTTCGGCGCCATATTTTTAGAGGGGCGCTTACCTTTACTTTTTGTTTCTGCCCTTTCTTTCTTCCTATTTCCAATTTCCCGGGGAGGTGTTTTATATGTATAAAAAATAATTAGCCCCTTTGTTTCTGAACAGGTATAATATGCAGAGAGCAGTTTTTATCTTTTTACTCTTATTAACCCTTTAGATGAGAAGCCACGGATTTGTATCAGCTCTAGCATATGCTATCCACAGTTGCCAGGACAATTCTCAAGAACTTATAACAGAAATCTTTCCAAAAAAAGAAAATTCAAACATTTCTCTCCTCTTAGTCCGTGTAAAGTATTTTCCTTTATCTTTCCTTCGCTCCCCACTCCCCTTCCTTCTCTCCTACATGGGGCTATTGTATAACCTCACACCATCCAGCTCTTGGTATATGTCATTAAAGTTTTGACAAGTCCTAGAACAAGCCTGGAGTATAGCAGAAGTGTTTGTCTTACCCGTATCCTGTAGCGTCTCTCTTGTAGGGTAAGGGTTTCCTCGTTGATGTTTTAGACAGGAGAAAAGTGAAACTGAAACCCCAGGTGAAACTCACGTGGACCTCCTGATCACTGCCGTTATGAAACCCACGACATTCGCCACGAAGCGCGTCCCGCCAGCGGGCTGTCCTCGCCGACTGTGTGTGCAGAACCGTCAAGGCTCCCAGCTGGCTCCGCGCTGTCACGTGGTGTCAATCCGATCCCTCGCTCGGCACTCCACAGGTATCTCCACAGGTATCTCCACAGGTATCTCTGCTTCCCCTGATCTTACGATCTGCTCAGAGCACTTGCTGGTTATAAACCTTGCCGTTCCTGTTTGTTTCACAATCTCCTCAGGCTAAGCAATCCCCCGATGGTGCTATGACTTATCCACCTTACCAACCGCTCAGTGTCTGCCAACCCTCTACTTCAATCCCTACACTGGCTCCCAATCACCCAGCGAATTAAATTCAAAATTCTAACCACAACATACAAAGCCATTCACAACTCTGCCCCAAGCTACATCACTAATCTTGTCTCCAAATATCACCCAAATCGACCTCTCCGCTCTTCTCAAGACCTCTTGCTTTCAAGCTCTCTCATCTCCTCCTCCCATGCTCGTCACCAGGATTTCTCCAGAGCCTCTCCCATCCTCTGGAACTTGCTACCTCCATCTATCCGGCTATCCCCTACTCTTGCTACCTTCAGGCAATCCCTGAAAACTCATCTTTTCAGGAAAGCCTATCACGTCTCCAACTAATCTCCTACCACTTCCACCAGCTCATTCCCCACAGTTACAAACTTTTGTACCACCTGCCCCACCCTATTAGATTGTAAGCTCTTCTGAGCAGGGCCCTCTTAATCCTCTTGTATTGTATTGTATTATAACTGTATTGTCTCCCTTTTATATTGTAAAGCGCTGCGTAAACTGTTGGCGCTATATAAATCCTGAATAAAAATAATAATAATAATAATGGCTCCAGGGCTGGGTATAGGCATTTGAGCATTTAAAACAGCCGCTCAATCTTTGCCATACCCCAGCGTCTTCAGCAGCTGTTCTCTGTAGCCTGTCAGCATGTCAGACACTCTGGTTCACTGAGCGGCCATCTTGGGCGTCAGCTCCTCCCCCCCCTCCCCCCAGTTTTTATTTTTTGCGCTATAAACGGAAAAAGACCGAAAGTTTTGAAAAAAAATGATATTTTCTACTTTTTGTTATAAAAAAACTCAATTTTAGTCATACATTTAGGCCAAAATGTATTCGGCCACATGTCTTTGGTAAAAAAAAATGTCAATAAGCGTATATATATTGGTTTGCGCAAAAGTTATAGCGTCATTAGATATATCTTTTCAAGCCCATTTCTGGTCAGCTTTGTGTCAGTGTAACCCTTCCAGGTACTTATTCTTTCTTGTAGAGATCACAGTACTCCCCCCGGCAATGTCTTCACCTGCTTTTCTCTCCAGAAGGGCAGCGCCATCTTTGTTCAGGCATCATCCAGGGTCATCAACTATTTCCTGGGTTGATATTCCGGCTCAGAGTTGACACAGTCATGTAAACCCTGGTGCCCATGAAGTTCTTGGCTGTGTTCACAAATGTCAGCCACAGATCAGCCCTTCCTCTTGCAGCCTCTTCCCAAAGTAACAATGTACAGCCTGATCACTGGGGGAGGGGAGACTGAGGATATGCTTCCTCCTGCCTGCAGCAGACTGGTTACATCATCTCAGCCTAGGCAAAGTCCCTGACTGGAGCTCAAGGACAACTTTATAATGATTAAATATGAAGCTTTTATAAAAAATTATGTTTTGATGTATTGTGAATTTTTTCTTTAAGACTTAAAGAAAATGAAAACCCAACATTTCATATTCTTGATATGTGCCTGTTGTACCATGTACTTGTATGACTAAGTCTCCTGTTCTCTTTGTATAGTTTCCTTTGTCTGAATTATCTAGTGTTCCTGCCAGTCCCTCTGCTTTCCTAAACTGACCACACTAGGCATGAGAGCACAGTGTGGTCAGTTCTCTAGCTGTGCTGGGAACTCAGCTTGCTCTCCTCCGATGATCAGATCTGTCCTGCCCCCGCCTGCACAGCCTTTCATTGGGAAGACCAGTGTGCTGCTGTTTCTCCTCCCCCAGCTCTTATGCAGCTGAGAGGGAATGTGATCACTTATGAAAAAGGGGGAAAAAAGTATTTATAATGTTTTTCATATGTGTACACAAATATTTTACCTTCCATTTTAGACTAAATGGGTTGTTTTACAAGGTGAGGGTTTACATACGCTTTAATAAAGTTATTGACAGGTCTGCTTTAGGGCTCATTCACATGGACTGTAGCCCTTGTTGCCCCTCTGAAAAGTGATCTATGGTTCAGGGCAGCTTTTAGAGGGCTGGACGGCAATATGTCACCTCCTTATCACCCTGTAAAGCCTGGACCACTGTGCTGCAACTGCGCTGCCCCATTTATTTGGATGGGTCTCATTGGTTGGCACGTACGTGCTGTTGCTTCAGTTGCACTGTGCCGTTCGCGGCGGCTCCCGCGCATGAGTGACGCCATCGCGGCTCCGGCCAATCACAGCGCCAGAGCCGTGATACCCGGAAGCAAGCCCCGGGCGACATGTCGGCGGCCTGAGGGGGAAACAAGGACGGCTGTGGGGGCTTCGTTCTCGGGTAAGTACTTCATAATGAGCTAGTATGCTATGCATACTAGCTCATTATGCCATTATCTTGTAGGGTGTCTTTTTAGTTTTATTTTGGCAGGAGGGCAGGGCCGATCCTAGGCGGGTGCACGCGGTGCTCCGCACCCGGCGCCGCAGAGTTGGGGGCGCCGAAGCTCCAGAGTGCTCCCCTCCCTCCTCCTTGTCTGTGTCCAGAGGCGGACCCGCCGGCAACTGACAAGAGCGCATACCGCTCCCGCTGTTCCCGGGGTCCGTGCTGGGTACCGCAGTGGAGCCTAGTACCGGAACACGTGCCGGTACTAGGCTCCACTAATCTCTCTGTCTGGTGCGCGTGGAGTCTCCTGTCTGCCCCGCCCCCTCTGCGTGTGTCGGCTCAACTCCTATAGGCGGTGTGATGAGAGGCTTCTGGGTTGGCTGGAGCTGCTGCCAATCATCGAGTGCATGTGCACTCCCAGAAATGCTCTCCAAGTGCCGCCCTCCTAGTAATCACATATGCCCCGCCCCCGCAATGTGCTTCTGCTACCAGCGCGCCCGAGCAGGGATCTATTAGACTGGTACTGAATGGGAACACCTGCTGTGCGGGGACTCTGATGGGTGACACCTGCTGTGGGGGGGCTCTGATGGGGGACACCTGCTGTGGGGGGGCTCTGATGGAGGGACAGCTGTTGTGGGGGGGGTCTGATGGAGGGACACCTGTTGTGGGGGGGCTCTGATACAGGGACACCTGTTGTGGGGGGGCTCTGAAGGGGGAAACCTGCTGTGGGGGGGGGCTCTGATGGAGGGACACCTGCTGTTTGGGGACACCTGCTGTAGGGGGCTCTGATGGAGGGACACCTGCTGTTTGGGGACACCTGCTGTGGGGGGGCTCTGATGGAGGGACACCTGCTGTTTGGGGACACCTGCTGTAGGGGGGCTCTGATGGAGGGACACCTTCTGTTTGGGGACACCTGCTGTGCGGGGACTCTGATGGGGGACACCTGCTGTGGGGGGGGGCTCTGATGGAGGGACACCTGTTGTGGGGGGCTCTGATACAGGGACACCTGTTGTGGGGGGGCTCTGATACAGGGACACCTGTTGTGGGGGGGCTCTGAAGGGGGACACCTGCTGTGGGGGGGGCTCTGATGGAGGGACACCTTCTGTTTGGGGACACCTGCTGTGGGGGGGCTCTGATGGAGGGACACCTTCTGTTTGGGGACACCTGCTGTGGGGGGGCTCTGATGGAGGGACACCTTCTGTTTGGGGACACCTGCTGTGCGGGGACTCTGATGGGAGACACCTGCTGTGGGGGGGCTCTGATGGGGGACACCTGCTGTGGGGGGGCTCTGATGGAGGGACACCTGTTGTGGGGGGGTCTGATGGAGGGATACCTGTTGTGGGGGGGCTCTGATACAGGGACACCTGTTATAGGGGGCTCTGAGGGGGGACACCTGCTGTGGGGGGGCTCTGATGGAGGGACACCTGCTGTTTGGGGACACCTGCTGTAGGGGGGCTCTGATGGAGGGACACCTGCTGTTTGGGGACACCTGCTGTGGGGGGGCTCTGATGGAGGGACACCTTCTGTTGGGGGGCTCTGATGGAGGGACACCCTCTGTTTGGGGACACCTGCTGTGGGGAGGCTCTGATGGAGGGACACCTTCTGTTTGGGGACCCCTGCTGTGCGGGGACTCTGATGGGGGACACCTGCTGTGGGGGGGCTCTGATGGGGGACACCTGCTGTGAGGGGCGGCTCTGATGGAGGGACACCTGTTGTGGGGGGGTCTGATGGAGGGACACCTGTTGTGGGGGGGCTCTGAAGGGGGACACCTGCTGTGGGGGGGCTCTGATGGAGGGACACCTGCTGTTTGGGGACACCTGCTGTGGGGGGGCTCTGATGGAGGGACACCTTCTGTTTGGGGACACCTGCTGTGGGGGGGCTCTGATGGAGGGACACCTGCTGTTGGGGGGGGCTCTGATGGAGGGACACCTGCTGTGGGGGGGGCTCTGATGGAGGGACACCTGCTGTTGGGGGGGCTCTGATGGAGGGACACCTGCTGTGGGGGGCTCTTATGGGGGACACCTGCTGTGGGGGGGGCTCTGCTGGAGGGACACCTGTTGTGGGGGGACACTTGCTGTGGGGGAGCTCTGATGGGGGACACCTGTTGTGGGGGGCTCTGATGGAGGGACACCTGCTGTGGGGGGGCTCTGATGGAGGGACACCTGCTGTGGGGGGGCTCTGATGGGGGACAATTGCTGTGGGGGGGTTCTGATGGAGGGACACCTGCTGTGGGGGGCTCTGATGGGGGACACCTGCTGTGGGGGGGCTCTGATGGAGGGACACCTGCTGTGGAGGGACACTTGCTGTGGGGGGGCTCTGATGGGGGACACCTGCTGTGGGGGGCTCTGATGGAGGGACACCTGCTGTGGGGGACTCTGATGGGAACCCTGATGTAAGGAGAGACTCTGATGGGGACTTTGATATAAGCTGCGCGTGCTGCAGGTCACTCTCTCCCCAGAATGTACCTCATTCTCATCATTAAAAGTTGGGAGGTAGGTAGTTGGTAGTTGGGAGGTAGCTCTTAGACCCCCCTCCCTCTCCTCCTCGCACTGCTGTACTAGTGAGTGGCAGTCTCTAACCATCTCCTGTAGTATGTCTGCAGTCTCTGATCATCTCCTGTATTATGTCTGCGGTCTCTGATCATCTCCTGTACTATGTCTGCAGTCTCTGATCATCTCCTGTAGTATGTCTGCAGTCTCTGATCATCTCCTGTATTATGTCTGCAGTCTCTGATCATCTCCTGTACTATGTCTGCGGTCTCTGATCATCTCCTGTACTATGTCTGCAGTCTCTGATCATCTCCTGTACTATGTCTGCGGTCTCTGATCATCTCCTGTGTTATGTCTGCAGTCTCTGATCATCTCCTGTATTATGTCTGCAGTCTCTGATCATCTTCTGTATTATGTCTGCAGTCTCTGATCATCTCCTGTACTATGTCTGCAGTCTCTGACCATCTCCTGTAGTATGTCTGCGGTCTCTGACCATCTCCTGTACTATGTCTGCAGTCTCTGATCATCTCCTGTACTATGTCTGCAGTCTCTGATCATCTCCTGTACTATGTCTGCAGTCTCTGATCATCTCCTGTACTATGTCTGCGGTCTCTGATCATCTCCTGTGTTATGTCTGCAGTCTCTGATCATCTCCTGTATTATGTCTGCAGTCTCTGATCATCTCCTGTATTATGTCTGCAGTCTCTGATCATCTCCTGTATTATGTCTGCAGTCTCTGATCATCTCCTGTACTATGTCTGCAGTCTCTGACCATCTCCTGTAGTATGTCTGCAGTCTCTGATCATCTCCTGTATTATGTCTGTGGTCTCTGACCATCTCCTGTACTATGTCTGCAGTCTCTGATCATCTCCTGTACTATGTCTGCAGTCTCTGATCATCTCCTGTACTATGTCTGCAGTCTCTGACCATCTCCTGTAGTATGTCTGCAGTCTCTGACCATCTCCTGTAGTATGTCTGCAGTCTCTGATCATCTCCTGTATTATGTCTGCAGTCTCTGATCATCTCCTGTAGTATGTCTGCAGTCTCTGATCATCTCCTGTATTATGTCTGCAGTCTCTGATCATCTCCTGTACTATGTCTGCAGTCTCTGACCATCTCCTGTAGTATGTCTGCAGTCTCTGACCATCTCCTGTACTATGTCTGCAGTCTCTGATCATCTCCTGTACTATGTCTGCAGTCTCTGATCATCTCCTGTACTATGTCTGCAGTCTCTGATCATCTCCTGTATTATGTCTGCGGTCTCTGATCATCTCCTGTACTATGTCTGCAGTCTCTGACCATCTCCTGTACTATGTCTGCGGTCTCTGATCATCTCCTGTGTTATGTCTGCAGTCTCTGATCATCTCCTGTATTATGTCTGCAGTCTCTGATCATCTCCTGTATTATGTCTGCAGTCTCTGATCATCTCCTGTATTATGTCTGCAGTCTCTGATCATCTCCTGTACTATGTCTGCAGTCTCTGACCATCTCCTGTAGTATGTCTGCAGTCTCTGACCATCTCCTGTAGTATGTCTGCAGTCTCTGATCATCTCCTGTAGTATGTCTGCAGTCTCTGATCATCTCCTGTATTATGTCTGTGGTCTCTGACCATCTCCTGTACTATGTCTGCAGTCTCTGATCATCTCCTGTACTATGTCTGCAGTCTCTGACCATCTCCTGTAGTATGTCTGCAGTCTCTGATCATCTCCTGTATTATGTCTGCAGTCTCTGATCATCTCCTGTAGTATGTCTGCAGTCTCTGATCATCTCCTGTATTATGTCTGCAGTCTCTGATCATCTCATGTACTATGTCTGCAGTCTCTGATCATCTCCTATACTATGTCTGCAGTCTCTGATCATCTCCTGTATTATGTCTGCAGTCTCTGATCATCTCATGCACTATGTCTGCAGTCTCTGATCATCTCCTGTATTATGTCTGCAGTCTCTGATCATCTCATGTACTATGTCTGCAGTCTCTGATCATCTCATGTACTATGTCTGCAGTCTCTGATCATCTCCTGTATTATGTCTGCAGTCTCTGATCATCTCATGTACTATGTCTGCAGTCTCTGATCATCTCCTGTACTATGTCTGCAGTCACTGACCATCTCTTGTATCATGTCTGCAGTATGGGGGCTCTTTCTAACAGAAGCCCTCTCTGTGTGCATCAGAGAGACTCCCCTCCAGGTCTCATTAGTGTACTCTCTTCCTGTATTTTCTTTATTGTTAAAAGATCATGGGAGGATCCCAGGGTAATGAAGACTTCCTAGGGGAGCATCTCTGTGTTTGAGTCGTAGCTATAGAAACATTTGTAAAGGGGAGGAGTTAGTAAGATGACCACGCCCATGTGGGGGAGCCAGAAATATTTTTGCACCCAGGCGTCTGTGACCCTAGGATCGGCCCTGCAGGAGGGTTTACTTCCTCTTTAAGAAGACACGTGGCCACTCAGTGAGGTTGGTTGAGAAGAGGTTTAATTTCAAACTGTGAACTCCCTTCCACAGTTCATACCTCCCAACTGTCCCTGATTTCGAGGGACTGTCCCTAATTTGGAGCAATGTCCCTCTGTCCCTCATTCCTCCTCATTTGTCCCTCATTTTGGTCTGATCTATATAGTTGTATATAAAATGCACTTTTTATCTTTTAAAAAGTGTTTCCCAGTTCTAAACCTTTCATCCAATTTCTAAATTGCTGCATTTGTAAATTTTAAAAGCCAATATAAAGGAATAGTAGTGGTAAAAAAAAGCACTTGTGGATTTTTTTTTTTTTTTTAAATCAAAAAAGGTTTTATTGAACATTCACATATTATCCATCCATCAACGTCACCAATTTTGCAATTACATAGGATTTGTTATAGCAGATATCCTTCATGTACATACATACAGTGTTTATTACAACTTTGCTCTTCATCTCACTGCGTCACTCCTGCAAACCAAAGTTGACCTTTTCCCCATCACCCCCCACCCGCACATCTTATAATATATACACTATCCTGCATCTCCTTGTTTTGTTTACAGAGATTGTAAGAGTCTGGACATCACTAGCTCTCTCGGGCTTAGCCCCGGTGTGTCCAGCCATTTGGACCAAGTTCGTTCAAACCTGGTAGGGCACCCTCTGTGTTGATATATATACTTCTCCCTTATGAGGGTTTGTCCCATGTGTTCCACCCATGTGCGACTAGTAGGTGGCTCCACAGACTTCCAACCCATAAGTATAAGTTTTCTGGCCTGGAATAACGCTCTGGAGAACGCGACCCTGACCAATTCTTCAGGGATCTCATCCTCCAGGACCCCCAGTATACAGCACATGGGGTCCATGGGGACTTTCGTTTGAAATACCTCATTGAGCGTACCCATCACCTCCCTCCAATATCGGTGGAGCTTCGGGCATCTCCACAGGAGGTGGATGAGGTCCCCATCATGCTGACGACAGCGGGAACATAGAGGGTCTATCGTCCTGTCCATTTTAAATAGCTTTTTTGGGGTATAGTGCACTCTTAACGCTATAAACAATTGGGAAACCTTTTGTGCAACGTTAAGGGAGCACGTGGATATAGACTGCAAGGCCTCCTCCAATTGCTCTTCTGTAATCTGACCAAGGTCCCTTTCCCAAGCCAGCATTGCATTGCACGGGTATGCTCTCAAGTGCCTCACTAATAACATCTGGTAGCATTGAGATATAATTCCCTTGGTCTCACTACTGGATTGCAGCACATGAAACACCGGCGTGGGTGACAGTGTCCAACCCCCCGCATCCCCCTGTGTAAAAATTGCATGTCGTAGCTGAAGGTAAGAATAGAACATGTTATCTGGAAGGTTAAATTTATCCTGCAGTTCTGTAAAGGAGAGTAGTTTACCGTTTGCGAATATTTGTGGTAGCAGTGTAATCCCATATTTGCGCCATCTTGGCCCTTGTAATAATTTATCCAGCTCCGTATAAGAGCGATTGCCCCATATTGGGCTGAAATCAGTGAAGCCTTGCACCCCCTGAAGCTGTCTAACCTTATTCCAGACTTTTTGTACTAGTGATAATGTTGGGGTCTGTTTGTTGGACTTTGCAAATAGCTGTGCCTCAAGGCCCATGGGAATGGTCTCTGCCCCCGTCGCCATTAACATCAGCCGTGCCGACGAGCCTTTCGGTTCTGGTGTCATAGAGCCGACCAGCTGCTGCAATTGGGATGCTATATAGTACAACCAGGGGTTGGGAACTGCCAATCCCCCACTGTCCTTTGATTGCTGCAGCTGCTCCAGCTTAATTCTGGGGTTTTTGTAGTTCCATAGTAACCGACGGAAGAGTGTATTCACTATTCTGAAAATTTTTAGTGGGACCACTACAGGAGTGTTATGTAGGAAGTATAGCAACTGTGGCATTAGGATCATTTTAATTAAGTTGGCTTTGCCCGCCAGGGACATTTTCAGGTTGTTCCAGGTATTTATTTTGTCTCGAAAACGAGACAGTAAGGGATAGATTTTAGGGCGCAGTAGTCTCCAATCCTGGGCACCACCTGTATGCCCAGGTATTTGAAACCAGTGACCAGAGGAATGGGGCAGCTATCAGGGAGCGCAACCCCGTGATCTCCCTCCAACAACATCAGAGCCGACTTGGACCAGTTGATGGTTAGCCCGGAATAGTGACCGAACGTTTTTATTATGGACATCACCTCCACTAACGAGTGACTAGTGTCCCCTAAGAAGAGTAGCATGTCGTCAGCATACAACATTATTTTTTCATGTAGATTTCCATATTGGAATCCCTGTATTTGGGCATTATCTCTTATCAGGGCTGCTAAGGGCTCTATCGCGATCGCAATGAGCAGAGGGGACAGAGGACAACCCTGCCTTGTCCCCCTGCCCAAAGCGAAGGCGTGCGAAACCCTGTCTGTCACTCTAATATTGGCCTGAGGGGACGCATACAGCAGCTTAACCCAAGCTATAACCGTGCACCAAAACCAAACTTTTCCAACACTGCCCATAGATATCTCCAGCTAACGCTGTCAAAGGCCTTGTTGGCGTCTAGAGACAACAGCGCCCTTTGACCCCCGTTATCCGCTTGCATCTGCATATTCAGGAACAGTCTCCTAAGATTTGTAGCCGTTGAATTTTGCGGCAAAAAACCTGCCTGATCCTGGTGTATAATGGAGGAGATGACCCCATTGACCCGGAGCGCCAGGACCTTTGCTAGGATCTTCACGTCACTCTGGAGTAACGATATAGGTCTGTAGGAGCCGGGGCCAACCGGGTCCTTCCCCTGTTTGAGTAGTAGGATTACGTTGGCTCTCGTCATGGATTCAGGAAGTCTACCCGCATCTAGGCAAGCATCAAAAACCTTTAACAGTTCAGGGCGTATCTGTTCACCATATTCATTAAACACCTCCATGGGGAGGCCATCCTCTCCTGGCGCCTTACATGTGGGAAAAGAGCAGGCCGCGGTCTGTAGCTCCTCCAAGGTTATAGGAGCATCTAACTGATTTCGAGCTGCCACCGACAGCGAGGGTAAGTCTATTTTGGTCATGTACACGGTTAGGTCTGCATCCGAGTAGGCATCCCTCGATTTATACAAGTCGCCATAGAAAGATGCCAGCTCGGAGATAACAACCTCCGGAGAATTAACTATTTTCCCATTGGCTGCTCTAATAGCCCCAATGGCCGGTGACTGCTGTTGGGATCGTGCGATTTTTGCAAGTAGACGGCCTGTCTTTTCCCCCTCTTCATAGAACGCCAGTTTCGAGAAAAATCTCTTTCTCTCCGCTGTGGAGGATCTCAGCCGGTCCAGGGAGTCCTGGGCCGACATCCATGCCTCCCTGGCGGAGTCGGTGGGGCTGGTAACATATGTTAATTCCAGTTGTCGCACAAAGTCCCCAGCCTGTTCTAACAGGACCGAGGAATTGTGTTTGACCTTCTGTATTTCCTGGATAAATGTCCCTCTTAAGTGTGCTTTAAAGGTTTCCCATTTTAGATGAGCATTAGTTAGATGTCGATGCATTTTAAAGAAAGCCTGGATCTGGGCGGCTATTCTATCTTGTGAAGTGAAGAGTTTCAACCAGAAAGCATTTAACTTCCAAGGGGCTCTAGGTAGGTTACTAGGGGGCCTAGTAGTTAGCCATACAGCTAATGGGGAGTGGTCCGAGACACCTCGCGGGAAATATTCTATTTTAGATATACTACCAACCAGGTTTGGGGTGCCTATGCACAAATCAATGCGAGATAGTGACCCATGGGTCTTAGAGAAACAAGAAAATTGCTTGTTATTTGGATTTCTATTACGCCACATTTCCATCCATCCTATCTCTGTAAGTAAGCGGCTCAGAGCTGTGCCTCGTCCGCCCCCAGGAGGCCGTACAGGAGGGTGTCTGTCTAGTTTTGGATCCAGGTAACAATTAAAGTCACCCATGATCAATACCGGAATATCCGGTTTGTTAACTAAGTATGAGATTAATAGCTGCAGAACCTCTCTGGAGAACGGAGGGGGCACATATACAAAGGCTAATATCAATGTGAATGTGTACAATTTACAGTGCAAAAACACAAACCTTCCAGATATATCTATCAATGATTCCAGTTCCTGGTACACTAGGGCTTTGTGTATCAAAACACTTACTCCACGCGAAAAGGCAGAGTAAGTGGAGTGATAGGCTTTACCTACCCAGGCATATTGCAAAAAATTGACTGTGTCGCTCTTCAAGTGGGTTTCCTGCAAACCTATTATGGCCGGGTGAAACTTCCGCAACCCAGCAGAAACCATGGATCTTTTCAATGGGTCATTTACGCCTCGCACGTTCCAGGACACTATAGGTGTATCAGACATAGCGAGGGTTTGAACCATTTCTAATAGGCATGTCCCTGTCCTGTATCATTTGGCTTTGCACCCGATGTCTTCCAAGACGCAGTCCACGTGCAGGCAAAGTGACCATCCTAATGTGTGGGGCATGGGGCAGGTCAACCAGGCATAGGATGCAGTGGAGAAGCAACAAATCCTTGCAGAAAGTAAACCAGCTCAGTTGTATGGTGACACAGAGCACGTGGTGGATCCATAAATGAAATAGAACTTGTAAAACATGTCTCGCTGGCAGTGCCCAGCGGAAAGGCATCAAAAACTGTGGGGCGCCGTGGGCCCAAATCGTGCCAACAGGGCACACAAACTCAAGCCATATCAACAATGGCAACTTGTATTGTGCGGAGGTGAGGCACATTCACAGCCCACCCGGTTGGTTAAACAAGAAATGTGCTGAGCTCTGTAGGATTTGGTGTTCAATCGCTGTCACTGGATGATAAGGAAACGTCCTCTGTGTAAGGAGCAATATAAGAAGTGGAATGTATGCGCCCTTTTATGCGTGGGATAAGTTAGTTAGTTGAAATCAGCCTTCCTCATTTTCACGTCTGCGGCGTTGTAGATCTTGTTCGTTATGGTCCAGCCATTCTGCTGCATCCTGTGCAGTTTCAAAAAAGTGATTCTGGTCTCCGGCCGTGACTCTCAGCTTAGCGGGGAACAGCATTGCATATTTGAGTTGCAGTCGTTGTAACCTTTTTTTGACGTCAGCAAACTTAGATCTTCTGCGCTGCACTTCGGCTGAGAAGTCAGGATAAAAGGATATTTTGGTACCGTTAAACTGCACAGTCCCCTTTTCTCTGGCTAACCTTAGAACCACTTCACGGTCCCTATAGTTGAGGAGCCTGGCCAGCATCGCTCTGGGGGGATTGCCAGGCGGGAGAGGTCTTGGTGGTACTTGATGTGCCCGTTCTACCGCATACAGTGGCGAAAATGCCTCTTTGCCAAATATATTCTGCAGCCATTCCTCAACGAACACCGTGGGGTCTCTGCCCTCAACTTTCTCTGGTAGCCCAACTATATGAACGTTGTTACGTCGCAGGCGGTTCTCGATGTCGTCGGTCTTTTCAAAGGCCTGGCGTGCATGCTGTGCGGCTCCCCTCACATCCCTGTTCAAGTGGGGCATCTGGTCTTCTATATCACTGACCCTCCCCTCCACTGCCGTGGTTCTCTCTCTGATTTTCTGAATGTCCTGACGGAGGAGGGAGACAGTCTCCTTCAGCCCTCCAAACTTCTCCTTAAGGTCATCCACGGAAGCAGTACATCTGTGGACTGCGTGGAGTATTTCACTCAACGTGGGCTGGGGGGTGTCCTCCACCTGCATATCAAACAGGCCTGGCATAGGGTCAGGTACAGACTCCATGGTGTCAGTGTCTTCTGGCCTGTCTGTGTCCCCCCTGCCTGCCTGTCCCATAGAAGCTGCAGGAAGCTGTGTGCTGCTCTGTATGGACTCTGCTGAGCCTGTTAACTTCTGGGCATAGTAGAGCATGTCCCTGGGCTGATCTTTAGTCTTAGGGGGTTTCTGTGACTTACCCCCCTGCTCCGTTTTCTTCTCCTGGCCTCATGGTGTTCTCTGAGGCTGAGACGACCAGGCACCATCTTGGAAGTCAGCCGCGGCCGAGGCCGCTTGTTCTCCGCGGTTCCCTCGGGTCATCATGCCCCAGTCTGGTGCTGTTACTGTGGCCTGGTATGTCAGGGAGGCTGTAGGTACCGGTACCGTGACTTTTGGGCATCTGGACAAGCGAGGAAAGGATTGGTCTCAGGATCAACAGCGGGAGCTCCGGTGAACAGGTCTGTTCACATGCCGCGCTAGGCCACGCCCCCGCACTTGTGGATTTAATTAATCATATTTTTGGGTTAATTCTCCTTTAAGGGGGTGTGGCAGAGGGGCGTGTCCTATGCCTACATATGTATGCTAGTAGGTGTCCCTCATTCCCATCTCAAAATGTTGGGAGGTATGCATACCTAATACGTGATTCTGCACTTCCTGGTGTGTTGTGCGTGGGCACCGCTGCCGGCCGCTCCTGCTGTGCTGATTCTGTACACAGGCAGAACTGCGGTCTGTCAGTACAGAAGACATGGATCCTGTGTCTCTGCTAATCAGGGGCGCCGATCCATGCCTTCCCCTAGTACAAGCACCTCCCCCACAGTAGTAAAACTCTGGTCAGGCACACATTTAACCCTTTGATCCACCACTGATGTTTAACCCCTTCTAAGCCAGGGTCATTAGTACAGTGACAGTGCATATTTTTTAGCACTGATCACTGTATTAGTCTCACTAGTCCCCAAACAGTCAGTTAGATGTCCCAAATGTCCGCCGCAATATCGCAGTGCCGCTATAAGTCGCGGATCGCCGCCATTACTTGTAAAAATAAATTATTAAATAAAAATATCCCATAGTTTGTAGAAGCTATAACTTTTGCACAAACCAATCAATATACGCCATTTTGGGATTTATTTTTTTTTACCAAAAATATGTAGCAGAATACATATTGGCCTAAATTGATGAAGAAATTTGATTTTTTAAAATAATTTTATTGGATATGTTTTATAAACAAAAATAAAAAAATATCAAATTTTTTATCTTTTTTCATACTTTTTTTTTTTACCAAAAATATATAGCAGAATACATATTGGCCTAAATTAATGACGCAATTTGTTATTGTCAATTTTTTTTTTTTTGGATATGGTTTATAGCAGAAAGTGAAAAAAAATATTGTTTTGTATATTGTGTATTGTGACTTGTATATTATGTAAATGTAATTCTATATTGTGACCAAAATTGTCGTTATTTTTATGTTTATAGTCCAAAAAATAAAAACCGCAGATGTGATCAAATACCACCAAAAGAAAGCTGTATTTGTGGGGAAAACAAAGACATCAATTTTATTTGGGTACAGCATCGCACAACGACCAATTGTCAGTTAAAGTAACACAGTGCCGTATCGCAAAAAAGGCCTGGTCATTAGGGGGGTTAAATCTTCCGGAGGTCAAGTGGTTAAGGGCCTCAAAAAATAAAATAGGCTGTTAGTACTGATCAATTTTCAAATATATAGAGTGTATACCATAGATTGCAGATGCTATAACTAAGAAACCAATATACTTTTTTTTATTTACCAAAGACATGTAGCAGAATACATTTTGGCCCAAATTAATTTGAAGAAATTAAATTGTTTTAATTATCAATTAATATACGCTTATTGGGATTATTTTATTACCAAAAATATGTAGCAGAATACATATTGACCTAAATTGATGAAGACATTCGATTTTTTAAATTATTTTATTGGATATGTTTTCTAACTGAAAATAAAAAATATTCCTTTTTTTTTTAATTTTCAGTGGTTTTTCATTATTTTTTTATTTTTTTTTACCAAAAAGATTGTAGATGCTATAACAAAGAAATCAAATATTATAAACTTTTTTTTTTTTTTTTACCATAGACATGTACCAGAATACATTTTGGCCTAAAATTTATGTAGAAATTAGATTTTTTAAAATTATTTTATTGGATATGTTTTATAACTGAAAATAAAAAATATTGTTTTTTTTTTTTTTTTCATTTTTTGGTCTTTTTTAATTTTTTTTTTTTTTTTAACAAAAAGATTGTAAGAAAACAATTAATATACACTTTTTTTTTTAGCGAAGCCATGTAGCAGAATGCATTTTGGTCTAAATTTATGAAGAATTTTTTTTAACTATTTTATTAGATATGTTTTCTAACTGAAAATAAAAAATATAGTTTTTTTTTAAATTTTTGGTGTTTTTTCATTAATTTTTTTTTTTTTTTTACCAAAAAGATTTTAGACCCTATAACAAAGAAACCAAATAATATAAACTTTTTTTTTTTTTTTTTTTTTTTTACCAAAGACACGTACCAGAATACATTTTGGCCTAAATGTATGTACAAATTCGATTTTTTAAATTATTTTATTGGATATGTTTTATAACTGAAAATAAAAAATATTGTTTTTTTTCATGTTTGGTCTTTATTTATTTATTTATTTTAAACAAAAAGATTGTAAACGCTATAACTTAGAAAACAAATAATATACACTTTTTTTTTAATCAAAGACATGTAGCAGAATACATTGTGGTCTAAATTTATGAAGATTTTTTTTTTTTAACTATTTTATTAGATATGTTTTATAACTGAAAAAAAAATTCTTCGGTCTTTTTTACATTTATTTGAATCTTCTGTTTTTTTTATTTATATAATACAAAATAAAAAATCCCAGTGGAGATCAAATACCACCAAAAGAAAGCTCTATTTGTGGGGAAAAAACCCTGTAAATGTCATTTGTATACAGTGTTTCATAATGATGCAATTGCCAATTGAAGTAGCACAGTGCTAAATAGCAAAGATGTTCTGGTCATGAAAGGGTTAAAACCTTCTGGAGCTGACATGGTAAAATAAAAGAAGAAAAAGGATCCTTATCCTGGTGTGTTATCTTTGTGAAATTTGTCAATATGAGGACGGCACATTTCATGGATGGGGTCGTGTTTCTTGTAATTTGCCACACATCTGAATTTGACATTTATCAATGGGAAGTAAAACAGGAATGAACTTGTTTATTCCAGAAATGGAAATCTCAACAGTCATCTCATCCTCCCCTCCCCTCCCCCACAGAATAGAGAAAATTTGAAATTTGACAGTTGAAATCCACAAATGTACTGGCTGAGGTCATGTGACCCCCCAGCAGCCTCACATCTCTGACATGAGAATATACAGCCTGACTTGTTTACAATTTAGGGGAGACTTAGGGGAGGAGTCATGTAACTAGCACTGTGATGTGATAGGGCAGTGCAGCTATGAATAGCATCTTGGCTTGTTTCCAACTTAGGGGTGTTGTCATGGTGACCAGCCCTGTGATGTGATTGGCCAGTTTGAATAGCACGATGATGTCATCGGCAGTTAGTGAACAAGCCATCCTGGCTTGCTTCCAACTTGGCGGAGTTGTCATGGTGACCAGCCCTGTGATGTGATTGGCCAGTTTGAATATCTCTATGATGTCATCGGCAGTTGGTGAGCTATAAACTGATCAGTCACACCTGTGAGGAGCACAGAAGAGTCTGACTTCTCTTGGAGTGAAGATCTGTTGTTCTGAGCTCTCTGAGATTTCTTCTTCTGTGACCTTTTCTGCGATTTTCTCTGTGTTTTTAACCAGTGAAATGAGAAAAGTGATGATGGAAAATATGTTTCCAAAAATAAGACCTGAGCCATTTAATGGCTTTATGAAAAATAGGGATGCAGTCCCCACAATACCATCTGTAGGGACTCCCCGAGGCTGTGACACTAAAAACACCATGAATGTTGCAGCTATTAGAAACATCATGAAAAATGCCGTACCGGCAAGAAAGCCCATGAAGAATGCTGTAGTGGAAGTCCCACCCATCGTGACTTCCCCAAGCTGTGACAATAGAAAGAGCATGAATGTTGCAGCGATTAGAAACATCATGAAAAATGCCGCTCCAGCTAGAAAGCCTATGAGAAATATAGCAGCAGATTTCCCACCTCTTGTCACACCCCCCAGCTGTGACACTAAAAAGAGCCTGGGAAATGTTGCAGCTATTAGAAAGATCATGAAAAATGCCGCACCAGCTAGAAAGCCTATGAGAAATGCAGCGGCAGAAGTTCCACCTCTTGTCACACCCCCGAGCTGTGACACTAGAAAGAGCCTGGAACTTGTCACTGCAGGATCTCTACGCTGTGACAGCCAGTCCACCTTCATATTACACCGTCTGCTTGGAGAAGGCGGATACGGACAGGTAAGTTCTCATTTTCTCACCTATAACTAGATTAGTAGCTCCACCCACAAAACAAACCAATCCCCAGTAACTAGCCACCCAAAACTGATTGAGCTACTGGTAGACTTAATGATGTCACTCTGCCTTATGGAGGGGAGGAGCCGGGAAAACAAAATGAAGAAAGCTCTCTAGAGCTGCACGATTCTGGCCAAAATGAGAATCACCATTTTTTTGCTTAGAATAAAAAGATCACGATTCTCTCACGATTCTCGCGATGTAAAATCTTTCACATTATACAAAAAAAAATAGACTAACTTTACTGGTTAGTTTTTTTTTTGTTTTTTTTTAATCCATTGCATTTAAAAGACCGCTGCGCAAATACAGTGTGACATAAAATATTGCAACAACCACCATTTTATTCTCTAGGGCAGTGATGGCAAACCTTGGCACCCCAGATGTTTTGGAACTACAATTCCCATGATGCTCATGCACTCTGCTGTGTAGTTGAGCATCATGGGAAATGTAGTTCCAAAACATCTGGAGTGCCAAGGTTCGCCTTCACTGCTCTAGGGTGTCTACTAAAAAAATATATATAATGTTTGGGGGTTCTAAGTAATTTTCTAGCAAAAAAAAATGATTTTAACTTGAAACCAACAAATGTCAGAAAAAGGTTGAGGCTCGGTTCACACTGCTGCGCTGTGAATTTGTTCCCATTTTTTGTCCTTTGGGAGGTGCGAATTTACCGCGATTTTATCGTGAATTTTAGGAGTTGGACATAGCTGCGATTGATATTCTAGCCAATGGAATCATAAAGTAAAAAAAAAAAAGGTGTTAACTTCCTGTCTACTTCCTGGTTTTTGTGGAGAGTAGTGTGGTGGAATTCGCACATATGTGAACCATCAATGCGATTCAAGAACGATTTACATTGATGTGTATGGAGACTAAATTCGCAAAGCAGTAAACTTGCACAAGACCCTTTTTTTTATTGCATCGCATTCGTAGAGGAATCGCAACGCATGTATGTGAACGACTGTCATTGAAAACAATGACTTTAGGGATGACATGCGAATTTAAAGTGCTTTTGACGCATCACATTCGTTATGAACTCGCATCAGTGTGAACCGGCCTTTTTTCACTTACACACACACAGTCTATTCCATTGACAAATTGTTACAATGTTTATACTTAGTTCAACTGATAAAGAATGTTTTGATTCTTGGCAGACTGCCCAGTTTTTCTCTTCCTTTCTTTTGATGGCTGTGGCTTCAGAAGAGCAGAGAGAATTCTTTGCATAGAAAGAATTGTGAAACACTTTAATAGAAGGATTTGTGAAACACTTTAATAGAAAGAATTGTGAAACACTTTAATAGAAAGAATTGTGAAACACTTTAGTAAAGGTCGCGATAACGATTCTTATCGATTAATTGTGCAGCTCTAAAGCTCTCCCTGTCATAGATATCAGAAGACAGTCCATCATTGAGCCTCGCAGCCTTCATCAATAACTACTTCTGATTCCTCCTCAATGCTAGTTACATCCGTTCCCAATAATGAAGAACCGTTCTTTCCTATAACACAAATGATTTTTGTCTTTTCTCTCTTTCAGGTCTTTCTGGCAACTCATTCTGCAACCAAGAAGGTCATGGCCATCAAGTCAGTTGTGAAGACTTCAGATCAACGTGGCGCCATAGAAACAGAGCAGAAGGTCATGCAGATGGTGGCAGGGTGTCCATTCCATATCCAGCTTTACACCACTTTTCAGACCCGCCATTCTGCCTGTTTCGCTATGGAGTACGTCTCTGGAGGGGATCTGTTTGATTTCACCGTAAACAATTTCCCTCTTAATATTTCCGTCATAAGGTAAGTCTCATCACCACAATGATAATAGAATAGAAAGTAATCTTTATAAGATATGTCGTTTTACAATCCAGGCTTTTAGGAGTTTAGAATTACATTGGACTCCATTAGAATGTGTAGCTACATCAGTCCACCCAGATCTGACGTAGATACTTTAGAGTAATGTCACTCCATCCCCCATAAATTGGGGACAACGCATCTCTCCCAAGCTTAGATACTCTATATTATCATAGTAGGGTTGGGGTTCAAAGTAGACTGTTCATACACATGGCATTCCGCAATCCCAGTTTCCCCAAAGCGGGCAGTGATTGCACCATGTGGGGAAGGAGATGGAGACAGTCCAGAGTCACCTAGTAACGTTCTTTAAGAGTTTTCTGATGCCGGGAGGTGGTTTCTGACCATGTGATCGCCATGATTTGTGGTCACACTGGTCACATGATCAGAGAGCTCCTAATCGCATGTAGCGATTGGGAGCTTTCCTTTAGCCACCGGTAACTGTGCCAGGAGTGCATTCTCAGGACAGCTTTGTTTACATTCTGGTACCCATATATGTGGCCTTTCAGCGTTAAGACCCACCCACCTAGAGGCCACATATATGCATACCACCAGCATGAAGGGGTGAACACTTCTGGACCAGTGATGTACCGGTACCTCATTACCCTGGTACTGTTTTTTAGAGGTGGCGGTCTAACTAACCGCTGGTTTCGTTTTATATGCAGCAGGAGGGGACTTCCTCCACTCCCGGCACCTACCACAGCTTTCTCAGGCTCTCTCATCCTACCGGGAGACCCAGACGACCAGCCGGCACGTTTACTGGCTGGTCAGACAGCTGAACAAAGCTGTGATCGGCTTTGATCGGCTCTCCGCTATAGTAACCCGGATGTGATGACATTGTGACCTGACATTTTTAAGGAATGAAAATCATTTAAAAACACAGATCTTGGTGTTGTGAAGGGCAGAGAAGAGACTTGGGGTCTTATAGTACCGGTCTCATGCCTATTGCTGTAACAAGCATGTTTACGGCCTGGATCCTACCAATGGGTTCTCCCAGGAGACTCCAGAATCTGGGATCTGGTAAAACCAGAAATGGTGAGCAGGTGCCATACCCAGAACTCCGACCGTACTGTCACCTAAATAACCTCAAAGGTGGGACCGGTAATGGGATAGAGCCAGGTACTCCCTCCCCATGCCCATGGATAATGTTTCTACTTAAGTTTAATGACTGTAAAATGTGATTCCTTCATAATCTAATTTTTTTCTCTTTTATAGATTTATTGCGGCGGAAATATGCTGTGGATTGGAGTTCCTTCACAAGCGTGGCATTGTTCATAGAGACATCAAGTTAGGTAACATCCTAATGGACAAGAATGGTCATGTCCGTATTGCAGACTATGGATTGGCAGTAATGGATCTGTTCGGTAATAAGAAGGTAATGGGTGAAGCCGGAACAATTGGATACATGGCGCCAGAAGTAAGTCACGCTCTGTTTACCCATCTCTAGGCCTCATCTATTCAGTAGATCACAATCCAATCACTATCCCCCTGATACTTGTAATATGAACATTTTAGACTGCATACAGAACACTGCAATGTAAATCACCTGATTGGTAATCATTAAGCTCTTTTATCTTTTTAATAATTTGTTAACCACTTGCCGACAGCCGCACAAACATATACGTCGACACAATGACATGGTCAGGCAAATGGGCGTACAGGTACGTCCCTTTAAATTTGCCGCCATGTGGTCGCGCGCGAGCTCTGTGATCGTGCCCGTGGGACCCGCAAACTCGATGTCCGCTGGTGTCCCGCGATCGTGTCACGGAGCTGAAGAACGGGGAGATGTCAGTGTAAACACAACATCTCCCCGTTCTTCCTAGTGACATGTCACTGTTCGTCTGCTTCCTCTCATCGGGAGCAGTGCCGAATCGCAAAAAGTGCTCTGGTCTTTGGCCAGCCAAATGGTCCGGGGCTTAAGTGGTTAATATATGTCCATGGGAGGGCAGCCATTGCGTATGCCGCCTCTGCCTCCTGGTTTAGCGGTTGGGCACAGTGGTTGTTCTTTGCCATTTCTCTTGCTTAAAGAAAGCCTAGCTACAATATCTATAATAATGGACATATGAAATAGGAAACATAAAAATTTAAAAAGGTACTACAAGGTTAATGTTGCGATGATTTCTACTGGAGAGGAGATATCACTACCTGCTCTCTGTTACACTCTGCAGAATTATGGCCCTTTCATTAAATGCATGCCACTGTGTAGAGCCTGTGGTATCCTATGAAGTTCTATATACTTAGCATAACAAAGAGAACTCAGATTTGATCAGGGTCACATGACTAGGCTCTCGCTCAAGTTTTTTTTTTTTTTTTATGTTTACACCCATTCCCTGTAATAGCACTCAAAGTCCCAATTCCACCGCCGTGCTTCATAAATGTAATTTTTATTAAAGTAGCGCTATTGCCACAGTAAGGACATACTGGTGCTTTGTAAATGCCTCCCTTAGAATACATGTTCAATGAATACATAATATTATTTCCCCTATAAAAGGATGGTAAGTTTGTAGGAACTAAGTAACTGATTTCTCTTCTCTGATTGGCAGGTTATCAATGGCGACTTCTACCAGTTTAAACCCGACTGGTTTTCATTGGGGGTTCTCATATACGAGATGGCTACCGGCACTGTGCCATTCCCTGCCCCCAACATGCAGGCATATAGGAAGGTTGTGAATTACGAAGATCCTGTTTACCCCGCAGACATGGATCCACACCTGAAGATCTTCATAGACGGAGTAAGTACAAGACATTTTTAATTTTGAAGAGGCACAGGGAAGGTTTCTAGGCCTACTACTGCTGCTTTAGGGGTATAATGTAGGAGTGTTGCCAATTCTGGTTGTCAGCTGGATTGTTGGGTAGTTTGGCTTCTTCATCCCATGGTGAAGATCCAATGGGAATAACCCATTCCTGGGGCTGAGGGCTCAGAAGATGATGCCACATGGGGTCAATCACTGATGTGCACATTGTATGAGGTTATTAAAGCAGAACTCCTCCCCATGTATTATTGTTTTGAATATAGTGGGGAGGATTAGATCACCTGCCGTCATTTTAGACTTGTCTGTGTCCCTGTTGTGGACATTTTGTTTCATATCCTGTCCTGGGGACATGGAAATCTCACCAAGGAGGGACACAGAAAGCAACCACAACCTAACAGAGAGGTTCTAACCCTTTCCAACTCCATTCATCAAACTGCTTTTATTGCCCTGTGCTGATGAATTATGTTAATGAGAAGAAAAAAAGATCTTTAAAAATAGCCAATCTCCTCCCTTTTCTTGTGGCTGTAATTCTACTTTAAGTGTCACCGCCAATCTAAAGAGCTCAGGCAGTTAGAAGCGATCTAATGGCGGCACATCATAATGTGTACTCATTTGTTGTACTGGAAAATAATATGAATTCCATCCATGTCAGTAGACATCCAGCGCCTGTATTTGGCTATATGTGTGTCTTCACATGCTATGATCCTCCAATGGGTGAAAGGACCGCCCAGGAGGAGACGCAGTGTAATCAAAGTTTTTTTTTCTTTTCTAAAAAGTGCAAAATGAACTCAAAATAACTTAATTTCTCTTTTATAGCTGCTATGCAAATGTCCGGACAAGAGGCTTGGAGACGGCAAAAAAATAAGACAGCATTCATTCATGAGGCTTATCGATTGGAAGTCGCTGGAACAAGGGAAAGGACAGCCCCCTTTCTCAGTATGCCCTGTAAGTACACAAATCTTTATAGGATGAGGATTCAAAAAGAAGATTGTTACACACTGTAAGGAGCATTGCTATGTCCTTACAGCTAATGTAGGGGGGTACAGACATATCCCAGCCTGTAGGAAAACCTCACAGACTAATCAGTCAATATTTCATTCTCTACGGGAGAAGTAAATAAGATTGAAACTTTCTATGCATCAGACGCAATGGGGATGATTTACTAAAACTGGAGAGTGAAAAATCTGATGCAGCTGTATATGGTAGCCAATCAGCTTCTAACTTTTCGCTTGTTCAATAAAGCTTTGACAAAAAAAAGCTGATTGGTTACCATGCAGAGCTGCACCAGGTTTTGCACTCTCCAGTTTTAGTAAATAAACCCCATTGGTGCACAGCTGGGAGTGATAGTTGAAGTGAGAAGGTGCAATGGTTGATAATACAATGTCTGGGATGTCTAGGACATTTGGCTTCGACCATCATGATGTGGTGGAAGGCATGGGACCAGACATGTAGTTTGCTTCTAGATTGGTATCCTATCTGCTCCTCCACTGCATGGAAAGAGGAAGAAGGTTCTAGCTTGTATTAAAGAAGTTGTTCGATGTTAAAGCCCAACTCAAAAAATAAATAAATCGCGCAGTAGGCAACCACCACCCCCACCCCACCCTGCACTCTAATAGGGCGTACACACGGTCGGACTTTGTTTGGACATTCCGACAACAAAATCCTAGGATTTTTTCCGACAGATGTTGGCTCAAACTTGTCTTGCATACACACGGTCACACAAAGTTGTCGGAAAATCCGATCGTTCTGAACGCGGTGACGTAAAACACGTACGTCTGGACTATAAACGGGGCAGTGGCCAATAGCTTTTATCTCTTTATTTATTCTGAGCATGCGTGGCACTTTGTCCGTCAGGTTTGTGTACACACAATCGGAATTTCCGACAACGGATTTTGTTGTCGGAAAATTTTATCTCCTGCTCTCCAACTTTGTGTGTCGGAAAATCCGATGGAAAATGTCCGATGGAGCCCACACACGGTCGGAATTTCCGACAACACGCTCCGATCGGACATTTTCCATCGGAAAATCCGACCGTGTGTACGGGGCATAATGCTTTATTGCTTGTAAACTCTAGGGGCATTGAAAGAGGGACCTAGCCCTAACCTCTCTGCATCATCAAGTACAATACAGGCCTATCAGTCCTACATTGTATGTGAGGGGATAAGAATGTGACCATGGCTGGGAAAGCTTTAGAGAGGGTCTGTGAGGGATCTGTTGCATAGATAGAAGGCTGTCCAAAGCAAGGAATAAATTATTACGCCTTATTCCTCTACCCCTAGGCAAAAAATCCCCCCCCCCCCCAACGCAAATACTGCAAGGGTAATTTATACTTGTTTCTGGAATTGGGCTTTAAGCAATATTCTGATATTTACTCAGGTCAGAGATCTATGAATACAGAATCTCATTTTTGTTTTTTCATTTTGCAGGGCTTGGACATTGACATGGAAACAACCTGTCGCCTTACTCCATCAGCGATAGATGTCAAGGCATTGGACATTCCAGGAAAGAAATTATTCTTGCCTGGATTCCTAAACATCGACATGTCGTGAGGACACCTGTCAACATGTAGTGTGTGGTGTGTTGTGTGTAGTGTGTTGTGTGTTGTGTGTAGTGTTTAGTGTGTTGTCTTTAGTATTTAGTTGACAGTGTGTGCCAGCAATGCCAGCAAGGTGCCAGCCAGCGAGCCACCCACATTAGGGTGCCAGCCAGCAAGTCACCCACATTAGGGTGCCAGCCAGCAAGTCACCCACATCAGGGTGCCACCCAGCAAGTCCACCCACAGCAGGGTGCCAGCCAAAAAGCCCACCCACATCAGTGTCCCAAACAGCAAGCCACCCACAGCAGGATGCCAACCAGCAAGCCCACCAACAGCAGGGTGCTGTCAGCCTATGTTACGCTATGGGGACGGAGCAGCCAGGCAGCCGGGGAACACAGGTCCTAATTTGTGTGCATTCAGGGCCACTCACCCACTCCTGCATACCTGTCAAATTAGGGCTGTGTTTGTCCAGCTGCTGCGTCCCCTTAAAGGGGTGGATGGACATGATGATGAAGATTCCACATATTTGGACAATAGTTCTTGATGTGACATAATACCCGGATTTGACCTATATATACCGATATATTCATGAGAAATTTGGAGAGGACTGTTCATCTGTAAAGACATTGATATCATCTTCAGAAGATCCAGATGAACAAAGATTCAAAATCAAACAAAAAAAACTGCACTGTACAGAGGAGCCACCCACAGCAGAGTGCCAGCCAGCAAGCCCACCTGCAGCAGGGTGCCAGCCAGCAAGTCAGCTACAGTAGAGTTTCAGCCATAAAACGCCCACCCACAGCAGGGTGCCACCCAGCAAGCCACCCACAGCAGGATGCCAACCAGCGAGCCCACCAACAGCAGGGTGCTTGCAGCCTATGTTACGCTATGGGGACGGAGCAGCCGGGCAGCCGGGGAACACAGGTCCTAATTTGTGTGCATTCAGGGCCACTCACCCACTCCTGCACACCTGTCAAATTAGGGCTGTGTTTGTCCAGCTGCTGCGTCCCCTTAAAGATGTGGATGTGGGAGGTGTGCAAGCCACCCACAGCAGGATGCCAACCAGCAAGCCCACCAACAGCAGGCTGCTTTCAGCCTATGTTACTCTATGGGGACGGAGCAGCCGGGCAGCCGGGGAACACAGGTCCTAATTTGTGTGCATTCAGGGCCACTCACCCACTCCTGCACACCTGTCAAATTAGGGCTGTGTTTGTCCAGCTGCTGCGTCCCCTTAAAGGGGTGGATGTGGGAGGTGTGCAAGCCACCCACAGCAGGATGCCAACCAGCAAGCCCACCAACAGCAGGGTGCTGTCAGCCTATGTTACGCTATGGGGACGGAGCAGCCGGGCAGCCGGGGAACACAGGTCCTAATTTTTGTGCATTCAGGGCCACTCACCCACTCCTGCATACCTGTCAAATTAGGGCTGTGTTTGTCCAGCTGCTGCGTCCCCTTAAAGGGGTGGATGGACCGTTCATCTGTAAAGATATTGATATCATCTTCAGAAGATCCAGATGAACAAAGATTCAAAATCAAACAAAAAAAAAACTGCGCTGAACAGAGGAGCCACCCACAGCAGAGTGCCAGCCAGCAAGCCCACCTGCAGCAGGGTGCCAGCCAGAAAGCCCACCTGCAGCAGGGTGCCAGCCAGAAAGCCAGCCACAGTAGAGTGCCAGCCATAAAACGCCCACCCACAGCAGGGTGCCACCCAGCAAGCCACCCACAGCAGGGTGCCAGCCAGCAAGCCCACCCACAGCAGGGTGCCAGCCAGCAAGCCCACCCACAGCAGGGTGCCAGCCAGCAAGCCCACCCACATCAGGTTCCCAACCAGCAAGCCACCCACAGCAGGATGCCAACCAACAAGCCCACCAACAGCAGGGTGCTGTCAGCCTATGTTACGCTATGGGGACGGAGCAGCCGGGGAACACAGGTCCTAATTTGTGTGCATTCAGGACCACTCACCCACTCCTGCATACCTGTCACCTATTCTGGTAGGCTGTCACAAAGAGAGAAATAAAGGGGGATGGGTGGAGAAGGAAGGAAGGAAGGAAGGAAGGAAGGAAGGAAGGAAGGAAGGAAGGAAGGAAGGAAGGAAGGAAGGAAGGAGAAAAAAAGAGAAAGAAAGAGAGAAAGAGAAAAAAAGATGGAAGGAGAGAAAGAAAGAGAAAGAAAGATTGAAGGAAAGAAAGAAAGAGAAAAAAAGATGGAGGGAAAGACAAAGTATGTATAGTACTGTATAGAGAGGAGACTATTTGTTTAGCTAGCGCCAGACGGCAAGGATTTCATTTACTGTTTGTTTGTTTTTATTTTGCAGACCTCCTGCAAAGAAACCTGGCATCTGCCAGATTTTGAAGAAAGTGCCCATTTGCTGACTGTCATTCAGAAAAAGGTGATTGCCCACGAGCTATTTCCCCACAAGACTTTGATATCATCTTCAGAAGATCCAGATGAACAAAGATTCAAAAAACAAACTGCACTGTACAGAGGAGCAACCCACAGCAGAGTGCAAGCTAGCAAGCTCACCTGCAGCAAGGTGCCAGCCAAAAAGTCCACCCACAGCAGGATGCCAGCCAGCAAGCCACCCACATCAGGGTGCCAGCCAGCAAGCCCACCCACATCAGGGTGCCAGCCAGCAAGCCCACGCACACCATGGTGCAAGCCAGCCACAGCAGGGTGCCAGCCAGCAAGCCCACCCACAGCAGGGTGCCAGGCAGCAAACCCCCCCTGCATCACGGTGCCAGCCAGCAAGTCCACCCACAGCAGGGTGCCAGCCAGCAAGCCCACCCACATCAGGGTGCAAGCCACCCACATCAGGGTGCCAGCCAGCAAGCCCACCCACAGCAGGGTGCCAGACAGAAAGCCCACCCACATCAGGGTGCAAACCAGCAAGCCCACACATAGCAGGGTGCTGTCAGCCTATGTTACGCTATGGGGACAGAGCAGCCGGGGAACACAGGTCCTAATTTGTGTGCATTCAGGGCCACTCACCCACTCCTGCATACCTGTCACCTATTCTGGTAGGCTGTCACAAAGAGAGAAATAAAGGGGGATGGGTGGAGAAGGAAGGAAGGAAGGAGAAAAAAAGAGAAAGAAAGAGAGAAAGAGAAAGAAAGATGGAAGGAAAGAAAGAAAGAGAAAGAAAGATGGAAGGAAAGAAAGAAAGAGAAAAAAAGATGGAAGGAAAGAAAGAAAGAGAAAAAAAGATGGAAGGAAAGAAAGAAAGAGAAAAAAAGATGGAAGGAAAGAAAGAAAGAGAAAAAAAGATGGAGGGAAAGAAAGAGTATGTATAGTACTGTATAGAGAGGAGACTATTTGTTTAGCTAGCGCCGGACGGCAAGGATTTCATTTACTGTTTGTTTGTTTTTATTTTGCAGACCTCCTGCAAAGAAACCTGGCATCCGACAGATTTTGAAGAAAGTGCCCGTTTGCTGACTGTCATTCAGAAAAACTGCAAACCATCAAAAGATATTGTGATGGCCACCCACAGATGTATAATCTCTATGGAGTAATCCGATCGCCTTCGGGGGTCAGGAAGGAATTTTTTCCCTGTTGGAGCAAATTACACTATGCTTCATTAGGGTTTTTTTCGCCTTCCTCTACATCAACTGTGGGGTCTGAATAATACAAAAAAAAAAACTGCACTGTACAGAGGAGCCTTGACGAGGCAGTGCAGCTTCCACATACATTTGCAAATGTGTGCAATGTGACTGCCTGCATGGGGATGCACCCACCGCCCTCACACAGGGTACGGATTCATATGTCTTGTGTGAACGAGGCCTTAGGACCGCACTTTACAGAGCAGCCTTGGCAAAGTAGTGTAGCTTCCCCATTTGCAAATGTGTGCAACTAAGACCTCTGTTTTTAATGTCAAGTGTTAGATTGTGCCTTTTTGATTTATTTGCAGGCTAGCTGGTAAGTGTGCTGGGAAATCTTTTGTTTTTGTGCTGTGCAAAGCCCTTCCATGTGAACTTACTTCAAAAGCTAATTATAAACTGCTGTAGCTGCCCTGCTTTGTACACTGTTTTTGGATACAACTTTAATATAAACTACATGTATAAAACAAAAACTGGGTTAGTTGTCTGGTTTTGTAAACTGTTTTTAAGTAAAGCTTTAATAAAAACTACAATTTATAAAAAAAAACTCTGGTACTTGTCCTGTTTTGTATACTATTTTTACACAAAACTTTAATAAAAAACTGCAATTATAAAAAAACAGGGGGGTAGTGGTCTTGTACTGTATACTGTTTTTGGATGAAACTTTAATACAAACTACAATTATATATAAAAAACACTCAGGTAGTTGTCATTCTTGTAAAGACAGTCTTAATGCATTGTATCGATATTATACATATGCAATTTTCTGTTGTCAATAAACATCTGTCATGCTGATCCCCTGGCTCTGAGCCTTTCTCTTGCACTGACCCAGAACAAATACACAGATTAGGAGATCTGCTTTCATTGGCCCCATGCTTGTTCTGGGTCACAGCCAGGTAATCAGCATTTTCAGAAGCTGGTGAGCACTGACAAGCTGTGTATTTCTCTCATATTATATTTTAACCTGTGAGGATGGAAACATTGGCTCCGCCATTGCTGACTTGTTAAAAGTACAGCTGTTGTCATTGTGTTCTGAGAGATGTCCCTCCACCAAACTGTCTCAGATTTACTGTACACAAAGAGGAGCCATTCTTCTGTATCTCCGGGGATCCCATCTTCATAGAGACCAGCTATGGTGGCCTATAAGTCTAATTATAAGTCTAATTCAGGGAGTGGTCAAGGTTTCCATGGAGACCATCTATGGCTCTCTATATGTCCAATCCAAGGAGAGTAGTTAGGGTTTCCATAGAGACACGCTATGGTGGCTTGAGATTCCAACCCAGTGAGAGTGAGTAGTGTTTCCATGGATACCAGCTATGGTGGCCTGTGAGGATAATCCAAGGAAGGGCCATGGCAGTCTGTGATTTCAAGCCATGGAGGGTGGGCAGTATTTCCATGCAGGCCAGCTATGGCGGCCTGTGAGTCCAACCCAAGGATAGTGGTGGGGGTTTCCATTGAGACCAGCTATGGCGGCCTGTGAGGATAATTCAGGGAGAGGGGGCAGTGTTACCATGGAGACTAGCTATGGTGACCAGTGAGGCCAATCCAGGGTAAGTGAGCAAGGTTTCCATGGAGACCAGCTGCAGTGGTCTGTGAGTCCAGTCCAAGGAGAATAGCCAGGGTTTCCATGGAGACTAGCTATGGTGCCTGTGAGTCCAAGAATAGTCAGGGTTTCCATGGAGACTAGCTATGGTGGCCAATCCAGTGAGAGTGGGTAGTGTTTCTATGAAGACCAGCAATGGTGCCTGTGAACCCAATCGAGTGAAAGTGGGCAGTGTTTTTATGGAGACCAGCTATGGTGGCCTGTGAGTCCAATCCAGTGAAAGTGGGCAGTGTTTCTATGGAGACCAGCTATGGTGGCCTGTGAGTCCAATCCAGTGAGAGTGGGTAGTGTTTCTATGGAGACCAGCTATGGTGGCCTGTGAGTCCAATCCAGTGAGAGTGGGTAGTGTTTCTATGGAGACCAGCTATGGTGGCCTGTGAGTCCAATCCAAGGAGAATGGTCAGGGTTTCCATGGAGACCAGCTATGGTGACCTGTGAGGCCAATCCAGGGTACGTGAGCAGGGTTTCCGTGGATACCAGCTATTGAGGCTTGTGAGTCCAGTCCAAGGAGAATAGTCAGGGTATCCATGGAGACTAGCATGGTGCCTGTGAGTCCAAGGACAATAGTCAGGGTTTCCATGGAGTCTAGCTATGGTGGCCGATCCAGTGAAAGTGGGTAGTGTTTCTATGGAGACCAGCTATAGTGGCTGTGAGTCCAATCCAGTGAGTGGGTAGTGTTTCTATGGAGACCAGCAAAGGTGCCTGTAAATCCAATCCAGTAAGAGTGGTTAGTGTTACTATGGAAACCAGCTATGGTAGCCTGTGAGTCCAATCCAAGGAGAATGGTGGTCAGGGTTTCCATGGAGACCAGCTATGGTGACCTGTGAGGCCAATCCAGGGTGAGGCCAATCCAGGAAGCAGGGTTTCCATGGATACCAGCTATTGAGGCTTGTGAGTCCAGTCCAAGGAGAATGGTCAGGGTTTCCATGGAGACCAGCTATGGTGACCTGTGAGGCCAATCAAGGGAAGGTGAGCAGGGTTTACATGCCAACTGTCAGCTATAACGAAGAAAGTGTGCAGAGCTAAGACCAGTGCCACATGAAAACTAAATAATAAAAATCTTTTATAAACACAATGGTCGACAATGGGGGACACAACAAGGCCATGTTATACAGAAGTAGTAGACAAATTGTACAACAGATTTACCACAATGTTCCAGCCCGAGTCATTTATTCCTCTCTCACTGCCTATCACTGAGGCAAAATGAAAGCTGATTCCGCCCACTTCTTAGTTATGCGTTGGTTTAGGCTGTGTTCATATCTGTGCGGTTTGAAGCACTTCAGCCATCACACGGCAATGCATAGCAACAGGAATCCCAATTTTTCCTATGGGGTCCAATTATACCTATGCTTTGTGATGTGACATAAAGGTGCAGGCGCTTCATTACAGGAGTCAAAACCGAATTTTTTTTCGTCCTAGCAGCATAGCAGGACATGGGGTTTGCCATCTTTGCCATCAACTGTTAGAGAAATTATACTTTAAATGTCAGTTATGAAAGACGCCATTTTGTTTATCATGGCCTAGAAATAAGCTATGAATCTAGGAATAAGTTAAAGACTAGTAATAAAATGGAGTCAGCAATATAATATGCTTAGATATGCAGTTTTCTGAATATATCCTGTATTTTTGTGATGGCTTGAGGAGTTTTCAAGTCAGTATCCTGTAACCATTGTTAGATGAAGATAACAGTCTGTAACAGACACTTCCACCTTTCCTGTTCTGTCCAGAATAAAGTTGAAAATACATGAGACTGGGCATGTTTTAAGACAGGAAAGGGGGGTGTCCAGGGCTTATAAAAAAGACATGTACCACAGTATTTTCCTTAGAAATGACGATGACAGCATGAAGGTGTAATGCTATTCATTTCTCTTGCATATGCAATAAATATTACCTTGATGCCCGAGGACGGTCTGAGATGGTGAATTATTTCCCTAACAATTTGGTCCTTCGAAGAGCCGGGAGTCCCCTGAGAAGCACTGACCAACAGTGACCGATGACCGTACGGCAAAACTGTAAGTCCTCCGTCTTAAATTAGACGTTAAAAAGAGGCCGGTCCGCTGAACTTGTGCCTCCCGGGCAGCGACTTACTGATCAGCACAAGAGACCGCTCTCGGGACAAGGTAAGATTTTTATTTTATTATTAACCTTTTGTGTTAGACTTGATTAGGAATTTGATGAATAAGGGATTTGAATATATACATACAATATAGAGATTGATCGAATATTTATCTGTTTCTGTCCTATCTGCTTTACTCTTGTTGAGGGGAAATAAGTGGTCACGTATTCCCGTATAGATCCATCTGTGGCCATCCTGGATGGGCAGACCTAGTGACTAGCCCGCGTTTTGGGAAGACGCGCTCAGGGCAACCTGGCGGCAGTCGAGCACTGCGGGTGTTCTCTCTTGTGTGTTCTTGTTTGTTTCTTCTGGTTAATTGACATTTGATATAGGGGTATGGTCCCATACTAATATCCAGGTGCAGATAAAGGAAATTTGTCGATTGGATCTTAGATCCAGACAGCCTTGTAAACTGCAGAAAATCCCTTGGGGACACATAAATACTCCTAGATCAAAACCTAAAAGAACCCCCTGTTGATACAAGGGTGTGGCCTGATAGATTTCTAGGCATATAAATACCCTTGGATCAAAAATACTTCCAGATAAAGAACCCCCGTTGATACAAGGGTGTGGCCTGATAGCTTTCCAGGCATATAAATACCCTTGGATCAAAAATACTTCCAGATAAAGAACCCCCCCCCCCTGATACAAGGGTGTGGCCTGATAGATTTCCAGGTAACAAACAGAGGACATTTGGCGGACCGCAGTGTTCATGCCAGCCTCATATGTTGTATTAATCCTGAGCAGGCACATAAATACCCTTGGATCAAGGACTGAAATATTAAATGTTTTGATAGGATGAAAGAACAGTCGGGAGAATTCAGTCTCCTCGTAATTCTGTAAATGCTCTCTACAAGTTAGTGAAGTAACGATGAAAGAACAGTCGGGAGAATTCAGTCTCCTCGTAATTCTGTAATTCTCTAAGACACCAGTGTTTTAGCAATACACAAGATCAGTATTCTAGAAGTGATATATCATGACTAGAAAGTCTGTGAGTGATTGCAAGTGATAAGATACTGTGTGCATGTGTTGTGTCATTGTGAGAAGACATTAACAAAAAAAAAAGAGCTCCGTGTGCACGATAAACAAAGTAGGTATGATTAATGGAAAATCTGTTAGTATGAATGAAGATGTTAAGTATATGTGTAGTCTAGACAAAGAGAATGTGGCACTTCTTAAAATGTGGAAAACAAAGTATGATTTTGATGCGTTTTTAAATAAGGATTGTTGTGTAATACTGTGTAGAAAGCTTAAAAATGATGCCGGCATGAAAATAAGAAAACAGAAGAAATTAGGCCTTCCCCAGGCAAAGAAATGGCTTGAGGAGGCTAACCATAGGTTAAATTCAGAAAACCATAAAAAGACTATGTTTTTGAACAAAGAGGAGGACAATAATATGACCGTCCTCTGAAGTTTAGTTCAGCAAGTATTGACTGAACAAAACGTAACAAACCAAATGCAACCTGACTCTCCACTGTTTGTTGTTCCCCCGTGGTCACCTGGGTCACCCGCAGATGCAACCGATTCTCTTATGGCTGCAGCTAAACCCCCTCTCAAGATGACTCTTGCTGTCCAGAGGAGTCCACAAGGGACCCCCTTTACAGCAACTGTTACAAAATTTTTCGGGGACCCGGTGAACCAATTGATATCCCCCCCAGCTGGGGAACAAACAGAATGTTTAGAAGAAGAATTTCCACTAATTGAAGTTCCCTACCCTAGGGCAGGACAAAATGTAGGTGGTATAGTAGTCCCCAACACTATGATGGTCTATCGCCCCTGTACCCCTGAGGATGTTAAAAAAAATACTACTGAAGGGGTACCACATCCCAAGGTCAACATAGCTCAAATCAGGGATGGTATCATGGGATTGATTGCTAACTATCATCTTATTGGGAGGGAAATAGAGCAGAATATCAGACAGATCCTGGGTCCCAACTGGCATCATGTAGTGGGAGATTGGAGTGGATTAAACAATCAGGGAGTTGTGTTGCCTCATGATGATGCAGCACTAGAAAACAGGAGAAATGCTCTTATAGCAAGGATAGAGAACAGAAGGATGGGAAACACCTGAACAAGGTCCCGCATTCAGGACTATGAAAAAAAAAAGAGAGGGGAGTGTTTCCTGTGAGGTAAAAGAGGTCACTTGGCAAAAGAATGTAGGTCAAACAGAGAGGAAGAATCTGAAATTTTGGATGTGTGCACTGTTCAAACTTGCTTGCATGCTAAAGTCAAGTCAGAAATAATCTTGGTTGTGAAGGGTAGATGGGTAACATTTCTGTGTGATACTGGGGCTTGTAGGACCCTAATACACCCGCTGGATATGAAAAAGGTAAAGAAAAAGGTGTAGTATATGTAAAATCTGCAAAATGGGTTGATGCACCAGGAAGTCATGTCTGAAGGTCTTACTGTGGAAGATCCACAGACAGGTAAAAAGGATCAATGTAAAATTGTAATTTTGACTAAATGTCCTGTTAATTTGTTGGGTAGAGACATGTTGCACGCTCTTGATATTTCTGTCGTACCAGTGGAGGGAGGTCTCAGAGACCATCGGCTGTGTAAAAAACAAATCACAGCCGTGGATAATAAGCCCTGATACTGGTACAGCCTGGAATTTGCAAACTGAGGGATTAAATATACCCAAAACCCTGGCAGAAATAATTGATGAAGAGTCTGTGAGGAAAAGGTATAAGGTCCAGACAAACCTCTATTGCACCATGTACTACAGAAAGATCTCTGGGCCCGATAAGTCCTATGAGAAACAGTTAATGAGTCTCACTAACACTGAAGTTCTCTTAAAATGTCTGTACTGTGATAAGGCAGGAAATAGCGTGGCTACTTGTCTCCTACCACAGCCTATTCTGCAAATATACAGGCAGGATACTGTCCTTGTGTTTCGGTCACCCAGAATTCCAAGGTATCATGGCATGAGCTAGGAGAATTTATCACGAACTGGGTCCAACTGACAGATGAGAAACTAAAATCCAGAGGGATTCAGAGGTATAGGAGGCATAAGGGAGAGAAAGATGGGTGGAGACTCGTGCAGGATTTACAGGCAGTCAATGGGGCCGTATTACCGAGGGCCCCGGTGGTCCCAGACATGCATGTACTCCTGAACGAGCTCAAGGTATTTTATGTTATCGATAACAGTAATCCTTCTTTTCCATTCCCTTACACAAAGACAGTCAGTTCTGGGTTGCATTTATGTACACGGGGAAAAAAAAAAAAAAAGGAGGTACACATACACTAGGTTATCCCAGGGATATTGTGAAAGTCCAACTACCTTCTCACAAAGAATGTCCAATAATTTGTCTCGGTTTGTACCTCCCAGTGTGAGTTAAATTCTCTTGTATGTGGATGACATTCTGGTAGTAATGTATGTAAAATTACCATGGTTCTGATGCATTTCCTCGCAGACCAAGGTCAAAAGGTCAGCAAAGACTAATTACAACTGTGGAAAGAAAAGATGAAATGCCTGGGTTACATTTTATCTCAAGAAGGTAGACTTTTGCATGAGATCCGAAAAGAGGCCATCCTTCAAGTCCCCAAATCACATACCAAAAATAAATGATGTCATTTCTTGGCATGGCAAATGTCTGTAGAGCATGGATAGCAAATTATGCTATGGAGGTGGCGCCTCTTTCTGATCTCATCTATGGTTCACTAATGGCTGCAAAAGATTCCATTCAGTGGAATGTGCAAGCAGAGGATGCATTTACAAAGGTAAAGCACCTCATTGTGGGTTCTCATGGATGTTCCCTTTCTAGATGCTGACATTACCTTTTGTGTTGATGGGTCTTATAAAAAGGACGATAAAGGGGTACATCAAACGGCATACGCTATAGTAACACATGACCAGGTCATTGAAGCCAGACCCCTTCCCAGTTCCTACTCTACACAACAAGCTGAAATGATTGCCCTATCCAGGGCCTGTAGTCTAGGGGAAGGGAAGAAAATAAATATTTATACAGACAGCCAATACGCTTTTTCTACTATACACATATATGCCCAGCAATGGAAAAATAGGGGTATGATTATGTCCACAGGTAAACCAATCTCACATAGAGATCTTATCCTTGCCCTTCTAGAAAATGTACAGAAACCAACACAAGTGGCTATTTGTAAATGTACAGCACACAGAAAGGGAACAGATCCAATTACTCTAGGAAATGCACTAACAGACAAAGACCGCAAGGGAAGCTACTACAGGACCGCAAAAAACACACATATACTATACAGGTCCCCAAGAAAATGGTGAGGTACGGAAAGCTAATGATAAAACATGGTTATCAGAAATGCAGAAAACATCACCGGCAGGTGAAAAACAAAAGTGGTTATCTAAAGGGACAATGCTGGTCAATGGTATATACACAAGTACAGAAGGTAAACCCATCTTACCTACATCACTATTTAGATATGCTGCGTTATTGAGCCATGGGCAAGCCCATATCTCAAAAGGAGGGATGGTGCAGGTGATAAGGTGATAAGGTGCACAACATATGGGTTTACGAATGACTCTAGAGATTTTTGCCTCACATGTCCGGTTTGTACCAGATACCATGCTCAAGGTGCCCTAAGTCCCTTAAGAGGTCATTTCCCACAACCCTCTTATCCCTTTCACACGATATGCATGGATTTTATGATTATTGTTGTTTATAAAGTGGGCAGAAGCTTTTCCTATGACACACCCAAATGGGCAGTCAGTAGCCAAAGTACTTATTAAAAAGGTGATTCCATTTCATGGGATCCCCTCTGTGATTTACAGTGACAATGGCTCCCATTTTGTAAACCGAACAATACAACAAATTGGTAAATGGTACAATATTGACAAAAAAAACAAACACTGTGTCTACCACCCACAATCTGTGGGCACAGTGGAGAGACAATGGTACCTTAAAGAGTAAACTAAGAAAATTGTTGGAGGAAACAGGGAAAAATAAATGGGTTTAGTGTTTGCCAATGGCATTGTTGAGTATAAGAATTACCCCTACTGCTAAAGGACTAACACCGTATGAAATCTTGTATGGTAAACCTTATTATATTCCACAACTAGCCACCGTTCCTCTCCCTAAAGAGGAAATAGACTTGACTTGTATAATAAGAATGTTTTCATAAAATATTACTGGGTCAGAATGTGTAAATGAGAAAAAGAGTTACCCTAAGACTAAAATGCAAAGTATACCCCCATCAGTACAAGCATTACCAGGAAATTTTACTTGTTTCTCTAACAATGACAGTAATGGTACAAATGTTGGCACCCTATCCCCTGAATACTGTGCAACTACAACCCTTACTACAGACATTAAGTATGAACTAAAATGGTTTCAGGAACAAAAACAGCAATTGGCTGATGTTTGGTGTTTGTGTGGAGATAAGAGACTAAGGCCCAGACTGCCACCTAGATGGGAGGGTAGTTGTGCCCTTACCCGATTGCTGCTTCCCTTTTATACAGTTCCTATGAGTGATGAATCAATGAAAATACCAGGTAAATACTTTTTTAAACGAATTAAGCGAGAAACACCACAAGGATCATTGGACAACCGAGTGTATATAGACGAAATAGGTGTTCCACGAGGAGTTCCAGATGGAATTCAAGCGCAGAATCAAATAACAGCAGGACTCACCTCACTCTTCATATGGGTCCAGCCCAATAAGAATGTCGACTGGATAAACTACATCTACTACAACCAGCAGAGGTTTGTGAATTACACCAGAGATGCTATCAAAGGTATAGCAGCACAATTGTACGCCACCTCTTTGACAGCGTGGCAGAACCGTATAGCGTTGGATATGTTGCTGGCAGAAAGGGGCGGGGTATGCAAAATGTTCGGCACCTTCTGCTGCACTTTTATTCCAAACAATACGGCACCTGATGGAAGTATCACCAAAGCCTTATAAGGCCTACAAATGCTATCCGAAGAATTAGCTGAGAACTCTGGTGTAGAGAACCCCCTGACGAGACTCTTTGAAAAATGGTTTGGTAAATGGGGTGATCTTACAAAAAGTTTGCTTATCTCTATTGTCATGGCAGCCGCAGTTCTTACATTGTGTGGATGTTGCTGCATTCCCTGTATTAGGGGAATTCTTAAAAAACTGATTGACACATCTTTCACAAAAACTATGCTCCTCCAGAGCGACACGGAACTATACTCGGAACCTGATGATGAATTTACAACTCTCGCTAAAGACTTATCTGTCTAAATGATAATACTTTGGTAAAAATAAAAGAAACTGGATATTTGAAGTATTGACATTATTAGTATAAAAGGGGGGAGATGTTAGAGAAATTATACTTTAAACTTCAGTTATGAAAGACGCCATTTTGTTTATCATGGCCTAGAAATAAGCTATGAATCTAGGAATAAGTTAAAGACTAGTAATAAAATGGAGTCAGCAATATAATATGCTTAGATATGCAGTTTTCTGAATATATCCTGTATTTTTGTGTTGGCTTGGGGAGTTTTCAAGTCAGTATCCTGTAACCATTGTTAGATGAAGATAACAGTCTGTAACAGACACTTCCACCTTTCCTGTTCTGTCCAGAATAAAGTTGAAAATACATGAGACTGGGCATGTTTTAAGACAGGAAAGGGGGGTGTCCAGGGCTTATAAAAAAGACATGTACCACAGTATTTTCCTTAGAAATGACGATGACAGCATGAAGATGTAATGCTATTCATTTCTCTTGCATATGCAATAAATATTACCTTGATGCCCGAGGACGGTCTGAGATGGTGAATTATTTCCCTAACATCAACCATTGATGGATAACCATTCCTCCCACTGACACCAATGACGGGGCACTATTCCTCCCATTGACACCAATGATGGAGAACCATTCTTCCCACTGGCACCAATGATGGGGCACTATTCCTCCTACTGACACCAATGATGGAGAACCATTCTTCCCACTGCCACCATTGATGGAGAACCATTCCTCCCACTGACACCAATGATGGGGCACTATTCCTCCCAATGACACCAATGATGGAGAACCATTCTTCCCTCTGACACCAATGATGGGGCACTATTCCTCCCACTGACACCAATGATGGAGAACCATTCCTCCCACTGGCACCAATGATGGGGCACTACTCTTCCCACTGACACCAATGATGAAGAACAATTCCTCCCACTGGCACCAATGATGGGGCACTATTCTTCCCACTGACACCAATGACGGAGAACTATTCCTCCCACTGGCACCAATGATGGGGCACTATTTCTCCCACTGACACCAATGACGGAGAACCATTCCTTCCACTGGAGCCAATTATGGGGCACTATTCGTTCCACTGACACCAATGATGGAGAACCATTCATCCCACTGGCACCAATGATAGGGGCACTATTTCTCCCACTGACACCAATGATGGTGAACCATTCCTCCCAACTGACAACAAGGATGGGGTACTATTCCTCCCATTAAAACCATTGATGAGACATTGTTTACTCCCACTAACATCAGGGCATTTTCTACCCCACTGGCCCGCTAAAGCCTGAAGGACAGTAAACTGGCCCTTTGTTTAGAAAGTTTGAAGACTCCTGATGTAAAGGAAACAGGGTTTTTTTTTAAAATTTTGGTTCTTTTTCCTTATAAGATATATAATATGTACAAAAAAAAAATAAAAAAATCTGTAGTTCAAAATTACCACCAGAAGGAAGCTGGATTTTACTATAAAATTATTCAAAATTCAATAAAAATTTAATTTAATTTAATTTAATTTGTATCCAGTGTTGCATGAAGGAGTAATCGTGTGTCAAACTATCACAGCACATAAAACTGTAAAATGGCCTGGAAATGAAGTATTACAGGAGGTTCAAGGGTTTAGAAATTTGGTCAAACTAACCAGAAGTTCCTCCATCCATGAGACAAATTTCCATTATGCCTCCCCTATATATTTTCTTAGTTTATTGGACCAGTTCTATTGGTTGTGTTTTTGTCTTTGCCATTGGTTAATTGGTTTCTGAGTTGTGCCTAATGTGGACTATAGCAGTCTGGATCTGGATATTGGAGGACAGGATGTTATGTGACAGGAAAGAAAGTCATCAACACTTGAAATATCGCTTTCAATTTTTATCTGTATCCACCCTAAAATAAACCTTTTTTTTGGTGACTTGGTTTTTATCTCTCGCTATAAATAAATCTGGTCACAGTTTTGCTGCTGATCTTCTAATGCGGATGGGGATGATGCTGCTTCATTGTTCAGAATGGAAAATCTGTTTACTGACAACATTCCCACCGACAGGAAGTGATGGATATGTGGGGGTGTCATTCAACGCAGAATTCTTCCATGTCATCTTCATCTGATCATCGGCTGACGTCACAAATATTCTCATATGCCTGAAACTGGAGAAGCATTATTCTCAGCCAATGAAAACCCTCCCAATCAAAAACTGGTATTTTTTTAATTATAAGTGGAACTTAATGGGCTCAGTCAGTTCCTGGATTCGTATATATTTTGGATATTCCCTGACAAAATTCCTTACTCGGGTACTCAGCACAGGGATGGTGGGAACCCTTCATAATGGGCACAGCAAGTGTACAGACCTGGGAATTCAGCACAGGGATGGTGGAACCCCCCCCCTCCCATAATGGGTGGAGCAGGTGTACAGACTCGGGAACTCAGCACAGGGATGGTGGGAACCCCTCATAATGGGCACAGCAGGTGTACAGATTGAGGAACTCAGCACAGGGATGGTGGGGACCCCTTATAATGGGCATAGCAGGTGTACAGACACCCGGGAACTCAGCACAGGGTTGGTGGGACCCCCCATAATGTGTGGAGCTGGTGTGCAGACCCAAGAATGGTAGGAACCTCTAATAATAGGCACAGTAGGTGTGCAGACATAAAAACTCATCCCAGGGAGGGAACCCCTTATAAGGGGCAAAGATGAAAAAGTTGGGGATGAGTATGGGCCCTGCTCACCTCCTGGGCTCTGTGTGCCCCTCTGTAGATAGATTCCGGATGGGTGGCAGAGCTAGCGCCCTCATGTGTCTCCAGAAAGTTTTTCAGCCATCTTCGCTTCTTTTTGTTGAAGATTAGAACTTTCATCATCTCAGGATCCTCCCGGCGTCTGCAACCAGAGCAGAGATTATGGACAGAGGAGGATGGACAGTGTGAAGAGGCCAAAAGACTTCACCTATACACAACGAGTGGTTCTGGGTGGAGATATCATTATTATTATATAGACCAGATAAAGTTCCAGTTCTAGGTGGGTGGAATGACAACTCTCTGCCCCTTCAGCTTAGTTTTTCTCTAACCCCAACAATAAACCAGACCTTATCCAAGCTTGAGCCATAGATTGCTTTACAATCCTAGCCCTAACACTAAAGTAGACTCTAAGTAGACTCTAAACCCAACCAAAACACTACCTAACTATAACTTTAGTCCTAACGTCAGCCCTAACCCAATGCCAAAGCCAAATCCTAGCCTTCACTCCAGCCTAACCTTAACCGTAGCCCCAAACCCTGCTCTAACCATAAACTTACCCTAGACCCAAACTTTGTTCTAACCATAAGTTTAGCCTTAACCCTAGTCCTAACCCTAGCCAGAACCCTTGCTCCAACTATTAACCAAGCCCTAGCTCTTACCCAAATTTCTCTGCTCTCTCGCCGGCTCTCTTGCCCGACTGACAGTTACGAGCATGACTCGCAGAGGCATGATGGGAGTGGGGCTTGTAATTCTGCAACAGTTCCAGCTCACAGGACGTGCCATGTCACCTGGATAATTATAGGAGGACATTTCTGTTCCCAAGAAGTTAGAGAAATTAAGTGGTTAGCTCTTCCGCCTGGCAGCACTGGGGTCGTCGGTTCAATTCCCAACCACTGTGCCACCTGCCTGGAATTTGCATGTTCTCCCTGCGCCTGCGTGGGTTTCCTCCGGGGACTCCGGTTTCCTCCCACACTACAAAGACATGCTGGGAGGTACATTGGCCCTAGTATGTGTATGAATGTGAGTTGGGGAGATTAGATTGTAAGCTCATTGGTGGCAGGGACTGGTGTCACTGTACAATATACAGGATAGAAATAGATGACTGTCTCCTGTATTGACTGATCATCATCACATGGCCTACCTGTTGGATTGGCTCAGCAGACTCATCTTCTCCGTTGCCGATACCTGCAGGTTTCCTACCAATCCCCTGGACGGGTTTGTTGGTGGCAGGGGGTCCTCTGGGCTTGTACGGCCCTCTGTAGAGACACCAATTACACAGAGAGACCCTTTATCTCCATAGCAATAGTGAGACCCCCCATAACCCAGAAATTGTGGGGAGCCCCCTCTAAGGAAATGTGCCCCCTCCATTTTCCTTCCATCTTCTGCAGCTTTGGGAAGGTTTATGGTTTGCTGGGACTCATCTTAGGAAGGTCCAGTATTCATTGATCAGAGCCATAGACATTCCCTGTCTGCTCATTTTCACAGCACATTTTACAGCTATTCATACTCAGGAATAAAGGAGAGAAAGAACTTTCCTACAACATTTCTATGCAAAGAAAACAAGCGCACTTTACACATGTCTGCCTGCTTCTAAAAAAAAGTTCTTGTATGGTGGTCACCGATAAAAAATGGGAATCTGGCGGCAACACGGCATGCCTTGGTGCCAACTTTCCACCATATCAGTCTCCGGTCACATCTGCAAGTTCTGGTAATGCGCACAGAAATTCACGTTTCCACGCAATCCCGGAACATGCAAAAATATGTGCCTCACGCTTGTAGTGCCATTTATTGTAAATGTCCCCCCAAAACGTGAGACCCCAATACAAGAAGTGTGGCAAAATGCGTGGGAAATAAAACAAAGGGCAACGCATCATGAGCTACTTTGCCACACTTGTGGGGCATAGGGTAATGCACTGAAATCAATGGGGGGCGCTATTCTTATTGGGTGTTAGCCAGCCAGGTGTATGTCAGAGGTGTGACTGGGGCCTTTCTGTAATAAAATTTTGCAAAATATTAATTTTCCTTCATAAATTTTGTCCACAATTTATACTGCTACATATCTTTGGTAAAAATAACCCAAATTAGAGGATATTTTTTGGTCTGTGTGAAAGTTAGAGAGCTGTGGTGCAAATCATAAAAAAATGATCACACGTGATGCACTGATGGCCTATCTCATTTCTTGCGACCCGAACAAGCCAGGAAAGTACAAATACCCCCCAAATGAGCCCTTTTTTGAAAGTAGAAATTCCAAGGTATTTAGTAAGAGGCATTGTGAGGTTTTTGATGTAATTTTTTTCCCACAATTCTTTGCAAAATGAAGAGATTTTTTTTTTCACAAAATTGTCACTGTAATAGGTTATTTCTCTCACATGGCATGTGTACACCACAAATGATGCCCCAAAATACATTCTGCTATTCCTCCTGATTATTACGATACCACGTGTGTGGGAATTTTTACAGCCTGGCCACTTAGAGAGGCCCAACATGCAGGGAGCACCATCACGTGTTCTAGGAGCATAAATTACACATCTAACTTGTTGACTACCTATTACACTTTTGAAGGCCCTGAGCACCAGGACAATGACATGTGATACTGATGACAGATGGCACTAATACGTGGCACTGATGGCACGTGACACTGATGTGGGACTGATGACAGATGGCACTAATGACACGTGACACTGATGACAGGTGACACTGATGACAGGTGGCACTAATACTTGGCACTGATGACAGATGGCACTAGTACGTGGCACTGATGACAGATGGCACCGATACGTGGCACTGATGACACGTGACACTGATACATGGCACAGATGGCACGTGACACTGACAGGTGGCACTGATGACAGATGGCACTGATATGTGGCACTGATGACATGAGACACTGATGTGGCACTGATGACACGTGACACTGATGTGGCACTGATGACAGATGGCACTGATAGGTGGCACTGATGGCACGTGACACTGATGTGGTACTAATGACAGATGGCACTAGTGACACATGACACTGATGACAGATGGCACTAATATGTGGCACTGATGTGGCACTGATGACAGATGGCACTAATACGTGGCACTGATGACAGATGGCACTAATACGTGGCACTGATGACAGATGGCACTTATACGTGGCACTGGGGACAGTTGGTACTGATAGGTGGCACTGAGGACAGATGGCACTGACAGGTGGCACTGGGGACAGGTGGCACTGACCGGTGCTGTGGGCACTGTAATTTCTATTTTGCGATCGAGTGCTAAATGGCCCCTGTGATTGGCCATTTAGCAAGATCTGTGATTGGCTGTGTCCAAGTGAAACGGCCAACACAGAATTTCCCTGATGCTCGCTCGCGGCAGCGCACATCGTGGAAGTAAACAGGAGGACGTCCAGGGATGCCCTCCCGGCAATTGAGCGCCGTGCTGTGGCCGTCCTTCGGGTATAGCGCGGGCGCGAAGTGGTTAAAGTGGTTGTTAAACCACAATTAGATCTTTATATCATCTCCTCAGTCAGATAAAAAGCTGCATCCTCGTGCCTGCGTGTTATTTAAAAATTAAATGGTTTCTACCTGTATTAAAGTGGAAATAAACCAATCGATTTAACAGTTTCAAAAAACATTTCTATTTTTGGCATGCCGAGATTGCTAACTGTCACATTGGTTGTGCTCTCAACCAAACTGTCCAACCATCCAATGGCTGATGTCATAACGGATCACATCAGATCACATGTGCAGCATTATGGCAGTTGAAGATTACCCACTTCAATACCAGGCACTCCACCCTCCCCCCCTTCCTGCCCAGGACAATTTTTTCAGCTTTCAGAGTTGTAGCACTTTGAATGACAATTGCGCGGTCATACAACACTGTACCCAAACTACATTTTTATCATTTTCTTCCCACAAATAGAGCTTTCTTTTGGTGGTATTTGATCACCTCTGGGGGGTTTTATTTTTTGCTAAACAAACTAAAAAACCCACATTTTTGAAAAAAAAAAAGTTTTTCTTAGTTTGTCATAAAGTTTTGTTTTCTCTTTCACTGACGGGCGCTGATGAGGCGGCACTGATGGGCACTGATGAGTTGGCACTGATAAAGTGGCACTGATAAGGAGGCACTGATATGCAGCACTGATGGGCACCGATATGCAGCACTGATATGCAGCACTGATGGGCACTGATAGGCGGCACTGATGGGCACTAATGGGCACTGACAGGCGGCACTGAGGGGCTGTGACAGATGGCACCGATGGACACTAATAGATGGCATTGATGGGCAGCACTGATGATGATGTACTGACAGGTGTTACTGCTGGGCACTGATTGGCACTGTGATGGGCACTGATTGGCACTGTGGTGGGCACTGAGAGACTTTGAGGGGGTACTGCTGGCAGTTGTTGGGCACTGATTGGCACATCTGATGGGCACCTCTCTTGGGGGCTGCGCTGATAATCAATGTGCTGATTATCAGCACAGACCCCCCCCCCTCTGACAGTGAGAGCCGCCAATTGGCTCTCCCTGTCAGTGCGAACCGAGGAATGCCGTTTACCGGCACTTCCTGGTACATACGATGATCACGTGGTAAGAAGCCTCTGTCAGGACTCCGGTGTCAGGACTCTGCAGCCCTGATACATGGGAGTCAGCACAGAGAGGTGAGGGTAGAAACTGGTAGGATCAGCCAGTTATTTCATACACAGCACAAGCACTGTGCTCTATAACAGGCTTTAAAGGAACAGGCTCTTCTTTAATGGTGCCAAAACACACAAAAATATATCTTGTTATAAAAACATCTTTATTGGAGTCCAAAGTTTTAAAAGAAACGGAGGGGGGGGGGACAATGAATGCTGTCCACATTTCAAAAAACAATTCAGTGCACATGTACAATATACACATAAAGTAGCTACTGTAACCAGCATGATGCTTGTTGCTCGACATGTTTCACTTTTCAGCTTCTTCAGGAGATTATAAAGCAATATGTAGCTACAAAAAGACAAATACAATCAAAATAAAAAATAAACAACAATAATTCCAAAAATTTGCATAAAGAATTATTAGTAAGTATGCATGACCGTAAATAAACATTATTATTATATACAAGTAAATGTGTATCAAAAAGATATAACAACATAAATAATATGTTCAATGAATATCCATGAGGGTCTGAGCACTATACAGAGGGGCACACAACATGAACATAAAACTCACCATGTATATAGAATGTATTCAAGCTAATGCACACTACTAAAGGGTAAAAAACTGATGTAAGAAGAGGTGCCAACACCAATGGCGGCAATTGATGGCAGGAGGAGCACAATGGGGCCGGTAGAAATACTAGAAATGTCAAAATAAAAGGATATCTATCTATCTATCTATCTATCTATCTATCTATCTATCTATCTATCTATCTATCTATCTATCTATCTATCTATCTATCTATCTATCTATCTATCTATCTATCTATCAACGTAGCTGGACAAACAAGACAGTTGGCTGTTGCTAGAAGACTCAACAAAAAGTCTGAGGAACCCTCCCAGGGACCAGATACGGCTGTACCAACACAGGCCCCCACATTGGTGGCGGCTGCTACTTCAGTAATGGGAGGGTCTTCTTGTCAGCTCTATATTTCCCTTTCTGTAGCTTCTGAATCACCAACTATCAATGTAGTTGGACAAAGAAGATAATTGGCTTTTTCCTAGAAGAAGATTCAACAAAAAGTCTGAGGAACCCTCCCAGGGACCAGGTACGGCTGTACCAACACAGGTCCCTACACTGGTGGTGGCTGCCACTCCAGTAGCCAAAGGGTACTCCCATCAGGCCTCCATTTTTCTTTTTGGAGCTTCTGAATCACCATCAATGTAGCTGGACAAACAAGACAATTGGCTGTTCCTAGAAGAAGACTCAACAAAAAGTCTGAGGAACCCTCCCAGGGACCAGGTATGGCTGTACCAACACAGGTTCCTACACTGTTGGCGGCTGCCACTCCAGTAACCAGAGGGTCTTTTCATCAGGCCTACATTTTTGTTTTTGGAGCTTCTGAATCACCATCAATGTAGCTGGACAAACAATAAAATTGGCTGTTGCTAAAAGAAGACTCAACAAAAAGTCTGAAACACTCCTAGGGACCAGGTACGGCTGTACCAACACAGGTCCCTACACTGGTGGCGACTGCCACTCCAGTAACTGGAGGGACTTCCCATCAGCACTCAATTTCCCTTTCTGCAGCTTCTGAATCACTATCAATATAGTTGGACACGCAGGACAATTGGCTGTTCCTAGAAGAAGACTCAACAAAAAGTCTGAGGAACCAGGTACGGCTGTACCAACACAGGTTCCTACACTGGTGGCGACTGCCACTCCAGTAACTGGAGGGGCTTCCCATCAGTCCTCTATTTCCCTTTCTGAAGCTTCTGTAGAAGCTTTAAGGTTAAGCTTTAAGGTTGATCAAATATATCACATTCTAAAGGGAAAGGTAGAACAAGGGGAGGGGGAGTATGGAAGTGGGAGAGAGGGAGGTTGGGTGAAAGGAAAGGGTGTGGGGGTTCCCCCCAACCCACATCCCCCTTCTTTCCTCCATCCTCCCTTCCCCCCCTCCTTTCCTCCCTCTCTCCCTTTTCCATACTCCCCCTCCCCCTTGTTCTACCTTTCCCTTTAGAATGTGATATTTTTGATCCCCATTTCCGTTAAACACGGCCCTCCCATGGGGTATGGATTCATGTGAGGCCTAAGGGTGAATTGAATATTTAGCTCCATTGTGTTGCTAATTTGGGGACCACTGTACCCCTCTTTATTGTTATTTGAGTGTGTTTTATTATAGGAGTGTTATATATTGTAGATTAGGATAAGTTTGTATATGTTGTGGAGGTGTGCATTATTCTTTGGGTGTGTTTTGGAGTGTTTTATATATATATATATATATATATATATATATATATATATATATATATATATATATATATATATATATATATATAGAGAGAGAGAGAGAGAGAGAGAGAGAGAGAGAGAGAGAGAGAGAGAGAGAGAGAGAGAGAGAGAGAGAGAGAGAGAGAGAGAGAGAGAGAGAGAGAGAGAGAGAGAGAGAGATTGTAGTTTAGGATAAGTTTGGATTTCTTCTGGAGGCACTTTAAGTGGACAGAACTGATTTAAATAGCTCAGCGGGGGTAGGCCTCAGAGAACAGAGGCCACATATGGACAGCACAGAGGCTTAGGGGTTAGCCTTGCAGCACTGGGGTCCTCGTTTTAGATTCTTACCAGGACACTATCTGCATGGAGTTTGCATGTTCTCCCTGTGCTTGTGTGGGTTTCCTCCGGGTACTCCGGTTTCCTCCCATACTACAAAGACATGCTGCCTTGCGTTGGTGGTGCAGTGGTGAGCATAGCTGCCTTCCCAGCAGCTGACCCGGGTTCGATTCCTGGCCAACGCCATCTCCAATACTTGGAGTCCTCAGAGAGAAAAGCGCTATACAAGGTCAATGCTGAGTATATATTAGCGGTAGAATAAAGAATAAAGTGAAGGTGTGGTATGTTTGAGGAAGAAAATGTTCCCCCAGAATCTATAGAAGGTGAACTCTGACAACTGATAGAAGACGCTTAGGCTGTGCTCACACCTAGGCCTTCCGGATCGTGGGCCGAATTACTGCAATTCCCGAATTGCCGGAAAACACGGGACACGGTTGTGATACCTTACTTTCAATGGCACCCTAATCATGGGATAATATTGTCACCTGACAAATCGTGCAAACAAAAGCGTGGAACGCCTGTTTCCCAGAAGCAGTCCTGCAATTTTGTCGTGATTTGTCAGGCAACAATCGCGGCATAATCACGCCTCGATTGGGGTGATGTTGCAAGTGAACAGATCGCAAGCACTTCCCGCGTTTTGCAGCGAATCGGGAGTCCGGAACACCTAGGTGTGAACAGAGCCTCACCATGTCCATCGTATGACAAGAACTTCCTGCACAGACATCCCCCCAGCAGGAATATTACACCCATACTCCCCCCAACAGGAATATTACACCCATACTCCCCCAGCAGGAATATTACACCCATACTTCCACCAGCAGGAATATTACAGCCATACTCCCCCAGCAGGAATATTACACCCATACTCCCCCCAACAGGAATATTACACCCATACTCCCCCAGCAGGAATATTACATCGATACTTCCCCCAGCAGGAATATTACACTGATACTCCCCCAGCATGAATATTACACCCCCAGCAGGAATATTACACCCATACTCCCCCCAACAGGAATATTACTCCCATACTCCCCCAGCATGAATATTACTCCCCCAGCAGGAATATTACACCCATACTCCCCCCAGCAGGAATATTACTCCCATACTCCCCCAGCATGAATATTACTCCCCCAGCATGAATATTACACCCATACTCCCCCCAGCAGGAATATTACCCCGATACTCCCCCCAGCAGGAATATTACACCCATACTCCCCCCAGCAGGAATATTACTCCCATACTCCCCCAGCATGAAAATTTACACCAATACTCACCCAGCATGAATATTACACCCATACTCCCCCAGCATGAATATTACACCCATACTCCCCCAGCAGGAATATTACACCGATACTCCCCCCAGCAGGAATATTACACCGATACTCCCCCCAGCAGGAATATTACACCAATACTCCCCCCAGCAGGAATATTACACCCATACTCCCCCCAGCAGGAATATTACACCCATACTCCCCCCAGCAGGAATATTACACTCATATTCCCCCCAGCAGGAATATTACACCCATACTCCCCCAGCAGGAATATTACACCCATACTTCCACCAGCAGGAATATTACACCCATACTCCCCCCAGCAGGAATATTACACCCATACTTCCACCAGCAGGTATATTACACCCATACTCCCCCCAGCAGGAATATTACACCAATACTTCCACCAGCAGGAATATTACACCAATACTTCCTCCAGCAGGAATATTAGACGATACTCCCCCAGCAGGAATATTACTCCCATACTCCCCCCAGCAGGAATATTACACCCATACTTCCACCAGCAGGAATATTACACCCATACTCCCCCCAGCAGGAATATTACACCCATACTTCCACCAGCAGGAATATTACACCCATACTTCCCCCAGCAGGAATATTACACGATACTCCCCCAGCAGGAATATTACTCCCATACTCCCCCCAGCAGGAATATTGCACCGACACCCCACCATCCTGACACTGATGGGGATCTCTACTGACCTATTGTGTGCTGATAACAGGAATCCTGCTGCAGGTATCTTGGAACATTTCATAGCCAGCATCACTCTGCTCTCTCCTCCTATCAGCATGTTCCCTGTCATCATATTGGCACACAATTCCTCTGATTGGCTCCTGCAAATAAAATAAAAAATAATAATAATAATTAAAAAAAAGAAAAGAAATATTATTATTAATCACTTTCCCCGGGTCACTGTCATATGACGCCCTGGACTTTCAGTGGAGATATCAGGGTGACGGGTGCAGCTGCAGGCATTATCCACATACTGTATCTTTGTTTTCAGCCGGTGATTTCCTGCAATGTAAAAGCTGTCATAGCATCTGTTTAGCTGTACGATTGCTTTTACATGCAGTGAGAGGGGATGGGGTCCTCAAGGTTTTTGGGGTGAGGGGGACAGAGGGGTGAGGGGGATGGGCCCTCAAGGTGTTTGGGGTAAGGGGGATGGGCCCTCAAGGTGTTCGGGGTGAGGGGGATGGGCCCTCAAGATGTTGCGGGGTGAGGGGGATGGGCCCTCAAGGTGTTCGGGGTGAGGGGCCCTCAAGGTGTTCAGGGTGAGGGGAACGGGCTCTCAGGGTGAGTGTGATGGGCTTTAGGGATGAGGAGGATGGTCCCTCAAGGTGTTCAGGGTGAGGGGATGGGCCCTTGGGGTGTTCGGAGTGAGGGGTGGGCCCTCGGGGTGTTCAGGGTGAGGGGGGTGGGCCCTTGAGGTGCTATGGATCAGGACAGTGGGCCCCACGCTTGGCTGGGATGAGGGCAGCCCCCATACAGCACATCTGGCCTCTGCCCCCTCAAGGGGGGGGGGTATCTCCAGTGTTGGTTCCTCCACTCTTCTCAGTGCTGGGAGACACCACAATCTCATCTCTGGTATCCTATTAGAACAGGCTGATTGGCCCAGTGCCGTCACCTGACCAGGTCACACACTCCTCCATCTCTTGAATGAGAAGGTATTTCCTTCAGCTACAAACTGGAGGGGGTGAGAGGGGGAGGGGTGAGTGAAGGAAAGGGGAGTGTACATTGGGGTGTAGGAAGGTAAAGGTAAACTCTGCTGTTGAAGTGAAGAATGTCTTTGTAGAGTAATGTAACATTATCCTTCCATTCTATTGCAGGTTCCATCATGTATGTGCAGTTCACCATCCCTTTGGCCTTCAGAGACCTCCTGAACAGTGGTGGTGTGGGGCAGTATGTGGTCCAGGAGGTCCAGCCTGCCCTGTCCCAGCTCAGTGGTGAGACCTTCTATGGTCCGTGTCCTTCTCCTTTGATCCATACCCCTTCTTCTCTGGTCCGTGCCCTTCTTCTCTGGTCCTTGACCATCTTCTCTGGTCCCTGCCCTTCTTCTCTGGTCCTCGCCCTTCTTCTCTGGTTCCTGCCCTTCTTCTCTGGTCCCTGCCCTTCTTCTCTGGAACCTGCCCTTCTTCCCTGGTCCCTGTCCTTCTCTCTCTATATAAGGTCCCACAGGTAACAGTGCATGTCAGAGCACAAACCAAGCCATGAAGTCCAAGGAATTGTCTGTAGACCTCCGAGACAGAATTGCTTGGAGGCACAGATCTGGGAAAGGGTACAGAAACACTTCTGCAGCATTGAAGGTCCCAATAAGCACAGTAGCCTCCATCATCCATAAATGGAAGAAGTTTGGAACCATCAAGACTCTTCTTACAGTGGGCCATCCGGCCAAACTGAGCAATTGAGGGAGAAGGGCTTTAGTCAGGTAGGTGACCAAGAACCTCATGGTCACTCTAACAGAGCTCCAGCATTTCTCTGTGGAGAGAGGAGAACCTTCCAGAAGAACAACCATCTCTGTAGCATTCCACCAATCAGTCCTGCAGTGGCGGCCCGTGCATTGTGGGCACACGGGCGCCACCCCCCCATCCATGCGCCCGGCCCATTCAGGATGCTGGATGCATGGATTCGCATGGCGGGGGCGGGAGGGGTGGTACTTTTTGAAGCACCTGATTAGAGCCAGGGGCTCTAATAGGCTTCAAAATAGGGTGGGCTCGGGGAACAGAGAGTGCGCCCTGATCCCTGATAGCTATTTTCACACTAACCTTCCTCCCCGCCAATCAGGAGGCATCAGACCTGTTTCCTGATTGGCCAAAGTGCCAGGCCACCCTATTGGATGCCTGGCGTTTAGGAAGAGGAGTGGAGGAGACACGCTGGAGTGGAGGTCGCCACTGCTCTGGTGCACTTGGAGAAAAGCTGCTGCAGTTAGTGCCAAGGGGTCTGTCAGAGCCGCTCGCGGGAGGTATGGGGGTGCTGCCAGAGTCGCGAGCCCCGTGAGTGGGGCGGGGGGGTCGGTGGGCACAGTGGCTGCATATGATGGGCACAGTGACTGTATTTGGTGGGCACAGTGGCTGCATATGATGGGCACAATGACTGTATTTGGTGGGCACAGTGGCTGCATATGCTGGGCACAGTGGCTGCGTATGATGGGCACAGTGACTGTATTTGGTGGGCATAGTGGCTGCATATGCTGGGCACAGTGGCTGCATATGATGGGCCCAGTGGCTGTATTTGGTAGGCACAGTGGCTGCATATGCTGGGCACAGTGGCTGCATATGATGGGCACAGGGGCTGCATTTGATGGCAAAGTGGCTGTATTTGATGAGCACAGTGGCTGCATTTGATGGGCACAGTGGCTGCATACGATGGGCACAGTGGCTGTATATGATAGGCACAGTGGCTGCATTTGATGGGCACAGTGGCTGCATTTGATTGGCAAAGGGGCTGAATTTGATAGGCACAGTGAGGCTGCAATTGATGTTTTTTTAAAAATATTTTTCAGTTTGTTTGCGCCCCCCTAAAAATTTTGAGCACCAGCTGCCACTGCAGTCCTGTATGGTAGAGTGGCCAGACGGAAGCCACTCCTCCAATAAAAGGCACACAAAAACCCGCCTGGAGTTTGCCAAAAGGCACCTGAAGGACTCTCAGACCATGAGAAACAAAATTCTCTGGTCTGATGAAACAAAGATTGAACTTTTTGGACTGAATGGCAAGCGTCATGTCTGGAGGAAACCAGGCACCGCTCATCACCTGGCCAATACCATCCCTACAGTGAAACATGGTGGTGGCAGCATCATGGCGTGGGGATGTTTTTCAGTGGCAGGAACTGGGAGACTAGTCAGGATGGAGGGAAAGATGAATGCAGCAATGTACAGAGACATCCTTGATGAAAACCTGCTCCAGAGCGCTCTGGACCTCAGACTGGGGCGAAGGTTCATCTTCCAACAAGACAACGACCCTAAGCACACAGCCAAAAAAAACAAGGGAGTGGCTATGGGACAACTCTATGAATGTCTTTGAGTGGCCCAGCCTGAGCCCAGACTTGAGAGTGTATGGAATGTACAGTACAGCACACGGTCTCCTCAGTACGGTGTATGGAGTGTACAGTACAGCACACGGTCTCCTCAGTACAGTGTATGGGGTGTACAGTACAGCACACGGTCTCCTCAGTACAGTGTATGAAGTGTACAGTACAGCACACGGTCTCCTCAGTACAGTATACGGGGTGTACAGTACAGCACATGGTCCCCTCAGTACAGTGTATGGGGTGTACAGTACAGCACACGGTCTCCTCAGTACGGTGTATGGAGTGTACAGTACAGCACACAGTCTCCTCAGTACGGTGTATGGAGTGTACAGTACAGCACACGGTCTCCTCAGTACGGTGTATGGAGTGTACAGTACAGAACACAGTCTCCTCAGTACAGTGTATGGAGTGTACAGTACAGCACACGGTCTCCTCAGTACAGTGTATGGAATGTACAGTACAGCACACAGTCTCCTCAGTACAGTGTACGAGGTGTACAGTACAGCACACGGTCTCCTCAGTACAGTGTATGGGGTGTACAGTACAGCACACGTCCCCTCAATATGGTGTATGGGGTATACAGTACAGCACACGGTCTCCTCAGTACAGTGTATGGAGTGTACAGTACAGCACACGGTCTCCTCAGTACAGTGTATGGAGTGTATAGTACAGAACACGGTCTCCTCAGTACAGTGTATGGAGTGTACAGTACAGCACACGGTCTCCTCAGTACAGTGTATGGAATGTACAGTACAGCACACGGTCCCCTCAGTACAGTGTATGGAGTGTACAGTACAGCACACGGTCTCCTCAGTACAGTGTATGGAATGTACAGTACAGCACACGGTCTCCTCAGTACAGTGTATGGGGTGTACAGTACAGCACACGGTCTCCTCAGTACAGTGTATGGAGTGTACAGTACAGCACACGGTCTCCTCAGTACAGTGTATGGAGTGTACAGTACAGCACACGGTCCCCTCAGTACAGTTTATGGAGTGTACAGTACAGCACACGGTCTCCTCAGTACAGTGTATGGAGTGTACAGTACAGAACACGGTCTCCTCAGTACAGTGTATGGAGTGTACAGTACAGCACACGGTCTCCTCAGTACAGTGTATGGGGTGTACAGTACAGAACACGGTCCCCTCAGTACAGTGTATGGAGTGTACAGTACAGCACACGGTCCCCTCAGTACAGTTTATGGAGTGTACAGTACAGCACACAGTCTCCTCAGTATAAGGTGACCAGATTTTTAAAATGAAATCCGGGGACATATTTTTTTTTTACTAGTAATGGCAGCAATTGACGACTCTTTGCCCGTCTCCGCCGCCCACCTCACAGCCTGTCAAGTCTAAAGCCCCATACACACTATCAGATTTTCTGCTGATTTTTTTCCTTCAGATTTACCAAAACCATATAATATGAGGTCAAACCTTAGGAGTTTCAATTTATATGCAATCAGGCAGGCCCTTGCAATACATGGTTTTGGTAAATCTGAAGACAAAAATCAGCAGAAAATCTGATGGTGTGTATGGGGCTTTACTCTTCGGGCCCCGACTACTACTGAGTGAGGAGCAGAGGAAGATCACTCCACCAGGGAAGGCAAGGAGATAAGCAGGCAGGCGGCTGGCCGGGACTTGAGCCAAGGCAGAAGAACATGCAAGTGGAGCTGAATGGGCATGCGCCTGAAACTGAAGAAATGGTCCCTCCGCTCCGACCAGCACATGATCATCAGAAAGGGGCACAGATAATGGGAAAAAAATAAACCCCCATAAGCTGGTAGGAGCGGCAGAGGAGGGGGGGTGCAATTCAGATTTTTTCTTTTTATTCTGCACGGGCTGTCTTTGAAATTGCCCCAGCCCCTGTTTAAATCCAACCTGGGGACAAAACTGGGGACAGACTTGGTCTGGGGACAGTGTCCTCAATCCGGGGACTGTCCCCAGAAACCGGGGATGTCTGGTCACCCTACCTCAGTACAGTGTATGGAGTGTACATTACAGCACACAGTCTCCTCAGTACGGTGTATGGGGTGTACAGTACAGCACACAGTCTCCTCAGTACAGTGTATGGAGTGTACAGTACAGCACACGGTCTCCTCAGTACTGTGTATGGGGTGTACAGTACAGCACACAGTCTCCTCAGTACGGTGTATGGGGGGGGGAAGTACAGCACACGATCGCCTCAGTACAGTGTATGGAGTGTACAGTACAGCACACGGTCCCCTCAGTACAGTGTATGGGGTGTACAGTACAGCACACGGTCCCCTCAGTACAGTGTATGGAGTGTACAGTACAGCACACGGTCCCCTCAGTACAGTGTATGGAGTGTACAGTACAGCACACGGTCCCCTCAGTACAGTGTATGGGGTGTACAGTACAGCACACGGTCCCCTCAGTACAGTGTATGGGGTGTACAGTACAGCACACAGTCTCCTCAGTATGGTGTATGGGGTGTACAGTACAGCACACGGTCTCCTCAGTACAGTGTATGGAGTGTACAGTACAGCACACGGTCTCCTCAGTACAGTGTATGGAGTGTACAGTACAGCACACGGTCTCCTCAGTACAGTGTATGGGGTGTACAGTACAGAACACGGTCTCCTCAGTACAGTGTATGGAGTGTACAGTACAGCACACGGTCTCCTCAGTACAGTGTATGGAATGTACAGTACAGCACACGGTCTCCTCAGTACAGTGTATGGAGTGTACAGTACAGCACACGGTCCCCTCAGTACAGTTTATGGAGTGTACAGTACAGCACACGGTCTCCTCAGTACAGTGTATGGAGTGTACAGTACAGAACACGGTCTCCTCAGTACGGTGTATGGAGTGTACAGTACAGCACACGGTCTCCTCAGTACAGTGTATGGAGTGTACAGTACAGCACACGGTCTCCTCAGTACTGTGTATGGGGTGTACAGTACAGCACACAGTCTCCTCAGTACGGTGTATGGGGGGGGGAAGTACAGCACACGATCGCCTCAGTACAGTGTATGGAGTTTACAGTACAGCACACGGTCCCCTCAGTACAGTGTATGGGGTGTACAGTACAGCACACGGTCCCCTCAGTACAGTGTATGGAGTGTACAGTACAGCACACGGTCCCCTCAGTACAGTGTATGGAGTGTACAGTACAGAACACGGTCCCCTCAGTACAGTGTATGGGGTGTACAGTACAGCACACGGTCCCCTCAGTACAGTGTATGGGGTGTACAGTACAGCACATGGTCCCCTCAGTACAGTGTATGGAGTGTACATTACAGCACATGGTCCCCTCAGTACAGTGTATGGAGTGTACAGTACAGCACACAGTCTCCTCAGTACGGTGTATGGAGTGTACAGTACAGCACACGGTCTCCTCAGTACTGTGTATGGGGTGTACAGTACAGCACACGGTCTCCTCAGTACGGTGTATGGGGGGGGGGAAGTACAGCACACGGTCGCCTCAGTACAGTGTATGGAGTGTACAGTACAGCACACGGTCTCCTCAGTACAGTGTATGGAGTGTACAGTACAGCACACGGTCTCCTCAGTACAGTGTATGGAGTGTACAGTACAGCACACGGTCGCCTCAGTACAGTGTATGGAGTGTACAGTACAGCACACGGTCCCCTCAGTACAGTGTATGGAGTGTACAGTACAGCACACGGTCCCCTCAGTACAGTGTATGGGGTGTACAGTACAGCACACGGTCTCCTCAGTACAATGTATGGAGTGTACAGTACAGTACACGGTCTCCTCAGTACAGTGTATGGAGTGTACAGTACAGCACACGGTCTCCTCAGTACAGTGTATGGAGTGTACAGTACAGCACACGGTCCCCTCAGTACAGTGTATGGGGTGTACAGTACAGCACATGGTCCCCTCAGTACAGTGTATGGGGTGTACAGTACAGCACATGGTCCCCTCAGTACAGTGTATGGAGAGTACAGTACAGCACACGGTCGCCTCAGTACAGTGTATGGAGTGTACAGTACAGCACACGGTCTCCTCAGTACAGTGTATGGAGTGTACAGTACAGCACACGGTCCCCTCAGTACAGTGTATGGAGTGTACAGTACAGCACACGGTCCCCTCAGTACAGTGTATGGAGTGTACAGTACAGCACACGGTCCCCTCAGTACAGTGTATGGAGAGTACAGTACAGCACACGGTCCCCTCAGTACAGTGTATGGGGTGTACATACAGCACACGGTCCCCTCAGTACAGTGTATGGGGTGTACATACAGCACACGGTCCCCTCAGTACGGTGTATACATATATGTATGTATATCTAGTGGCACCTGTTAATTTGACGTCATTGGAAAAAAAAAAAAAAAGTTTTGTTCTGGTTTATTATGTCCTTTAATGTTCTCTCTGCCATAATATTGCTGATCCCTTGTTTTTTACTATGGACGTCCTGGCCCCGCCCCCTATTAGACTATAAAATGCTTAATGTGCCCTACACATCCCATGCTTGAGAAAGGAATGTGGCCATTCGTCCACCAATGGCTAGCTGATTCTGAAACGTGTCGCATACGTGTGACGTCATTGCCATGCGCCGTGCCGTGTTTGCTCCCCAAGCCTCGTTTTGACTCTACACATGGCCGTGTCTTCCTTCTTCATTACCAAGGCGCAACCACTAACTGTAGAGCCGAAGCGCGGCAAGCCAGTAGCTCTGGCGTCTCACCCCCTCCTCTGGAACCCATATCCTTGTATAATGGACACCATCAGTGGTGTCTCCAGCTTTCATATTTGGGGGGGCACATGGGGGGACAGGGACAAAAGTAGGGGGGCAACTATAAAATGCAATTATATATATATATATATATATATATATCCTGGGGCCCTTTACTACGATCCCACAACGGCCCTTTCACATGTTCTGCAGTGAGCCCCCTTCCTACTGTATTGGGGCCGCCCAGGGTGACAGAAAACAAGAGATATATGTCGCCAGCATACCAAGAAAATATAAGGATCCAAAGCAATGGGAGAACTATCAGGGTTGCAAAGGTTGTCTTGCCACCGGGCCCTGGTGTTCTGCCACTGTGGGGTTCCCCAGCCTCCTTTTGCTGTCCTGCCCCTGCTATTGACAGGGTCTGGCATCTCTTGGAATTTACAGGCTGGTTCTTCTGTCCTAAGGACAGGAGAAATTAGTCTGTTTTTTCGGGTAACTGAGAGTCCTGGTGGAGTCCTTCCTGCAACTCGCTCCAGGGGAAGGAGAAGATTGGGCGGCCGGATTTGTGTGAGCGCTCGCATTAAGCAGTGTCAGCGAGCAGAGAGAGGGGGGAGAGGGGGGGAGTAATCACCTGCAGGAGCTGACTGGGGACGCTCTCCTTCTTAGACATTGCCTTTTTGTAAAAAAAATTGGAAAAAAAATATATATATTTTTTTAAATTAGGGGGCACATGGTGGGGCACAGCATAATGTTGGGGGGGGGGGGGGGTCAGGGCCCCCTCTGCCCCCCTAGTGACGCCATTGGGCGTGAGGAGCTCAGAGCCCGTGAGATTCTCCCTCGGATGATTGGGATCATGTCCAGTGGAAGAGAGATGGTGTTTCCACCGTGTCAAACTGGGCCCCTAAGTATACCAGGCATTGGGCTGGTTCCAGGTGGCTTTTTTCCAAGTTTAGGAGCTACTCTGTCCATTTGGACAGAGAGGAGATAACTGGCTCCCTGTGTATCAACAGCCGCTCCTTGTCCTGGGACAGTAACAGGAGGTCGTCGAGATAGTGGTACAAGCGTATCCCCGTTCTGATGAGGGCCATCACGGCCAGAAGAACTTTTGAAAAGACTCGGGGTGAGGTTGTCAGCCTGAAAGGAAGGCAGATAAACTGTAGATGTCCTTGCCCGACTCTGTACCGGAGGTATTTGTGGAATTCTTTCGCCACAGTTACATGAAAATAGGTATGTTTGAAAACAATTGAGATTAGCCAATTGCCTGGCTGCACTGCTTGTTGGATGGTAGACAAAGTCTCCATTTTGAATCTTTCGGATATTATAAACTTGTTTAGGTAAGTTGAGTCTATCACCGGGCGCCATGAACCGTTTTTCTTCTGCACAAGAATGAGAGGGGAGTATACCCCCGAAACTCTTCGTTTTTTGTAACAGGCACCGCGGCTCCCTGTACTAGCAGTGAATCCACGTAGGATAGTAACACCTGCTTCTTTTCTTCTGACTGTGGAAGCAGCGTAGAACAGGCCTTGCCATGGTCACCAAAGAAGTTGAGTGCACGTGCTCAGCCTCATATCCAGTGGCTGTCTTTGGGAAAAAGAAGTATGAGTGCTGCCAGCATTGCTGCAGATTTTGAAGGGGTGGGGGGTCAGCCTGTCAGTACTCAGACCATACGCCGCACACTTCCAGAAGGAAGCCTCTTCTAAAGATGATGCACAAGAAAGCCCGCAAACAGTTTGCTGAAGACAAGCAGACTAAGGACATGGATTACTGAAACCATGTCTTGTGGTCTGATGAGACCAAGATAAACGTATTTGGTTCAGATGGTGTCAAGCATGTGTGGCGGCAACCAGGTGAGGAGTACAAAGACAAGTGTGTCTTGCCTACAGTCAAGCATGGTGGTGGGAGTGCCATGGTCTGGGGCTGCATGAGTGCCGTTTATTGAGGGAACCATGAATGCCAACATGTACTGTGAGATACTGAAGTAGAGCATGATCCCCTCCCTTGGGAGACTGGGCCACAAGGCAGTATTCCAACATGATAATGACCCCAAACACACATCCAAGGTGACCACTGCCTTGCTAAAGAAGCTGAGAGTACAAGTGATGGACTGGCCAAACATGTCTCCAGACCTAAACCCTATTGAGCATCTGTGGGGCATACTCAAACGGAAGGTGGAGGAGCGCAAGGTCTCTAACATTCACCAGCTCCGTGATGACTTCATGGAGGAGTGGGAGAGGACTCCAATGGCAACCTGTGAAGCTCTGGTGATCTCCATGCCCAAGAGGGTTAAGGCAGTGCTGGAAAATAATGGCGGCCACGCAAAATATTGACACTTTGGGCCTGATTTGAATATTTTCACTTAGGGGTGTACTCACTTTTGTTGCCAGTGGTTTAGACATTAATGGCTGTGTGTTGAGTTATTTTGAGGGGACAGCAAATTTACACTGTTATACAAGCTGTACACTCACTACTTTACATTGTAGCAAAGTGTCATTTCTTCAGTGTTGTCACATGAAAAGATAAAATAAAATATTTACAAAAATGTGAGGGGTGTACTCACTTTTGTGAGATATTGTATATAAAAGGCACCTAAATGTCATCACACCAAATTCCTGTAGGTACCATAAAATGCCACATCCTACTTTTACCTGCCTTCTTGATGAGACTGATAAAAATCCTATGCAAATAGCGAATTAATACTAGGGAGTATTTGCATATGGGAAAGCCCGGCCCCCTTCAAGTGACAGTACAAAAAACATAACAGATACAGTCGATAATTTACATCTGTTTTGCATTGCACTGTCTGGTTATATTATAGTTCCATTATCAATGAAAAGACACCACAACGCACCTCACTTAGTTCTATGAGTTAACACACACTATATTAAGATGGGTTGTGTTAACGTACATCGCGATAACATACATTTTACCACAATTCAATAGTGTAAATGGGCCTATTCACTATTCAAATAGAAAATCCTTTCTTTCCTACGGGGCTGTTTCACTTCTATGAGCTGCAGTTTTATTGTGATGTATTAAGGTTCTGGGCTACAGCAATATGGAGATGGAGACATTGACCTTTATTCTTCTCTCTCTCTCTCTCTCTCTCTCTCCACTGTGCAGCAGGAGGAGTGGAGAGAGGCTTTTTATTAACCGGTTCCTGACTGGTTCACGTGTTTTTATAGCGGGGGGCAGAATGGCAACTCTGCGTGAAACCCCGTACGGGTATGGGGTTCCCTTTAAGAGCCACCAGAAGGCGCGTGCGCCGCCAGAGGCACACGCGAGCTCGCTGCACAGCGGGGGACCCAATGTGCATGGCCAGTGGTCATGATCGCCGGCGGCCACGCGCAATTCCGTGCACGAGAGCCAGGATGGGGATTTGTGTGTGTAAACACAAATCCCTTTTCTGTCAGGGGTGAGGAGACATGTCGTTTGTTCCTACCAAGTAGGAACAATAATATGTCTCCTCCTCTAGTCAGTCCTATCCCCAGGGGCGTTGCTAGGTCTACAAAAGATCTGGGGCTAGAGCCCATAGCAGCGTAGTAAAGAAAGTCATACGCTTGGGCGGGCATACACATGTATATACAGTAATATACGTGTGGGTTAATATATATCCCCAGAGAGCCCCCCGCTTACATCAGGGTCCCCAGAGAGCCCCCTCTTACATCACCTTACATCAGGGTCCCCAGAGAGCCCCCCCCTTACATCACCTTACAACAGGGTCCCCAGAGAGCCCCCCCTTACATCACCTTACATCAGGGTCCCCAGAGAGCCCACCCTTACATCACCTTACATCAGGGTCCCCAGAGAGCCCCCCCTTACATCACCTTACATCAGGGTCCCCAGAGAGCCTCCTCCTTACATTAGAGTCCTCAGAGAGCCTCCCCCTTCCATCAGGGTACCCAGAGGGCCCCCCCACTTACATCAGGGTTCTCAGAGAGGCCCCCTTACATTAGGGTCCCCAGAGAGCCTCCCCCTTAAATCTGGGTCCCTAGAGAGCCTAGGCCTTAAAATCAGGGTCCCCAGAGAGCCTCTCCCTTACATCAGAGTCCCCAGAGAGCCCCCCCACTTACATAAGGGTCCCCAGAGAGCCTCCCCTCCCCTTGGGGACCCCTGCAGAAACTTGGGACTATTGGCCTCAGCATTGGGGCTATAGCCCCAAAAGCCACCCCCTAGCAACGCCCCTGCCTATCCCCATACAGTTAGAACACACTGAGGGAACATAAAGGTGGCCTTACTACTGTTTGTGCTGATCTGGAAACCAAATGTCATCTTATGCCTAGCCCTTACTGTTAATCACTTGGTATGCTAAATTGTGTTATTACCATTGTATTCCATGTTCTGCTTGCCTAGTTACCAACCATATTGGGTGACAATATATTACATTTGCCTTTACTTACTGCTTTGGTGCCTGTTTTCTTTGATAGAGCACTACTGTTGGGTACTAAGTATTACTTTCAGTGAATTCCTGTGATAATGTAAGTTTTTACACTCAACCTGGTGTGTCAGAGGGTCTAAGGTTCTGGAGATGGGCGAGGTAAAGAACAGAGGACCCATCCTAATCAGTGGCTCCTACGGGTGTAGCGCTACAGTGAAAAGCAATAGGATACAATATGGGCTCATTCACACCTATGTATGGGCATTACCATATGCCCTGCAATACACACGTTGTGTGAATCAAACCTTAAAGTTGAGTTTGGGTGTGGCCGGTCAGAAGCCCTATCTACGTGTAGTGTGAGTAGTTACACGTGAACAGCGGTGGTGTCAGCCACTGATATATACAGGGTACATACAGTATCTGACCAGTATATGTTGTGCATGGGGCTAGTCTCTCCACATTAAAAAAATGAAAGATTCTCACCAGCAATTTGCCTGTCTGTTTGCACTAACAGAGCTGACAATGAATGAATGACCATATAGGAGATGACTATTTTCACCGATGATGAAAATAGTGCAAAATCGATAATAGAAAAGCCACTTCTTTACCTCTGATGCCTATAGGCACACATACTGTGCTTAATGGCAAACTCGGCCCTGCCTACTAGGAGAACATTTCTGATGCAAATATACGCCTATATACGCAGGGCAGGCCGTTATGCGCACTCAGGAGCTGCGAGGATGCAAATTTTATCTTCACAAGCAGTCACAGGGCAGTAAAAGTCCTTTCACTCCCAAGAGTCAGGAGCAATCATTAAAGCGGCCCCCACCCCCCCTTAATACAACTCATTGCGACTGACTTCTTCTTTCTTATGATCTTTGCATCTGTTCTCATGTACTGTATGAACTATACGGTGTGCTTTTGACGCTCATTGGGCTTCCTTTGTATCAATAGCAGTTCTTATAGCATGCATAGGTTATTTGTCTATTGAAACCAACACTAATACCAACATCAGCACTACAAATGCACTATGTCTTGGTCTGTTAACATTAATAGGGAATGCTGGATTTCGCACTTCACCTGCGCAGGCTCTTGGTCTATTGAAACTAATAGGACATGTTCGTTTTTGCACTTTGCATGCACCAGTTCTTGCTGTATTGAAACTAATAGGACCTGTTAGTTGTTGCACTGTGCATGGATGGTCCTTGATCTATTCAAACTGGTAGGGCATGTTCATTTTCACATTTTGCATGTGCTAGTTCTAGGTTTATTGAAACGAAAAGGCCATGTTCGTCTTCATACCATGCATGTGCCATTCAAAACAAACGTGCCCTTTATGTTCAATAGACCGAGAGCTGGTCCATGCATGGTGAATGTGAAACTAACAGAACAAAGTGAATGTGAAACTAATAGGACATGTTTGTTTTTGTGCTGCACATGCACCATTCAAAACCATGTGGCCTGTGTGGGCTTCAGTAGACCTGGAGCTGGTCCATGCATGGCGTGAAAGTAGGGTTGCCACTTTTTCTTCAAGCCAAACCCAAACACTTTAGCGGAGCACAGCAAACATTTTTTTTTTTAAGTATAAACTATGCAGGGATCTCCAAACTATGGCCCTACAGCTGTTGCGGAACTACACGTCCCATGAGGCATTATAAAACTCTGACATGATGGGAATTGTAGCTTCTGAGCAACTGGAGGGTCAGTTTGGAGACCACTGCACTATAGGATAACAGACCTGGAACACCTTTGGGGGCTTCAAAGAGAATAAAAATGCAGGGTGCATAGTGCCCCCTCACTCTCCTGTCAAGCCCTGTTCTGAGCCACATTCCTGTCTGAATAATATGTTTGGGTTTCAGGGGGACCGAAACTCGGACACATGATTCAAAACCCGGACTGTCCGGGTGAATCCTGGACAGGTGGCAACCCTACGTGAAAGTGAAGGTGACACTAATAGTACATGTTCCCTTTTGCCCTGTACAGGCTCCGGCTCTTCAAACTATTGGGCCATGTTAGTTTTCACACGCGCCGGGTCTTGTTCTATTGAAACTATTGAGCCATGTTAGTTTTCACACACGGCGGGTCTTGGTCTATTGAAACGATTGGGCCATGTTAGTTTTCACACGCGCCAGATCTTGTTCTATTGAAACTATTGAGCCATGTTTGTTTTCACACGCGTCGGGTCTTGGTCTATTGAAACGATTGGGTCATGTTAGTTTTTACACACGCCGGTTCTTGGTCTACTGAAATTAATGGGCCATTTTAGTTTTCACACACGCCAGGTCTTGGTATATTGAAACGATTGGGCCATATTAGTTTTCACACATGCCGGTTCTTGGTCTATTGAAATGAATGGGCCATTTTAGTTTTCACACATGCTGGGTCTTGGTCTATTGAAACTATTGGGCCATTTTAGTTTTTTCACACGCCGAGTCTTGTTCTATTGAAACTATTGAGCCATGTTAGTTTTCACACACGCTGGTTCTTGGTCTATTGAAACTATTGAGCCATGTTCATTTTCACACACGTCGGGTCTTAGTCTATTGAAATGATTGGGTCATGTTAGTTTTCACACACGCCGGGTCTTGGTATATTGAAACGATTGGGCCATGTTAGTTTTCACACGGGTCGGGTCTTGTTCTATTGAAACTATTGAGCCATGTTAGTTTTCACACGCGTCGGGTCTTGTTCTATTGAAACTATTGAGCCATGTTAGTTTTCACACACGGCTAGTCTTCGTCTATTGAAACTATTGGGCCATGTTAGTTTTCATACACGCCGGGTCTTGGTCTATTGAAACGATTGGGTCATGTTAGTTTTACACACGCCAGGTCTTGGTATATTGAAACGATTGGGCCATATTAGTTTTCACACATGCCGGGTCTTGGTCTATTGAAACTATTGGACCATTTTAGTTTTCACACACGCTGGTTCTTGGTGTGTTGAAACTATTGGGCCATTTTAGTTTTCTCACATGCCGAGTCTTGTTCTATTGAAACTATTGAGGCATGTTAGTTTTCACACACAGTGGGTCTTGGTCTATTGAAACTATTGGGCCATGTTAGTTTTCACACACAGCGGGTCTTGGTCTATTGAAACTATTGGGCCGTGTTAGTTTTCACACACGCTGGGTCTTGGTCTATTGAAACTATTGGGCCATGTTAGTTTTCACACACGGCTAGTCTTGGTCTATTAAAACTATTGGGCCATGTTAGTTTTCACACACGCTGGTTTTTGGTCTTTTGAAACTATTGGGCCGTGTTCATTTTCACACACGCTGGGTCTTGGTCTATTGAAACTATTGAGCCATGTTCGTTTTCACACATGTCGGGTCTTGGTCTATTGAAACGATTGGGTCATGTTAGTTTTCACACACGCCGGTTCTTGGTCTACTGAAATTAATGGGCCATTTTAGTTTTCACACACGCCGGGTCTTGGTCTATTGAAGCTATTGGATCATTTTAGTTTTCACACACGCCGGGTCTTGGTCTATTAAAACTATCGGGCCATTTTAGTTTTCTCACACGCCGAGTCTTGTTCTATTGAAACTATAGAGAGATGTTCATTTTCACACACGGTGGGTTCTTGGTCTATTGAAACGATTGGGCCATGTTAGCTTTCACACACGCCGGGTCTTGGTCTATTGAAACTATTGAGCCATGTTCGTTTTCACACATGTCGGGTCTTGGTCTATTGAAACGATTGGGTCATGTTAGTTTTCACACACGCCGGTTCTTGGTCTACTGAAATTAATGGGCCATTTTAGTTTTCACACACGCCGGGTCTTGGTCTATTGAAGCTATTGGATCATTTTAGTTTTCACACACGCCGAGTCTTGGTCTATTGAAGCTATTGGATCATTTTAGTTTTAACACACGCCGGGTCTTGGTCTATTGAAACTATCAGGCCATTTTAGTTTTCTCACACGCCGAGTCTTGTTCTATTGAAATTATTGAGCCATGTTCGTTTTCACACACGGTGGGTTCTTGGTTTATTGAAACGATTGGGCCATGTTAGCTTTCACACACGCCGGATCTTGGTCTATTGAAACTATTGAGCCATGTTCGTTTTCACACACGCCGGGTCTTGTTCTATTGAAATAGTTGGGCCATGTTAGTTTTCACACATGCTGGTTCTTGGTCTATTAATGTTAGTTTTCACTAAGGATGAGCTCCGGCGTGTGTGAAAACTAAAATGGCCCATTAGTTTCAATAGACCAAGACCCGGGGTGTGTGAAAACTAACATGGCCTAATAGTTTTAAAATACCAAGACCCAGCTTGTGTGAAAACTAACATGGCCTAATAGTTTTAAAAATACCAAGACCCGGCGTGTGTGAAAACTTTTCACACACGCCGGGTCTTGGTATTTTAAAACTATTAGGCGCCTTTCACACGGACGGCTATTCTGCCGCAGTTAAAAGCATGTTTTTTTTCTGTGAAATTCAAGACGCCAGGCACTGCGATCAGCTGCATTTGTACAGTGCGATTAGCTGCGGTTGCGTTTAGCTGCGGTTTGCCATTTCCATAGCAACCTGACAGGGTACCGACTTGTATTGAACGGGGATCTGACTTGGATCCCCGCCAATGCCCAGAACTGTTTGGTATGAAACTTGAAGGGGAACTCCACGCCAAATTTGAAACAAAAAACCGGCATGGGTTCCCCTCCAAGAGCATACCAGGCCAATGGGTCTGGTATGAATTTTAAGGGGAACCCCCCTACGCCGATAAAACGGCGTGGGGTCCCCCCAAGATCCATACCAGACCCTGATCCGAGCATGCAGCCCGGCCGGTCAGGAAAGGGGGTGGGGATGAGCGAGCGCCCCCCCTCCTGAACCGTACCAGGCCGCATGCCCTCAACATGGGGGGGTGGGTGCTTTGGGGGAGGGGGCACCCTGCGGCCCCCCCACCCCAAAACACCTTGTCCCCATGTTGATGAGGACAAGGGCCTCTTCCCGACAACCCTGGCCATTGGTTGTCGCTGTCTGCGGGCGGGGGGGGCTTATCGGAATCCGGGAGCCCCCTTTAATAAGGGGGCCCCCAGATCCCAGGCCCTCCACCCTATGTGAATGAGTATGGGGTACATGGTACCCCTACCCATTCACCTAGGGAAAAAGTGTCAATAAAAAAAACACACTGCACGGGTTTTTAAAGTAAATTATTAGACAGCTCCGGGGGTCTTCTTCCGGCTTCAGGGGTCTTCTTCTGGCTTCGGGGGTCTCTTCGGTTCTTCTCCGTGCTCTCCGGGTCTTGTGCCAGGCTCCTCCGCTATCTTCTGCTCTTTTGCCACTCTTTTGCTAGCGGTAGCCCGGACTTCTGCCTTCTTCCCTGTTCTCTCTTCTCTTCCATAGATGTTGACACAACGCTCTCTCCGGCTGGAATGCTCTCTGAGCGCTCCGATGTGACTTATATAGGCGGTGACCCCGCCCCCTTATGCCGTCACAGTCCCTGGGCATGCTGGGACTGTGACGTTTTAGGGGGTGTGGTCACCAGGTGATGTGGAGGGCCGGGATCTGGGGGCCCACTTATTAAAGGGGGTCCCGGATTCCGATAAGCCCCCCGCCCGCAGACCCCGACAACCAACTGCCAGGATTTTTGGGGAGAGGCCCTTGTCCTCATCAACATGGGGACAAGGTGCTTTGGGGGGGCCGCAGGGAGCCCCCCCTCCCCAAAGCACCCACCCCCCCATGTTGAGAGCATGCAGCCTGGTACGGTTCAGGAGGGGGGGGGGGCGCTCATTCGTCCCCTTTCCTGACCGACCGGGCTGCGTGCTCGGATCGGGGTTTGGTATGGATCTTGGGGGGACACCACGCCGTTTTTTCGGCGTAGGGGGGTTCCCCTTAAAATCCGTACCAGACCCAAGGGCCTGGTATGCCCTTGGAGGGGAACCCATGCCGGTTTTTTATTTCAAATTTGGCGTGGAGTTCCCCTTCAAGTTTCATACAAAACAGTGCCGGGCACTGGCGAGGATCCAAGTCGGATCCCCGTGCTTGTCGCTCATTGGGAAAGGAAAAAACGTTTTTCCTTTCCTGATGAGCAGCTCGGCGCTGTTATCCGCAGCTGACACAGTGCACTGCGGTTATGTGCGGATAGCTGCGCTAAATCGCTCCTGGACGCAATCAATTCTATTTTTTCTATCCGCACAGAACCACATGTAACTAAATCGCAGCTAAACGCAGTGTGTGAATGGGGCCATAGGAAAGCATTGTGTGCTTCTAGCTGCGGTAGAAAACTAGAAAATCCACAGCTAAAAGCACCATTCTATCCGTCCGTGTAAAAGGGGCCTTAGGCCATGTTAGTTTTCACACATGCCGGGTCTTGGTATTTTCAAACTATTAGGCCATGTTAGTTTTCACACACGCCGGGTCTTGGTCTATTGAAACTAATGGGCCATTTTCGTTTTCACACACGCCGGGTCTTGGTCCGTTGAAACTATAGGGGCCATTTTAGTTTTCACACACGCCGGGTCTTGGTCCGTTGAAACTATAGGGGCCATTTTAGTTTTCACACACGCCGGGTCTTGGTCCGTTGAAACTATAGGGGCCATTTTAGTTTTGACACACGCCGGGTCTTGGTTCGTTGAAACTATAGGGGCCATTTTAGTTTTCACACACGTTTTTGGTCTATTGAAACATGTTCATTTTCACACACAGTGACTCTTGGCCAACTGAAAGGAATATGGCACAGTCACTTTTGCACCACTCAAACCCAACATGGCCTATTGGTTTCAATGAAGCAGGAAGGTGCGGATGTGTAAGAGGTCCTGGAAGGCACTAATGAGGTAACCCTCTCAGAGTGAGGACCTTATTTACGTCCCCAGACCAGGAAGTGGGCAAATATAAACAACATAGTCTTTTATTTTATCATGGTCTGCGTGATAATTTGATGTCAGCATGCAGGAATACATATATGAGTTATTTTATGAGGGAAAGGTCCTCTTTTATTAATACTGAGGTGATGTCAGGGCCCAGGCAGGACACAATCATGGAGGAAGCAGCCCTTAGACCCCACTGTGCCTTTCACAGAAACCCACACATGTATACAGGGAACCATGTCAGGCAGGGACACTTCCCAGGCCACGTCCAGCTCCTGTCAGCCATGCACAGAGCTCGCCCTGCCTGTCCCCTGCAGTCACCCTCCCCCTCCTTCTCCTTCTCCTCCTCCCGCACAATACGCATGCGCGCCCGGGCGCAGCCTCCTCCGGGCCTTGCAGTACGTGACGTCAGCAGCCTCCGCCCTCCGCCGCTTTGCTGCATCACCAGCTGAGTGCCCAGGCCCCGAGCACCCCCAGCACTGCATGCACTGCCCGCACCGGAGGAGACATGGCCAAATCCGAGCAGGTCCTCGTCCTGGAGCCCCAGCATGAACTCAAATTCAAAGGTAGGGACCCCCGCGGGTGGGGGCAGGGGGGAGCATTGCACAATATCCACAGATCGGACTGTGTGTGCCGGATGTGATCTGACCCTGCTGTACGGAGGGGGCTGTGTGTGATCAGAGCACTGTGCACACAGCATGACACCATCACATCACACTACACCACTGGGGGAGGGCCATACAATCCTCTCCAGTCCTGGTGTGTGTCCCCCATCACACATTGTACACAGATCAGAGGTGTGTGTGTGTCCCATCACACATTGTACACAGATCAGAGGTGTGTGTGTGTGTGTGTCCCATCACACATTGTACACAGATCAGAGGTGTGTGTGTCCCCCATCACACATTGTACACAGATCAGAGGTGTGTGTGTCCCCCATCACACATTGTACACAGATCAGAGGTGTGTGTGTCCCCCATCACACATTGTACACAGATCAGAGGTGTGTGTGTCCCCCATCACACATTGTACACAGATCAGAGGTGTGTGTGTGTCCCCCATCACACATTGTACACAGATCAGAGGTGTGTGTGTGTCCCCCATCACACATTGTACACAGATCAGAGGTGTGTGTGTCCCCCATCACACATTGTACACAGATCAGAGGTGTATGTGTCCCCCATCACACATTGTACACAGATCAGAGGTGTGTGTCCCATCACACATTGTACACAGATCAGAGGTGTGTGTGTGTGTGTCCCATCACACATTGTACACAGATCAGAGGTGTGTGTGTGTGTCCCCATCACACATTGTACACAGATCAGAGGTGTGTGTGTGTGTCCCATCACACATTGTACACAGATCAGAGGTGTGTGTGTGTCCCCCATCACACATTGTACACAGATCAGAGGTGTGTGTGTCCCCCATCACACATTGTACACAGATCAGAGGTGTGTGTGTCCCCCATCACACATTGTACACAGATCAGAGGTGTGTGTGTGTCCCCCATCACACATTGTACACAGATCAGAGGTGTGTGTGTGTCCCCCATCACACATTGTACACAGATCAGAGGTGTGTGTGTGTCCCCCATCACACATTGTACACAGATCAGAGGTGTGTGTATGTCCCCCATCACACATTGTACACAGATCAGAGGTGTGTGTGTCCCCATCACACATTGTACACAGATCAGAGGTGTGTGTGTGTGTGTCCATCACACATTGTACACAGATCAGAGGTGTGTGTATGTCCCCCATCACACATTGTACACAGATCAGAGGTGTGTGTGTGTCCATCACACATTGTACACAGATCAGAGGTCTGTGTCCATCACACATTGTACACAGATCAGAGGTGTGTGTGTGTGTCCCCATCACACATTGTACACAGATCAGAGGTGTGTGTGTCCATCACACATTGTACACAGATCAGAGGTGTGTGTGTGTGTCCCCATCACACATTGTACACAGACCAGAGGTGTGTGTGTGTGTCCCCATCACACATTGTACACAGATCAGAGGTGTGTGTGTGTGTCCCATCACACATTGTACACAGATCAGAGGTGTGTGTCCCCCATCACACTTTGTACACAGATCAGAGGTGTGTGTCCCCCCATCACACTTTGTACACAGATCAGAGGTGTGTGTGTGTGTCCCCCATCACACATTGTACACAGATCAGAGGTGTATGTGTCCCCCATCACACATTGTACACAGATCAGAGGTGTGTGTGTCCCCCATCACACATTGTACACAGATCAGAGGTGTGTGTGTCCCCCATCACACATTGTACACAGATCAGAGGTGTGTGTGTCCCCCATCACACATTGTACACAGATCAGAGGTGTGTGTGTGTCCCATCACACATTGTACACAGATCAGAGGTGTGTGTGTCCCCCATCACACATTGTACACAGATCAGAGGTGTGTGTGTCCCCCATCACACATTGTACACAGATCAGAGGTGTGTGTGTCCCCCATCACACATTGTACACAGATCAGAGGTGTGTGTGTGTCCCATCACACATTGTACACAGATCAGAGGTGTGTGTGTCCATCACACATTGTACACAGATCAGAGGTGTGTGTATGTCCCCCATCACACATTGTACACAGATCAGAGGTGTGTGTGTGTCCCCCATCACACATTGTACACAGATCAGAGGTGTGTGTGTGTCCCCCATCACACATTGTACACAGATCAGAGGTGTGTGTGTGTCCCCCATCACACATTGTACACAGATCAGAGGTGTGTGTGTGTCCCCATCACACATTGTACACATATCAGGGGTGTGCGTGTGTCCCCATCACACATTGTACACATATCAGGGGTGTGCGTGTGTCCCCATCACACATTGTACACATATCAGGGGTGTGTGTGTGTCCCCATCACACATTGTACACATATCAGAGGTGTGTGTGTGTCCATCACACATTGTACACAGATCAGAGGTCTGTGTCCATCACACATTGTACACAGATCAGAGGTGTGTGTGTGTGTGTCCATCACACATTGTACACAGATCAGAGGTGTGTGTGTCCATCACACATTGTACACAGATCAGAGGTGTGTGTGTGTGTCCCCATCACACATTGTACACAGACCAGAGGTGTGTGTGTGTGTCCCCATCACACATTGTACACAGATCAGAGGTGTGTGTGTGTGTCCCATCACACATTGTACACAGATCAGAGGTGTGTGTCCCCCATCACACTTTGTACACAGATCAGAGGTGTGTGTCCCCCCATCACACTTTGTACACAGATCAGAGGTGTGTGTGTGTGTCCCCCATCACACATTGTACACAGATCAGAGGTGTATGTGTCCCCCATCACACATTGTACACAGATCAGAGGTGTGTGTGTCCCCCATCACACATTGTACACAGATCAGAGGTGTGTGTGTCCCCCATCACACATTGTACACAGATCAGAGGTGTGTGTGTGTCCCATCACACATTGTACACAGATCAGAGGTGTGTGTGTCCCCCATCACACATTGTACACAGATCAGAGGTGTGTGTGTCCCCCATCACACATTGTACACAGATCAGAGGTGTGTGTGTCCCCCATCACACATTGTACACAGATCAGAGGTGTGTGTGTGTCCCATCACACATTGTACACAGATCAGAGGTGTGTGTGTCCATCACACATTGTACACAGATCAGAGGTGTGTGTATGTCCCCCATCACACATTGTACACAGATCAGAGGTGTGTGTGTGTCCCCCATCACACATTGTACACAGATCAGAGGTGTGTGTGTGTCCCCCATCACACATTGTACACAGATCAGAGGTGTGTGTGTGTCCCCATCACACATTGTACACATATCAGGGGTGTGCGTGTGTCCCCATCACACATTGTACACATATCAGGGGTGTGCGTGTGTCCCCATCACACATTGTACACATATCAGGGGTGTGTGTGTGTCCCCATCACACATTGTACACATATCAGAGGTGTGTGTGTGTCCATCACACATTGTACACAGATCAGAGGTCTGTGTCCATCACACATTGTACACAGATCAGAGGTGTGTGTGTGTGTGTCCATCACACATTGTACACAGATCAGAGGTGTGTGTGTCCATCACACATTGTACACAGATCAGAGGTGTGTGTGTGTGTCCCCATCACACATTGTACACAGACCAGAGGTGTGTGTGTGTGTCCCCATCACACATTGTACACAGATCAGAGGTGTGTGTGTGTGTCCCATCACACATTGTACACAGATCAGAGGTGTGTGTCCCCCATCACACTTTGTACACAGATCAGAGGTGTGTGTCCCCCCATCACACTTTGTACACAGATCAGAGGTGTGTGTGTGTGTCCCCCATCACACATTGTACACAGATCAGAGGTGTATGTGTCCCCCATCACACATTGTACACAGATCAGAGGTGTGTGTGTCCCCCATCACACATTGTACACAGATCAGAGGTGTGTGTGTCCCCCATCACACATTGTACACAGATCAGAGGTGTGTGTGTCCCCCATCACACATTGTACACAGATCAGAGGTGTGTGTGTCCCCCATCACACATTGTACACAGATCAGAGGTGTGTGTGTCCCCCATCACACATTGTACACAGATCAGAGGTGTGTGTGTGTCCCATCACACATTGTACACAGATCAGAGGTGTGTGTGTGTCCCATCACACATTGTACACAGATCAGAGGTGTGCGTGTCCCCCATCACACATTGTACACAGATCAGAGGTGTGTGTGTGTCCATCACACATTGTACACAGATCAGAGGTGTGTGTGTCCCCCATCACACATTGTACACAGATCAGAGGTGTGTGTGTCCCCCATCACACATTGTACACAGATCAGAGGTGTGTGTGTCCCCCATCACACATTGTACACAGATCAGAGGTGTGTGTGTGTCCATCACACATTGTACACAGATCAGAGGTGTGTGTGTGTCTATCACACATTGTACGCAGATCAGAGGTGTGTGTGTCCCCCATCACACATTGTACACAGATCAGAGGTGTGTGTGTCCCCCATCACACATTGTACACAGATCAGAGGTGTGTGTGTCCCCCATCACACATTGTACACAGATCAGAGGTGTGTGTCCCCCCCATCACACATTGTACACAGATCAGAGGTGTGTGTGTCCCCCATCACACATTGTACACAGATCAGAGGTGTGTGTGTGTGTCCCCATCACACATTGTACACAGATCAGAGGTGTGTGTGTCCCCCATCACACATTGTACACAGATCAGAGGTGTGTGTGTCCCCCATCACACATTGTACACAGATCAGAGGTGTGTGTGTGTCCCATCACACATTGTACACAGATCAGAGGTGTGTGTGTGTCCCATCACACATTGTACACAGATCAGAGGGGTGTGTGTCCCCCATCACACATTGTACACAGATCAGAGGTGTGTGTGTGTCCATCACACATTGTACGCAGATCAGAGGTGTGTGTGTGTCCATCACACATTGTACGCAGATCAGAGGTGTGTGTGTGTCCATCACACATTGTACGCAGATCAGAGGTGTGTGTGTGTCCATCACACATTGTACGCAGATCAGAGGTGTGTGTGTGTCCATCACACATTGTACGCAGATCAGAGGTGTGTGTGTGTGTGTGTCCATTACACATTGTACGCAGATCAGAGGTGTGTGTGTCCCCCATCACACATTGTACACAGATCAGAGGTGTGTGTGTGTCCATCACACATTGTACGCAGATCAGAGGTGTGTGTGTGTGTCCATCACACATTGTACGCAGATCAGAGGTGTGTGTGTGTCCCATCACACATTGTACGCAGATCAAAGGTGTGTGTGTGTGTGTGTGTGTGTGTGTGTGTCCCCATCACACATTGTACGCAGATCAGAGGTGTGTGTGTGTGTCCATTGTACGCAGATCAGAGGTGTGTGCACAACATTGTGTTCACATGACACCATATATACGATAACTACAACATTGTACTCACATGATCTCTTATTTAATTTGATCTGTTATATAATTTGACTACAACTCTAGGATATGACAGACATTGGATCAGATCTCATATACAGTACGGTTCCCCACTTTGTATATATCTCATGCTGTAATTTTATAGTACTCTGCTATGGTATGGGATTCTCTATTGGGAACCTCGTATAACCCCGAATCAAAGTTGATTCACCCAGAACTGAAAGGCGTGAGGCTGTGAGGTCCCAGTACAGGTACCAGGAGCCATGCACCAATGTGGGTCCCTTCCAGCTTCCCTGAATGACTTGCCAGTCACTGTACCGGTACCAGGATAAATGCATCCAGTTGGGACCCTTCCAGCTTCCCTGGCTTACTGGCCGGCCACCGTACCGGTACCAGGAGCCATGCACCAGGCCGTGTCCCTTCTAGCTTCCTTGGCTGACTGGCTGGCCACGGCACCAGTACCAGGAGTCATGCACCAAGCTGGGTCTCTTCCAGCTTCCCTGAATGACTGGCTGGCCACCATGTCGGTACCAGGAGCCATGCACAAAGCTTCCCTGAGTGGCTGGCCACCATATCGGTACCAGGAGCCATGCACAAAGCTTCCCTGAGTGGCTGGCCACCATATCGGTACCAGGAGCCATGCACACAGCTTCCCTGAGTGACTGGCCACCATATCGGTACCAGGAGTCATGCACAAAGCTTCCCTGAGTGGCTGGCCACCATATCGGTACCAGGAGCCATGCACACAGCTTCCCTGAGTGACTGGCCACCATATCGGTACCAGGAGCCATGCACACAGCTTCCCTGAGTGACTGGCCACCATATCGGTACCAGGAGTCATGCGCCAAGCTGGGCCTGTTCCAGCTTCCCTGGCTGACTGGCTAGCTACCATACCGGTACCAGGGACCATGCAGCAAGCCAGGCTTATCCTTCCGTGACTCGCCACTGTACTGGTACCAGGAGCCATGCAGCAAGCCAGGCCTCTCCTGCTTCCCTGGCTCACCACTGTACCGGTACCAGGAGCTATACAGCAAGCTGGGCCCATCCTGCTTCCCTGGCTCACCATGTTACTGGTACCAGGAGCCATACAGCAAGCCAGGCCTATCCTGCTTCCCTGGCTCGCCAATGTACCGGTTCCAGAAGCCATACAGCAGGCCGGGCCTATCCTGCTTCCCTGGCTCGCCACTGTACTGGTACCAGAAGCCATACAGCAAGCTGGGCCCATCCTGCTTCCCTGGCTCGCCACTGTACTGGTACCAGGAGCCATGCAACAAGCTGGGCCTATCCTGCGTCCCTGGCTCACCACGTTACTGGTACCAGGAGCAATGCAACAAGCCGGGCCTATCCTGCTTCCCTGACTCGCCACTGTACTGGTACCAGAAGCCATACAGCAAGCTGGGCCCATCCTGCTTCCCTAACTTTCCACTGTACTGGTACCAGGAGCCATGCAGCAAGCCGGGCATATCCTGCTTTCCTTACTCACCACTGTTCTGGTACCAGGAGCCATACAGCAAGCCGGGCCTATCCTGCTTCCCTGGCTCACCACTGTACTGGTACCAGGAGCCATGCAACAAGCTGGGCCTATCCTGCTTCCCTGGCTCACCACTGTACCGGTACCAGGATCCATACAGCAAACTGGACCTATCCTACTTCCCTGGCTCACCACTGTACTGGTACCAGGAGCCATGCAGCAAGCCGGGCCTATCCTGCTTCCCTGGCTCACCACTGTACTGGTACCAGGAGCCATGCAACAAGCTGGGCCTATCCTGCTTCCCTGGCTCACCACTGTACCGGTACCAGGATCCATACAGCAAACTGGACCTATCCTACTTCCCTGGCTCACCACTGTACTGGTACCAGGAGCCATGCAGCAAGCCAGGCCTATCCTGCTTCCCTGGCTCACCACTGTACTGGTACCAGGAGCCATGCAGCAAGCCGTGTCTATCCTGCTTTCCTAACTTTCCACTGTACCGGTACCAGGAGCCATACAGCAAGCTGGGCCTATCCTGCTTCCCTGGCTCACCACTGTACTGGTACCAGGAGCCATGCAGCAAGCCGCGTCTATCCTGCTTTCCTAACTTTCCACTGTACTGGTACCAGGAGCCATACAGCAAGCTGGGCCTATCCTGCTTCCCTGACTCGCCACTGTACTGGTACCAGGAGCCATACAGCAAGCCGGGCCTATCCTGCTTCCCTGGCTCACCACTGTACCGGTACCAGGAGCCATACAGCAAGCCAGGCCTATCCTGCTTCCTTGGCTCACCACGTTACTGGTACCAGGAGCCATGCAGCAAGCTGGGCCTATCCTGCTTCCCTGACTTTCCACTGTACCGGTACCAGGAGCCATACAGCAAACTGGGCCTATCCTGCTTCCCTGACTCGCCACTGTACTGGTACCAGGAGCCATACAGCAAGCCGGCCTATCCTGCTTCCCTGACTTTCCACTGTACCGGTACCAGGAGCCACACAGCAAACTGGGCCTATCCTGCTTCCCTGACTCGCCACTGTACTGGTACCAGGAGCCATACAGCAAGCTGGGCCTATCCTGCTTCCCTGGCTCACCATGTTACTGGTACCAGGAGCCATACAGCAAGCCGGGCCTATCCTGCTTCCCTGACTTTCCACTGTACCGGTACCAGGAGCCATACAGCAAACTGGGCCTATCCTGCTTCCCTGACTCGCCACTGTACTGGTACCAGGAGCCATACAGCAAGCTGGGCCTATCCTGCTTCCCTGGCTCACCATGTTACTGGTACCAGGAGCCATACAGCAAGCCGGGCCTATCCTGCTTCCCTGACTTTCCACTGTACCGGTACCAGGAGCCATACAGCAAACTGGGCCTATCCTGCTTCCCTGACTCGCCACTGTACTGGTACCAGGAGCCATACAGCAAGCCGGGCCTATCCTGATTCCCTGGCTCACCACGTTACTGGTACCAGGAGCCATACAGCAAGCCGGGCCTATCCTGCTTTCCTGACTTGCCACTGTACCGGTACCAGAAGCCATACACCAGGCCAGGCTTCTTCCAGCTTCCCCGTCACCCTTTCATCACCCTGCCCCCCCTGAAATGAGGGTATTTTGGGAGCAGGACTTTACCCCATAGGCTTTGTAAGGGCTAATAAAAGCTGTGATTCATAGCTCTAATATTGGAACATCCAGGCTCTATATTTAGTGGAATTCTTTGGCCTCTCGTGCACTCTGATTATTGTGTCTTCGAGGTGAATGAAAATGGTGATTGTACAGATAGGGCTGCGATTGCTGCGTGCGGGGAGACGCAGGGAAAGGCTCCCGTACAGGAATATCTCGGGGGGGTCGGAATACAATTAGGAAATTATATCCCCTGAATACAAATGTTGGTAGGCGCTGATGTACGGAGCCAGGAAATATTCCTGTAAAGCCCGAAATGGCGATAAAGCGCCGGGTTTGGGAGATAAACCCGCGCCTCTCATGAATAATTACTGGCATAATCTGATTTTCTCCTAACTGATGTGGAGGAGTTAACCCCGCGTGACCCCAGAAAATGGCACTAAGAGGAAACATAAAAAGTATAAGGAGTTAAAGGGAACCTGTCATAAGAAGATGGGAGCTGAGCCCTAATCATAGACCTGGAAGTAGAAATTCCCGATCTCTGGGCTTCTTCTGCGTCAGCTCAACCGCAGCAGTGAAAAAAAAAAAGTCTTTTGCTGTACCATGTGGCAGAGTTGTGTAAATGCCAGGACTGGATAGACAGGAATACACAAGCTTTGGCAAGTAAAATGGCCGCCACGTCTGCATTCCATTGGTGGATTTAGCTGTTTGGAGTTGAGCTTTAAACATACTTTGGTCTCCGGTACCTAGGGAATGGGGGAGTGAGCCGACCTCCTCGCTTCCGCCGCGATCCCATCAGGACTAAGCGGCCTGAAAATGCTGATCATTAAATATTTATACCACTCCATCGCTGTACACAGTACAGGCATCCGGTGATGGAGGAAAGGTCACCATTGCCCCGGTCGGAATGATCTGATGATATATAGAGGGGGGTGGTGACTTATCGCTTACACTCTATAGATCAGATTGATGTGTCATCGTGATGAGCCTACCAATGAAAACGGGGGATATCAGACCGCTGGCAATGCTTTTATCACCTATCTGCAATCTGATTGGATGGGTTGCATGTTGTTGTCGCTCTTTTACCCACAGCGGTTTGCTGAACCGGGCGATCGAAAGCGTTGTCAGTGGGGTCACTTTATCATTCTTTAGCTGGAATTATGGAAATCAAAAACAGTGAATACAATTGTGTACAGATCATTAACTCCTAGCAACCGAGATATTACTCTTAGTAACGCAAGCACTAACCCCTAGCAACCAAGATATTGCCCTTAGTAAATCATACAGTAGCAATCAGGATATTTTCCTTAGTAGCTAAAGCAGTAACTCTTCGCTACCAAGATATCACCCTTTAGCAACCCAAGCAGTAACCCCCCAGAAACCAAGATATCGCCCTTAGCAACCCAAGCAAAAAACCCTAGAAACCATGATATTACCCTTAGCAACCCAAGCAGTAACCCCCTAGATACCAAGATATTACCATTAGCAACCCAAGCAGTAACCCCCTAGATACCAAGATATTGCCCACAATAAGCCCCTAGATACCAAGATATTGCCCTTAGCAACCCAAGCAGTAACCCCCTAGATGCCAAGATATTGCCTTTAGCAACTCAAGCCGTAACCCCCTAGCTACCAAGATATTGCCCTTAGCAACTCAAGCAGTAACCCCCCTAGCTACCAAGATATCACCCTTTAGCAGCCCAAGCAGTAACCCCCTAGAAACAAAGATATCACCCTTAGCAACCCAAGCAGTAACCCTAGAAAACCAAGATATCACCCTTAGCAACCCAAGCAGTAACTCCTTAGAAACCAAGATATCACCCTTAGCAACCCAAGTAAAAAAACCTAGAAACCAAGATATTACCCTTAGCAACCCCAAGCAGTTATCCCCTAGATACCAAGATATTACCATTAGCAACCCAAGCAGTAACCCCCTAGCTACCAAGATATTGCCTTTAGCAACCCAAGCAGTAACCCCTAGATACCAAGATATTGCCCTTAGCAACCCAAGCCATAACCCCCTAGCTACCAAGATATTGCCCTTAGCAAACCAAGCAGTAACCCCCTAGCTACCAAGATAATGCCCTTAGCAACGCTAGCAGTAACCTCCTAGCAACCCAAGCAGTATCCACCTAGAAACCAAGATATCACCCTTAGAAACCCATGCAGTAACCCCCAGCAAGGAAGTATTTTCCTTTGTAAACAAAACAGTAACGCTAACCCCAGGCAACGATATATTTTCCTTAGTAACCAATGCAATAACCCCTAGCAACCAAAGTTTTACCCTTGAAACCAAACTGAAGCTCCTCGCAACCAAGATATTTCCCTTAGTAAACAAAGCTGTAACAGTAATCCCTAGCAACCAAGATACTACATTAGCAACCCTAGCGGTAACCTCTAGCAAACCATATATTACCTTTTAATAACTAAAGCAGTTAGGCCCCTTTCACACTTATACGACTTCAAAGTCGCACGATTTTACCGCGATTTTGCGGCCGCTATTTTACCGCGATTTGCCGCGATTTGGGAGCAGTACTACTTTGCCACGTTTTTGGCATTAACAAATTAAAACATACAGTAGTTGGTATGAATCATAAGGGGAAACTCCACGCCAAGTTTTAAATAAAAAAACTGGCGTGGGTTCCCCCCAGGGACATACCAGGCCCTTAGGTCTGGTATGAATTGTAAGAGGAACCCCCCTACGCCGAAAAATCGGCGTGGGGGTCCCCCCAAAATCCATACCAGACCCTTATCCGAGCACGCAGCCCGGCCGGTCAGGAATGGGGGTGGGGACGAGCTAGCGGCCCCCCCCCTCCTGGACCGTACCAGGCCGCATGCCCTCAACATGGGGGGGTGGGTGCTTTGGGGCATGGGGGGCACCCTGCGGGCCCCCCCACCCCAAAGCACCTTGTCCCCATGTTGATGAGGACAAGGGCCTCTTCCCAACAACCCTGGCCGTTGGTTGTCGGGGTCTGCGGGCGGGGGGCTTATCGGAATCTGGGAGCCCCCTTTAATAAGGGGGGCCCCCAGATCCCGGCCCCCCACCCTATGTGAATGAGTATGGGGTACATGGTACCCCTACCCATTCACCTAGGGAAAAAAAGCATCAATAAAAAACACACTACACAGGTTTTTAAAATAATTTATTAGGCAGCTCCGGGATCTTCTTCCGACTTCGGGGGTCCTCTTCTGACTTCGGGGGTCTCTCCGGCGTCCGCATCTTCTGCCGGCTCCACCGCTATCTTCTGGCGCTCTTTTGCCAGCGGTGGTCCGGACCTCTGGATCGTCTTCTTCCCTCTTCTCTTCCAGAGATGTTGACACGACGCTCTCTCCAGCCAGAATGGTCTCTGTGCGCTCCGCAACTGACTTATATAGGCGGTGGCCCCGCCCCCTATGAGGTCACTGTCCCGGGGCATGCTGGGACTGTGCCGTCATAAGGGGGCGTGGTCCTCACCCAGTGACCACGCCTCCTAAAACGTCACAGTCCCAGCATGCCCAGGGACTGTGACGGCATAAGGGGGCGGGGCCACCGCCTATATAAGTCAGTTGCGGAGCGCACAGAGACCATTCTGGCTGGAGAGAGCGTCGTGTCAACATCTCTGGAAGGGAAGAGGGAAGAAGACGATCCAGAGGTCCGGACCACCGCTGGCAAAAGAGCGCCAGAAGATAGCGGTGGAGCCGGCAGAAGATGCGGACGCCGGAGAGACCCCCGAAGTCGGAAGAAGATCCCGGAGCTGCCTAATAAATTATTTTAAAAACCTGTGTAGTGTGTTTTTTATTGATGCTTTTTTTCCCTAGGTGAATGGGTAGGGGTACCATGTACCCCATACTCATTCACATAGGGTGGGGGGCCGGGATCTGGGGGCCCCCTTATTAAAGGGGGCTCCCAGATTCCGATAAGCCCCCCGCCCGCAGACCCCGACAACCAACGGCCAGGGTTGTCGGGAAGAGGCCCTTGTCCTCATCAACATGGGGACAAGGTGCTTCGGGGTGGGGGGGCCCGCAGGGTGCCCCCCTTGCCCCAAAGCACCCACCCCCCCATGTTGAGGGCATGCGGCCTGGTACGGTCCAGGAGGGGGGGGGCCGCTAGCTCGTCCCCACCCCCATTCCTGACCGGCCGGGCTGCGTGCTCGGATGAGGGTCTGGTATGGATTTTGGGGGGGACCCCACGCCGATTTTTCGGCGTAGGGGGTTCCCCTTAGATCCATACCAGACCTAAGGGCCTGGTATGCCCCTGGGGGGGAACCCACGCCGGGTTTTTCATTTAAAACTTGGCGCAGCGTTCCCCCTCTGGATTCATACCAGACAGCTGTCAGCACTGCCTGTCGCTCATCGGGAAAGGAAAGAAAAGTTTTCCTTTCCCGAATAGCGAGGCCAGGCTTGTGCTTACAAAGTCGTGCTGAAGTCGTGTCTATATAATATTCAGGCACGACTTGCATGCTACTTCAGGGTTTAACATTGAGGTCTATGGAGTACAACTCGCATAGAAGTTGGACCAAAGTAGTGCAGGGACTACTTTCAAGTCGGCACGACTTAAAGTCGTGCCAATATGAATGGTAGTCATTGAAAATCATGGAGAATGACTTGTCATACGATTTTGCAGTACAAAATCGTGGGACAAGTCGTATAAGTGTGAAAGGGGCCTTACTCCCAGCAACAAATATATTTTCCAATGCAGTAACCTCTAGCAACCAAAAGATTGCACTTAGGAACCTGAACAGTAACTCCTAGCAACCAAGATATTACCCTTGAAACCAAAACTGAAGCGCCTAGCAACCAAGAATATTTCCTTTAGTGAACAAAGCTCTAACCCCTAGCAACAAGATATTTCCATAAGTAACCAATATAGTAATCCATGGCAACCAAGATATTACCCTTGAAACCAACACTGGAGTGCCTAGCAACAAGATATTTCCCTTAGTAAACAAAGCTGTAACAGTAACCTCTAGCAACAAGATACATCCCTTAGTAACCAATGCAGTAACCCTTCAGCAGCCCAAGCAATAAACCCCTAACAACCAAGATTTTCCCTTAGCATCCAAAACAGTAAGGCCCCTTACACACTTGTGCGACCTGAAAGTCGCGCATTTTTTGCCGCAACTTCAGCGCAATTTTACCGTAATTATGACGCAACTTAAAGCAATGCCCGTGTAATGTTCAGGTCTAGGGACCTCAAGTCACCTCAAAGTCGGACCAAAGTAGTACAGGGACTACTTTGAAGTCGCTCTAGATACGAATGGTACTCTTTGCAGTCCCAAGTCGTACAAGCGTGAAAGGGGCCTAACCCCTAACAACCAGATGGTATTTTTCAACTGCTAATTGTGGTCGGTTTCAGCAATGTGTTTTCTGATTGGCCACTTTATTCTATGTGACATGACAAAGTCGTGAGTGAAACGCAGATCTAAAAAAAATCCTTTACTGTAGTGATGTAAAAATCTTTTAAGGGTTTGTAGACTAAAACACGTGTGTGTTGTGTAGGGTCAGTGCTGTGCGTTGTTACATCGCAGCTCGCTGTTTACATAGAGTGACGTGAAGTGACCCTTCAAGGCCGCAGCACATTGCTGTGTAAACAATGCATACATGCTGCACATCTATGAGGGTGAACAAGGCACATAGAGAACCGTTGTTTTCTGTGTTCCCCTGTACCAATATGGTGCCATAAAGGTGAATTGGGAGTGACTGTTCCCTGGCATTAAACATCTCAGCTGCAAAATGACTGAGGTAACGATTCCAGGGAAAGCGCCCCTTATGGAATCACTCCTGTAGCTGAGGCAGTGAGATATTGCTCCTATCAATATCGATGGGGAGCCAGCAAGGCCCGAGCCAGCGTCAGAGCAACATCTTGCTGCATCAGGTTACAGAGGGAGCGTTTCCATGGGCTCTTTAGCAGTCCTATTATATGCTTCTGTCAGTTTTTATTGATGCAACCATTGAGACTTCTCCTCATGTAACGTGACAAGAAGTGAGCGATGAAGGACCTTACCCTTCCTGTTTTACTAAAAGAACGTGTTTTTGTCCCTGCTGGAGAGATTTCCTCATACTTCCTGTCTAGACAGGAAGTGAGGGGAAATCTACACTACTGGGACGCAGGCCACAAATAAAGGCTTAATACAGGCCCAAACCTTCCTCTGCCCTGCCCCGGTTATTTTCTGAAGCCCCCCTGAAGTGCTATTATGCAGATTCTGACTTCAGCTAGGAAGTCAGTGGGGTCACTTTTAGAGCTTTTCTCCCAAAAAAAACCTCGCTTCACGATTCAAATCGAGTTTTTTTTTTTTTTTTTTTGATAGACACTGTGCCGGTCCTGAGGAGCTGCGGGCAGGAGTTTTTAGGCGAGGCTTCGGCCTAGTCCGCGACGTCCGGCCTCGCGGACTAGGCCGAAGCCGCGGCCTCGCCTAAAAACTTCTGCCCGCAGCTTCTCAGGACCGGAGCAGTGTCGGCACCGGTCCTGGTGAAAAAAAAAAAAAAAAAAAACCGAAAAAAATCGATTTGACCTCTCAACTCGATTCAAGATTCAAATCGATTTTTTTTTCCCCAACCCTAGTCACTTTATCATTCTTTAACTGGAAGTATGTTCTAACTAATGGAAATCAGAAACGGTGAATACAATTGTGTACAGATGAGTAACCCCTAGCAACAAAGATATTACTTTTAGTAACACAAGCAGTAACCTATATCAACCAAGATATTAACCTTAATAACACAATACAGTACTAGCAACCAAGATATTTTCTATAGTAGCTAAAGCAGTAACTCTTAGCTACCAAGATATTACCCTTAGCAACCCAGGGACTAACCCCTGGAAACCAAGATATTACCCTTAGCAACCCAGTCACTAACCCCTAGAAACCAAGATTTCAACCTTAATATCGCAAGCAGTAACTCATACAGTACTAGCTACCAAGATATTTTCCTTAGTAGCTAAAGCAGTAACTCTTAGCTACCAAGATATTACCCTTAGAAACCCAGGCACTAACCCCTAGAAACCAAGATATTAACCTTAGCAACCCAAGCACTAACTCCCTAGAAACCAACTTTACCGAAATTATTATAATTTTTTTGAGTCTGTGTCCCTGTTGGAGAGATCAGTCCATATGCCCATCGTACAGGTTCCTGGAATGAGCTCTTAAGGTACTGGGTGCTGTAGCGACCGCCAGCTGGGTACTGGAACCTGTGCAATATGTAGATATTCGCCAGCACACCAAGGGTCATCAATTTTGTCCTAATGGTTTTTTTTTTTTTTTTCCAAGAAAGATCACATCACAAATGGTTGGACGAAATAAATGATCCTTGGTTTGCTACCGAATATCTACATACCTGTTGGAGAGATTTCCCCTCCGTTTCTATCTTGACAGGAAGTGAGGGGAAATCTCCACTACTGGGATGCAGGCCACAAATAAAGGCTTAGTTCCACCCAAAAGGGGAAGCTCCGCTTATCTGCCCCCCCCCCCTCCACCGATGCGACATTTGGCACTTTTCAGAGGGGGGAGTGGGTACCAGGTTTTGACAGGTACCCGCTCCCACTTCCGACTGAGTTCACCGCGGCTGGGCTATTCACAAAGTGCAGCGCACTTCACACATGCGCAGTAGGGAACCAGCTGTTGAGCCGTAAGGCTTCACTGCCGGTTTCCCTTAGTGGAGAATACGGTGGCGGCACCACCCGAGAGCCCATTGAGAAATCGGCTCGGGTGAGGACACCGCTGGATTCGCGGACAGGTAAGTGCCCTAATATTAAAAGTCAACAGCTACAGTATTTGTAGCTGCTGACTTTTCGTTTTTTTCTGAAGGAGCTCCTCTTTTTAATACAGGCCCAACCTTTCCTCTGCCCTACTCTGGTTACTTTCTGAAACCCCCTGGCAGCACTATTTATGCAGATTCTGACTTCAGCTAGAAAGTCGCTGCCTCGGCCCGCCTCCTAACCTCTCTATTGGTCGGTCACTGTGATGGACAGCCTCGTTGACCAATGCTGAAGCTTACTCACTATAGTTTAATGCATTTTTCACTGTACATCATCCAGAGTGATCCTTTTCTGTGTTCCTAGATATTTGCCGTCCATTGCTCTACAGACATCTCTGTCCTACCTGTGCTGGTATTGGTGTACAGTCATCTTTGTGTACTTCTCATTGTTTATAGTACAGTATTCTGACGCAACATCAGCCTTTGTACTGAGCAAAGGACTGGCCATGTGTTTTGCAGCGCAGGCCTGTTATCAGAGAAGTGTCCTATGGCCCCGGTTTTATTGGAGATGGTATGTGAGTCAAAGTGCTTCAATGATTGTGCCGCTGACGTCTGGATCGTTCATTGGACGGTATGGCACCTAATGGGCAAGATGTGAATGCGGCAGCTTTGGAATCTGGTTCCATAGACCTGCTTTTTGTATGGTGGAGTGGGACAAACCCAGGATCCCACGCTGCCTTAAAGGGTAACTCCACTTTCTTGGGAAAAGATGGCAGATAAAAAATGTAAAAAAATTATAACTTGTATATAATTGCGACTTAAAGTGGTGTTCCAGACGAAATTATACTTTTTAAATAAAAATACCCCTATAATACACAAGCTTAATGTATTCTAGTAAAGTTAGTCTGTAAACTAAGGTCTGTTTTGTTAGTTTATAGCAGTAGTTTGTTATTTTATAAATTTACAGCAGGCCTTGGCTATCTTAAAGTGGAGTTCCACCCACTTTTATAACTCTTCAGCATCCCTCACTAAACTGTGCACTGTAAACAAATTGGATATTTTTTATTTTTTTTTCTCAGCACCTACTGTATATCTGCTGTATTCATTTTTCACTTCCTCCTCCCTGGCCGCGGCCCATCGCATCATTTCCTGTTTGCAATGCCTTCTGGGAAGGGGCGGCAACTTCCTCTGAAACTGCCGTTGCTATGGAAACCTGACCTGAAACCTATTACACAGCTTGTGCTGCACTGAGCATGTGCGAGATCTGCAAGGATGAGATCCAGGAAGAAATACAGTCTGGCTTCAGATGCCCACACTTAAGATGGCCACGGCCTGCTGTAAGTTTATAAAATAACAAACTACTGCTATAAACTAACAAAACAGACCTTAGTTTACAGACTAACTTTACTAGAATACATTAAGATTGTGTATTATAGGGGTATTTTTATTTAAAAAGTATAATTTCGTCCGGAACACCACTTTAAGTGTGGGCATCTGAAGCCAGACTGTATTTCTTCCTGGATCTCATCCTTGCAGATCTCACACATGCTCAGTGCAGCACAAGCAGTGTAATAGGTTTCAGGTCAGGTTTCCATAGCAACGGCAATTTCAGAGGAAGTTGCCACTCCTTCTCAGAATGCATTGCAAACAGGAAATGATGCGATGGGCCATGGCCAGAGAGGAGGAAGTGAAAAATGAATACAGCAGATATACAGTAGGTGCTGAGAGAAAAAATAAAAAAATATCCAATGTGTTTACAGTGCACAGTTTAGTGAGGGATGCTAAAGAGTTGTAAAAGTGAGTGGAACTCCACTTTAAGTCATATTGTAATTGAATGCCTTTTAAAAATGACCTTCCCTTTTCAATCTGCAGCCGCTGTCATTTTCTGTAAAATTCAATATGGCTACCTGGAGGTGTTCTGTACACAGATGGTATACAGAACCCCCCCTGACAATGCCATTTCCTGCTTTTGTGATTGGCTTACTGGTTTTCCCAGACAAAGAAGGATGCAAGTCAGATTTTGGGCATCCCAAAGGGAAATCGCATAGAAAGGGATGCAGACCCGGCCACTTTCCACATTAGAGCCCTGCAAGTGCAACAGCTGATTGATAATTCTATATTTAGTCCCATCATTAAAGCGGAGTTCCACCCACATTTTTAACTTTTCACCATCCAGCAGTAAAGAGTGCATTCATTGCAATTTGGCATATCATATTATTTATTTATTTATATTTTTTTAAACACTTACTGCTGTATTTCTTCATAGTATTCCTACTTTCTCCTCCTCGGCCGCGCGTGTCATTTATGTCTTCTGAGATATGTGTCAATCCCAGGAGACAACAGGCATCGCCGGTGTTAATCCACTACCCATCAGACTATGCAACTAAAGTGACGTTGCATCGCGGCCATCTTGGTACACCCACACTTTTCCGCAGTAAGCCTAGCGTTAGAAGTCAGCAAGTCCCCCCCCCCCCACAGGGATCCAACGGTGTTCTCCCCCAAACCGATTGTTTTTAGTCGGCTCTCAGGTGCTGCCGCTGCTATCTCAGGGAAAGCTGTAGTGAAGTCTTGCAAATTCACAGTCGGTTCCCTACTGCGCATGCACAAAGCGAGCAGCACTTTGTGAATAGCCCGGCAGCGAGTGAAGGAGGAGGGGGGCCACATTTCCGGTTGAGTTCGCCACGGCAAGCTCAGCCGGAAGTGAGAGCAAGTACCCGCTCCCGCCCGAAGCGTGCCAAATGTGGCAGCAGAGGAGGGGGGGAGGAGGAGGCAAACAAGCAGAGCTTCCCTTTTTGGCTGGAGCTTCGTTTTTAAGCTGCTTATGAATGGGCTGCTAGGTCTGAGCACTTCATCCTAGGAGGAGATCACGTACTTGGAAGCACCAGGAATTTTGTAGCGGGGGGGGGGGGGGGGGGCATTGTGAAGGTGAATAGAACTAGATTGGGGAGGGGGGAGGCAAACAAGCAGAGCTTCCCTTTTTGGCTGGAGCTTCGTTTTTAAGCTGCTTATGAATGGGCTGCTAGGTCTGAGCACTTCATCCTAGGAGGAGATCACGTACTTGGAAGCACCAGGAATTTTGTAGTGGGGGAGGGATTGGCATGGGGGGCATTGTGAATGTGAATAGAACTGGATTGGGGGGGGGTAGTTAGGCTTTAAAGAGACCCTTTCACTTTTGCCCTGAATGGGTTCGCTTATGTAGGGTCTTCCGAGATAAGAGTTGCAGCTTTTTCCCTTACATTTTGACATGTGTCATATTAAACTCAATAGAAGCCCATGGTGCTTTAATCTGCTGGGAGCTATAGTGGTCTGACTGAGTCCTGAATTCTGTTTTTGGCTAGTAGTATGTTTTGTGTTGCCATCAGTGTACTGATAGAGCTGTGACATCACCATAGGTGCCATATGATGACCTCATTGTGAGATCATGGCCCCAATACTGACTTTTTTTTTTTTTTGAGAGTCTGAAATACTGGGCTGTCTTATTTCAATCTGCAGATGGACTATTGCCCTGAGACCTTTTTTCTTGATTGAGTCATAAGGTACCTACAGACAAATTGGCAGCGTTTCCCATAAAGCAGAACTTTACCCATAACAACTTGATGACAAATAATGTTCTTTAGCAAGAAACATACTTTCCACATTATTAATTATGCTACCAAAATTAGTGTGTGCTGTGAATTGCCTCCAGCATTTTGTCGTCTTGCTTTAGGCCGCCATTTTGCTGAAGCCCAGAGCCCCTGAGCAGCAGTAAATCTTTAGGCTGTAAGCAGATCTGCCTCTAGTGGCTTTGAATTTCAGCACTGTGCAAAAGGGGCCAGCCTAACATGATGTAGCAGGATATGATTTTCTGAGTAAAGTTCCACTTTATGTGTATGCCGGCAAGGCGGCACTCCTGCACTCTATCCAACGCTTCCTGGTTGGGGGCGCGCAGGTGGGATTAGTCACAGCCGCAGCCGATTGTGAACTCTATGTCCACTGACACCCGCCAATTATTCGTTACACGGGGAGAATTCCGACAGTCTGCAGATTGCCGTTCTGTCAGCAGGGAAGACATTGATCCTGTGTTCCCGATAAGCAGGAACACGGATCTCTGCCTTTCCCTGAGAAAGCACCTCCTACAGTTTTAGTAAAGCACAGGCTCGGAACACATTTAACCCTTTGATCGCCCCTGATGTTAACCCCTTTTCAGCCAGTGTTGTTAGTACAGTGACAGTGCATATTTTTAGCACTGATCACTGTACTGGTGTCACTGGTTCCCAAAAGTGTCAGTTGGTGTCCTAACTGTCCACCACAATATCGCCGTCCCGCTGCCATTACTAGTAAAAAAAAAAAAAAAAAATCGATAAATATTCCATAAAAATATCCCATAGTTTGTAGACGCTATAACTTTTGCGCAAACCGATCAATATACACTTATTGCAATTTTTTTAGCAAAAATATGTAGCAGAGTACATATTGGCCTAAATTGATGAAGAAATTTGATTTACAATTTTTTATATATATATTGGGTGTGTTTTATAGCAGAAAAAAAATTGTGTTTCTCTTGTCCAAAATTTTCAGTTTTTATTCATTTGTTTAACAAAAAATAAAAACCGCAAATACCATCAAAAGAGAGTTCTATTTGTAGGGGGAAAAAATGGACATACCTTTTTTTTTTTTTTTTGGGTACAGCGTCGCACGACCGCGCAACTTTCAAAGTAACGCAGTGCCGTATCGCAAAAAATGGCCTTGTCATGAAGGGGGGGGTAAATCTTCCAGAGCTGAAGTGGTTAAAGGAGAACTACAGCCAAACCTAGCAATAAATAAGGCTATATTAGCTGTATACTTGTATGAACAGGAGATTTCTCTTTAGGACCCCACTGGACATTACAGACTGTGTGATCTGTGCCAAAAGGACTTTTTGTACTACCGTATATACTCGAGTATAAGCCGAGTTTTACAGCACATTTTTTTTGTGCTGAAAGCGCCCCCCTCGGCTTATACTCGAGTCACTGTGCCCATCTGCAGCCTCATGCGCCTGATCTCCCGGTGCTGTGACATGCAGTCTAGTCTGCGGCCGTCCAGTGTAACAAAGCCCCGCCTTCTCCTTGTCCGTGATAGGCGGAACACTGACTCACTGCTGGGAAACTGAATCAGTGTTCCGTCACGGATGATAACGAGGAGGAGGCGGGGCTTTGTTACACTGGATGGCCGCCGACTAGTTGACTGACTGCATGTCACAGCGCCGGAGATCAGATACATGAGGCTGCAGATGACACAGTGCAGGGAGATGGGCAGAGTGAGGCTGCAGATGGGACAGTGCAGGGAGATGGGCAGAGTGAGGCTGCAGATGGCACAGTGCAGGGAGATGGGCAGAGTGAGGCTGCAGATGGCACAGTGAGGCTGCAGATGGCACAGTGCAGATAGATGGGCACAGTGAGGCTGCAGATGGCTCAGTGAGTCTGCAGGTGGCACAGTGCCGGGAGATGGGCAGAGTGAGGCTGCAGATGGCACAGTGCAGGTACATGGGCACAGTGAGGCTGCAGATGGCACAGTGCAGATAGATGGGCACAGTGAGGCTGCAGATGGCTCAGTGAGGCTGCAGATGGCACAGTGAGGCTGCAGATGGCACAGTGCAGGTACATGGGCAGAGTGAGGCATGCAGATGGCACAGTGCTGGGAGATGGGCAGAGTGAGGCTGCAGATGGCACAGTGCAGGTACATGGGCAGAGTGAGGCTGCAGATGGCACAGTGCAGGTACATGGGCACAGTGAGGCTGCAGATGGCACAGTGCAGGTACATGGGCACAGTGAGGCTGCAGATGGCACAGTGAGGCTGCAGATGGGCACAGTGCAGGAAGATGGACCCAGTGAGGCTGCAGATGGGCATTGTTTACCCTCTTTTTTCCACTTACAGTAGCTGCTGCATTTCTCACCCTCGGCTTATACTCGAGTCGATAAGTTTTCCCATTTTTTCTTGTGGTAAAATTAGGTGCCTCGCTACGGCCTATACTCGAGTATATATTTTCATTACAATTTTAATAATATTGTTATGTATTGTATTTTAAGCGGCAGCTGACATAACTTTGCATGTAACGTAAATACGTAATTTTTGCAATTCTGACAGTTCTATACTTTATGAAACCTGATATTTTCATAGCGCTGAGATAGTGGAAGTAGGCCTAGGATTTCACTGTAGTTTGACATTGTGCCAAAAGTATACCCACCCATACTCAACAGCACTAATCCGTATAGCAGCTGGGAAAGTGGTACGCTTCAGTACAGGCACCTCTCTGGATCACATTTCAAATGATGAACAGAATATCAAATAGACAGAACTTTATACAAGTTTTATTTTATGGTTTCCTCTAATCTATACTCTAATATGAAGCGATGTCGGTGGTCTTGCTGCAATAGATGTAAGCAACAAGCTTTTTAGAAGAAAATGCTGCTTCTCGTTTCCTACAGTGCTTCCATTATGACCCAAATCCTCGGCATTTGGTCATGTGATATCTGCTGAAGAGGTGGATCAATATTCTGATTGACCCTTCTTATTAGCACAGATCACATGACCAAATCTTTTTGTTATGTGAGCAGCATTGTAGGGAGCCTAGAGCAGCCTTTTCTCCAAAAAAGATGAGCATTCTAGAAGTGCTATTGCCGTTTAGTGTCCATCATATTTGTACAGACCCACCTTACATGCACATGATATGAATCCTACAAAGTAGGGATGCACCGATACCATTTTTTTTTTTTTTTTTTTTTTTTTTTTTAGTACTCGCCGATACCAATTACCGATACCTACCGCAACTGTTTTGTTTTTACTTCAGCTGTCAGCAATGGTTCAAAGCATTAAAAAGTTATTTACAAATGAAATAAATAGATTTTTTTTTTTTTAATCTTGCGCTTTTTCAATGTGAAGTGTGTAAATATATGTTAAAAAATATATATATAAATATATATATATATATATATATATATATATATATATATATATATATATATATATATATATATATATATATATTATGTGTAAAAATATTCACTAACAAAGCAAACAAAATAGTCTATAAAATAGACGTGAACAAAAAAAAAAAAGCAGGAAAATAATGGAGGAGAATAGGGAGGTCAGTAAGGCTGATTATAGTAAATTAAAGGTTTATAAGGGGTTAAACAGAGGAACATTTGTTCATCCCTTTGATCTGCAGATGAAGAAACAGAAAGATTCAAAAAGAAACAATGTTTCTTTTTATTTTAGTGTTTCAGGGCTGAGCAATGTTGTTAAACATTGCTGGCTGCTTTTTTTTTTTTTTTTTTGATAGCTCCGATTACCAGACTTCTTTAACACTTCAGCTGTCAACAGAGGAGACCCACTGACAGCTCAAAGAACCGAGCCTGAAAGTATCGGTTTCAGGTATTGGTGCATTTGCATGAGTAGCAATACTTGTGCAATTACTCGGTATCGGTGCAACCCTACTACAAAGGTTTTACTATACCAAGTCAATGTGGGAGGTCCTGTAGTGCTCCAGCCTTTCTCAAACTTCAACACAGGAACCCTTGAAATGACTTTCTGGTCTCAGGAAACCCCTGCTTAAAATTACTTTAGCTATAACTCATGATAAATTAATGTCATGGCCATAGGGAAGAATGCTCCTTATAACTATGGTCATTGTGAAGAATTAACAGATAGCCAAAAAGATCATTGGTGTTAGTGGGAACTTATCTGAGAGGCCAAAACTGCTCATTGCTCAAGGAACCCCTAGCAACCTCTAGAGGAACCCTATGGGTCCATGGAACCCTGGTTGAAAAACCCTGCCTTAGCTTGTTGGGCCCATAAAGCTTCATAAATGATTTTGGATTTAGGTTGGGCCCATGTCACACATGCAGTCTTGCCTCTTGGCAAGTTCTCTTGCTTGCATATGTCGCTCCTTCACCAGCTTGATGAGTGAGTCATTGCTGTCTGTCTGGCGACTTACACTCCTACAGCGTTTTTGGCTGTAAAGGAGCAATGCCTTGCTGATCCAGCTGGTGAGGGATGCCATATACAAGCAGGCAAATATTTCTCCCTGCACATTTCAGTTAACCTGTCATTTCTGAGTTTTCACGTCTTTAAATGATATAGTCTTTCTCTTACTTGGCTGATTCAATAGCATAGCCGAGATTTCTAGGAGAACGTTTTCTGTACAGCACATGCCTTCAGTCCAGTGTCAGTAAAAAACAGTAAAACCTTGGATTGCGAGCTTAATTCGTTACGGAAACATGCTTGTAATCCAAAGCACTTATATATCAAAGCGAATTTCCCCCATAAGAAATAATGGAAACTCCGATGATTCGTTCCACAACCATATATTAATGTGATTGTGTAACCATAAAATGTCCATACACAAATGGAAGCCTCCACAAGGGGAACAGAAGCAAAATCCAGCAGGAGCTACAGAGTATAAAAGAGAAGAGAGGCGCCAATATGGATACATTTAATGAAGGTACAACCTTTAGCAACTCACATGGTTGATGATTAAAAGAGGCAAATCTAAATATGCAGGCATCCGGGGTGAAGCTGTCCACATAGACCATCCTCCACACTGCCGGGTCTCACCGCTGTCAGTCTGCAATCATGACTGGGAAGACTACTCTGCAGTAGAGCGATCTGAAAGAGAGGCGCTCGTGGAGTGCAGCGTGGAAGAGATGACATCAATGGCGGTTGCGGAGGACGGTCTATGTGGACCCCAGGTGAGCTGGTTTGCGGGAGCTCATGATGCCGCCTGATGTCAGTTGAAAGATGCCCCAGGACACCTATCTCTACACGCGGCGATGGGGTCTCCTCTCCAGCTCCTCCTCTTCATGGTCAGATGACCTAGTCTCCGCTCCATGGTCCTGAAGGCCGTGCAGTGAATTGAATGGGTGGCCAGCTGACCGCAGGGAGGAGCAGCCCAGCCACCACAGCTACGTGACACCTGCCACCACGGTGCGGCCTGCACCCACCTAGCGATGCCACTGTCCGCCCCCAAGGTGACGTCACTTCCAGGCATCGGTCTTGGGTATCAGAGCATTTTCACGAGTACCGATACTTGCGAAAATGCTTAGTATCGGCGTCGATATGAAACCCTGATTTGTGCAGCACATGCCTTCAGTACAGTGTCAGGAAGCAAATAATGGCTTAGTTGCCAACAGTTCTGATTTTCCCGGGACATTCACTGTATTCAGACCCGTGTCCCAGGAAAAATCACAGGAAATTGGTTTTGTCCCGGTGTTCTGTATGGACCCGTCAGATCAGAGGGACGGCTGCAGCTTCTGGCTGTGAAAACATGGCCCGCAGGATCTCCCTCCGGCTAGCGGGTCTCTCCCCTGTGGAGAGGGTAGGGGTCTCTGACTCGGACAGCTAACTGGCTGCAGTACACACAGGCCGAATTTCGGACGATTTTTATTGAACCAGCCAATGCCACCTAACATTCAGCCCCTGTGTACAGAGCTTTAGGGTCACCATACATGTTATACTCTGACCATACATTCTCTGTACAATCAACTTTATATTTACCAAAACTAAGTAATATACGGGCCTTTCTAAACCATTCAATTTATATCCAATCAGGCTGGCCCTTGCAATACATCGTTTTTGGTAAATCTAAAGGAGATTGTACAATTAGATTGTAATGTGTGTAGCGAGCCTAAAGCCCCATACATGCAGACTGAATGTCGGGAGACAACGGCAACATTCTGCCCGTGTGTATTTCGGTCTGTCCAACAGAAGCCGGACGTACATGCTGGAAAACCAGCAGCCGACCGACTCCCGATCAGCGCTCTTATCCAATGGTGGAAAGCGCTGATCAGAGTGTTCGGGGGGGGGGGGGGGGGGGGCGCATCCCCCTGTCAGAACACAAAATGGCTCAACAGGGGAGATCGCTGTACTAACCTCGCATGGTTAGTACAGTAACTCCGACCGGAGCTGACTGAAGAAAAAACCTGTTAATGTGTACCTGGCCTAAGGCTTCATTCACACAGCCGGTAAAATTTTACTCCTATTACTTGTCCAGGAGAAAAGTTCCTGCGTAACGATCAGTAAAATACTTGAGTATAGATGCCTTTAAAAACACATAAAGACATGTATGAGAACATAATGATGATTTATTTTTTTACCCAAATTTTTTTAAACTGCTCTGTGGAGTGGTATTGCACAGAGTGGTCCGGTCCTCCTCTTCTGGGGTCCCCGGCGGCGATCTTAGCTCCTCCTCCTCCTCTTCTTTTGAGGGACTACCATAGCCAGCCGCTGGCTATGGGGAGAGGTAGTCCCCGTGGTCCTGACCTGTATGTCTATGGAGCCCGCGCTCCATAGACTTAAACAGCGGGACTTGGGCCCGCCCCCACTTCCTCCTCACTGCATCTGATTGACAGAAGCAAGAGCCAATCGCTCCTGCTGCTCGAATGCTGTGTGAAGTGGAAAAGAGGGGAGAATAGATGCAGCCACGGACAGCGCTGATCTCTTCTCCCCTCTCTTCCCCTTCACACAGGGGAAGGGGGGCACAGAGAAACTGATAATGTTTTTTACCTTAATGCAAACAAAGCATTAAGGTAAAAAAATGTTTTTAGGTTTAGTAAAACTTTAATTACGCCCCTACAAACATATATTCATGCTTTTTTACTTGTAAGAACGTAAAGCACATGTTCACAGACTCCGATTTTTGAATTCTGTGATAGGGATTTGAATGCAGTGCATGTATACCCACCTGTGTGAATGACTCCATTGAAAACCATGCAGCTGTGTTCAGACCTGAAATGAAGAAACGTTTGTATAAGTGTTGTTTTTTTTTGCAACCATGTGAATGATGTCTAATGGCGCATACACACGATCGGAAATTCGGCCAGCAAAAGACCGATGAGAGCTTTTGGTCGGAAAATGCGACTTTGTGTATGCTCCATCGGACTTTTGCTGGCCGAATTCCAGCCAGCAAAAGATTGAGAGCAGGTTCTCTATTTTTCGATCGTCTGTAGCAATTCCAACGCGCAAAATTCTTACACATGCTCGGAAACAATTCAACGCATGCTCAGAAGTATTGAACTTCATTTTCTTGGCTCGTCGTAGTGTTGTACGTCCCCGCGTTCTTGACGGTCAAAAGTTTAGCGAAGTTTTGTGTGACCGCGTGTATGCAAGGCAAGCTTGAGCGGAATCCCGTCGGATATCTTTTTCTGGCCAAAATTCCGATCGTGTGTACGCGGCATTAGAGATACATAGATTAGATGGAATGCGTCTGTTTTTTTTTTTTTCTTCCTATAATTCTGTCTCTTTCCTGTCTTAGAATATCATTTTTAGCTAGTAGGGTGACTTTAAAGTAGCCCCCAGGTTGGCATGTCACGTCCTTCATAATCTGTAGGGTCAGTTCTATCGGCCTTCCAAATTTCTATCCATAGCAATGAAGAAGGTACGGAATGCAGCTGTTGCCCAGTAATGATCAGAGAAGGCTTTCTAACCTGTCCAGTCACTCTTTTATCGGACAAGAAGCCAGCAAGTCATAAATAACTTATTAAAGGACATGGAATTATCACCTGACCAGATCAGGAACTTTAAAGCTGTCTCAAATGAACTATTTAATACAGTAACAGGTGCGTTTGCTGGGCGCTCTTTATAATCTGTATATAGCCTCAACTACATACAATATACAGAGCTTTGTTCCAGCAGTAGAATGGGCACTTCCTGTCCCGCTCCTGGAACAAAATCAGCTGAGTGCTACTCCAGCCATTCACGGGAGGCTTTGTAGTCTATGAATAAATACAAAGCTTCCTCTGACTGGCTCAGGTAGAGATTGTGACGTCATCCTCTCGCCTCAGCTAATTAATGTAAAGAAGCTTTATATTTATTCATAGAATACAAAGCCTCCTGCGAATGGCTGACCAGCACTCAGCCTGACTTGATTTTGTTCCAGTGCAGGGTGGGAAGTCTTTGTCCTGCTGCAGTAACATCTCTGTATACTGTATGTGGCTGAGGTTCATCCAATTCACATAGCGTACCCAGCAAGAGCACCTATTAGTGCATCTAAATCCCCCCAAAAATTGTTACCTTTGGGTCAAGAATGGGTAAAACCTATGTCCGCTTTTTTTTTTTCATTGTTGAGATTTCCCTAAACCTCCTTTCAGGTAGATGTTACATGAAGTAGGGAAAATCTCTCCAAAGTGAAGTAAACCCCACCTCAACCAGCTGTCACCATAACAGGTGTCCATCTTGAAAGATTTCCCCTCTATTCGTCTTCTGGTGATAACTCCAAATTTTGGATTTTCTAGCACTAGTACCAGAGACCATGGTCACCAGGACTAATATAGAGGGTTAATCTCCCCAGACAGCAATAACCCCTCAATAATCTGAAACTAAAAGTGGTTTTAGACACACTCTTAAAGTGGAACTTTACCAATTACAACCTGATAAAAAGATGATCATTTCTTTTTTTTTTTTTTGCAAAAAACACAACATTCCACTTTACCCTGTTTTCCCGAAAATAAGACCTAGCGTGATTGTCGGTGATGGCTGCAATATAAGCCCTACCCCCCAAATAAGCCCTAGTTAAAGTCCTTGTAGGTCTTATTTTCAAGGTAGGGCTTATTTGGGGGGTAGGGCTTATATTGCAGCCATCACCGACAATCACGCTGGGTCTTATTTTTTAGGGGAAATAATGAGTGAATTAATTAAATGAGTGGGTGCTGTAAATGGCTTCAACATTGTTCCTGATTCTTCTTAATACTAAGGGAATTCTTGCAAGCTAAAATATATATATGACAAACGTCCCTTTCATAGGGTACTCACATTTCATGGGTGCACCACTCTATAAATGCCGCAAATCGTATAAAAACACTGTGCTGATGTGTCCCTTCCTTTGCTGAGAGCGCTCTGCCGTCTCACACACCGTCCCGTTCCCCTCCCCAACGCGTGTTGATACCGGGAAATGACGTATCTTCCTCAGGGGGAATTCCTGAGTAGTTTCCTCTGACATATTTTTATGTGGAAAAACTTACAAGCAACCAGCCCAGGATCTGAGTACAAATATTGAACCCAGAGGTGGTTCAGAAGCGTGCTTTGACCAAGCTTAGCTGCAAGGTCACACGCTCTAAGATGAGCGCATACACCAAAGGGGGAGCACAAGAGTGGACACAAACACACGGTTTTGATCATTTGCAATAGAATATGAAGATTGAATTGGAATAGACTTCATTTTTTATTTAGTGAATATTTATGCATGAAGATTTCTGCACATTAGCACTTGAATGCACTGGATTATTTCTGGTTTTGTACCATTTAAGCACTTTATAAAAGCACAGTTTGTATATATAAGTGGATGCACTATATATAGATATATATACAATTTTGCACATGGTCACTTTGCTGTCACCAAGTATAATCGCTAATGATTGTAGCATGTATTATCACAGTAATTTTGATGCAGTAGTTATCTATTGAAGGTTATAGTAGCACTAGCTTATGTGGTGATCACATGGTATCATCCTGATTCTTCTTGCTGGAGGCTGCCCTTTTTTCTGAAGCCCAGAGCCCCTGAGCAGCATTAAATCTTTTGGCTGTCAGCAGATCAGCTTCTACAAACTCGGCACAGTGCCTAAAAATGGAGAGCAACTGAGCATGTGCAGAGCAGGATGAGACGGTGTATTTCTGTATTTTAAACAGTATAGACACTTATTCTTAATATATTACATAGTTATACCTGCAAAAGGGGCTAACCAGAAGTGATCTAGCAGGACCTAATTTTCTGACTAGTTCCACTTTAAGCCCTTACACTAATTACAAAACCTTCTTTTCTTTTTCTTTTTTTTTTTTCTTTTAACCACTTCAATACTGGCCTATTGTCAAATGACGTCCACAGATGTGATCTCCCATCCTGGGTGGACGTCATATGACGGCCTCGGGTTCCCGGCCGTCTAGGGGGCGCGCGCCCCCCCGCCGCGTTGCTCGGGACCCGGTGCGTGTGCCCGGCGGCCGCAATGTCCGCCAGGCACTCGCGATTGCCCGTTAACCGGGCCGGACCGTGGATCTGTGTGTGTAAACACACAGATCCACATCCTGTCAGGTGAGAGGAGAGCGATCTGTGTTCCCAGTACAGCGGAACACTGATCGGTCTCCTCCCCTTGTACGTCCCCGCCCCCTACAGTTAGAAGCATTCCCTAGGAAACACATTTAACCCCTTGTGTCCCCCTAGTGATTAACCCCTTCACTGCCTGTCACATTTACACAGTAATCAATGCAATTTTATAGCATTGATCGCTGTATAAATGTGAATGGTCCCAAAAATGTGTCAAAAGTGTCCGCCATAATGTCACAGTCACGAAAAAAAATCGTGATCGCCGCTATTACTATTAAAAAAAAAAAATAATAATAATTTTTAAAAAAATGCCATAAATCTATTCCGTATTTTGTAGACTCTATAACTTTTTGGCAAACCAATCAATATACGCTTATTGCGATTTTTTTTTTTTACCAGAAATATGTAGAAGAATACGTATCGGCTGAAACTGAGGAAAAAATTTGTTTTTTTTAAAAAAAAAATTGGGATATTTATTATAGCAAAAAGTAAAAAAACATTGTGTTTTTTTCAAAATTGTCGCTCTACTTTTGTTTATAGCGCAAAAAATAAAAACCGCAGAGATGATCAAATACCACCAAAATAAAGCTCTATTTGTGGGAAAAAAAGGACGTCAATTTTGTTTGGGTACAACGTCGCACGACCGCGCAATTGTCGTTTAAAGTGCGACAGCGCTGAAAACTAAAAATTGGTCTGGGAAGGAAGGGGGTGAAAATGCCCTGTATTGAACCGGTTAAGTTTGGTTGGCTTCTGACATCCAGGTTGTCCTTTGAATATATACTAATCTAGCATATAGAGATCTTCTTAGTAGTGAAAGTGTATCTCTAGGCAAACCTTTGCTAGGACAGATTGGGAAGATTCACTCCTCTACTTGTTCTGGTGACTTGTAGAAAGAAAGCTAGGGAAGGTCCAAACATTTTAAGGTGTGCCCAGAACCCAAGGTAAGGGGAAATTTTCCAGTGGGTACAGACAGAAAATTAAAATACTCTTGCAGCACAGTGTCTTAAAGCATTTCTGCGGTGCTAGGTCCTTGGGTCAAAGTCCAACCATGAAACTACCTGCATGGAGTTTGCATGTTCTCTCTGGACTTGTTTACTCCGGTTTCCACCCACACACTAAATACATGCTGATAGGTTAATTGGCTCCTGTGTAAATTATCTCTAATATATGTATACGTGATAGGGAACCTCAGATTGTAAGCTCCTCTAGCAGGGGTTTTAAAACTTCCATACTCCAAGGGCAGGGCTGTGTGTATGTCACCATTTTGTTTCACAGGCTTTTTTTGTGTCAGACCATTTTTTCCACCATCCCTTCGTACTGCACTGGAAGCATAACATAGTATTCTGGTTGATATGGATAACGGTGACTGCGCTTCATTTACAGACTTGAGGCCTAGTGAGATTGGTTTCCCTTCGACTTTGATAAATGAGCTCCTCTCTGCTCCCGTGGCCAGATAAGGGACGCACACGGTCATCTTATCCGCATTCATCTGCATTCAGTCAAATGGTATATGTCTGCCCTGTTCTGCTGGATGTGTGGCTTCACCTGCAGCTCCGGGTTGAGGTTACACGATTGTGTTTCTCCCAGATAAACCAGTCAGGAAGGGCTGGAGTGTAAAAGAGCCTTCCATAATATAAATAAACTTGACTCGCCTTGCCAGCTCTTGTAATTGAAGCCAAGCCTTGTCAATGCTAATTACATTACTTCACTGGCTTTATTACCATACTGCAGCTTGTGTGAGATCAACGGCTGATTATTTATGAAGTGTGAGGGACACAGCAAAACAGGCCAATGCCGAAATCTGCCTGAGAGGCCCATCCCCGTGTAGAGTTCATTCAAGATCGCCAGGCCAAGGATGTCCACCCTCCTCTCCCTCCTACTTGAGCAAAAACATGCAAGTTCTGCCAGTGTGGACATCCATCCATGTTTATGATAAAATAGAGCTTTTATCAGTCGGAGCATTCTCGTCCGACCTCTAATATGTGGAGGCAGCTTAAAGTGTAGGTCCAGCCAATTTTATTTTTCGTCTTCGAGTAAAATAAGGAAGGATTGGAACCCTTGTTGCATTTTTACTGCTATCTGGGTCTCCATTAGGGCCTGTATCAACAGGCTTTTGTTGCTTCAGTCTATGGGATTGCAAAACCCTCCTGAAGCAGATCAGAAGGGTTGATCTCAGAACCGTCTCAATCTGATGTCGTGGACACATCCCTGTGGACATAGTCCCTTTGAGAGATTTCCCCTCACTTACTGTTCTGCATATGAAGGTTTCACCAGACAGCAAGTGAGAGGAAAATCTCCAACTGAAACCCAAGCAGAAATGGGGTAGATGGAGTGAGAGGTGGACAATGCCATGTGACACACTGTCCATCAATTATACGGCAAATTTTACTGATTAGGGGAAATACATTTTAGTGCCCCCAGCAGTTTGGTGACACTTCATACTAATTTATAACCCTGCTTTTGTGAGATCTTTCCTCTACTGCCTACCCACAGCTGCACAGCCTCAAAGATCTACACTACGCTCTACACCAGCCTTTCTCAACCAGGGTACCATGGAGCCCTAGGGATCCTCCATAAGTTCCTTGAGCAATGTCTGACTCTCAGAAAAGTAACCACTGATGCCAATGATCTTTTCAGCTCTCTGCAAAAGTGGGATTCTTCCGACCACCAATGTAAGGAGACATTCTTCCCACTGATCACCATTGTAAGGAGACATTCTTCCCACTGATCACCAATGTAAGGAGACATTCTTCCCATTGCCCACCAATGTAAGGAGACATTATTCCCATTGCCCACCAATGTAAGGAGACATTCTTCCCATTGCCCACCAATGTAAGGAGACAGTCTTCCCATTTCCCACTAATGTAAGGAGACAGTCTTCCCATTTCCCACCAATGTAAGGAGACAGTCTTCCCATTGCCCACCAATGTAAGGAGACAGTCTTCCCATTTCCCACCAATGTAAGGAGACAGTCTTCCCATTGCCCACCAATGTAAGGAGACAGTCTTCCCATTGCCCACCAATGTAAGGAGACGTTCTTACTAACCATCACACTAATGTACTGTGAGCTGTAGATATCGTAATTGTTAGCAGAGGTTCCTTGAGACTGGAATGAGTATTTCAAGGGTTCCTCCATGTTGAAATTTGGGAATGGATGCTCTATATGCATGCCCATTATGGAAAGTCCAGCACCAGAAGATTGTCAGCCCACAGGCAGGCTTTCCATTGATGTTCTAGATTTGGGTATATTTGTATGCAAATTATGAAGAGTTTTGGTGAATGACTGTGTGTTATGGTGCCCTGTCCTTTTGGTTAAAGCGGGGTTCCACCCAAATTTTGAACAATATCTGTATGTATTCTCTTCCTTGCCTAGATGCTGACATGCCATTTAAAAAAATTATCAGATTTACTTTTTTTTACATTTCTTTAGTCACTTGCTGGTTTCTTGCCTAGGCAAATTGTCATACATCCCAGAAGTCTTCAGGAGGAGAGGAGAGGAGAGGAGGAGGGTTTTTTTGCAGCCAAGCACACTCTCCTGCGTGCATGCTTGAGCTAAGGGCAGATAGATTCCAGGAAGTAACTGCTACATGAAATCATTACCCTTACTCAAAATGGCCACGGCCATAAATGCTAGGGGGTTGTTAAGTGATTTCAAAGCATGGAAACATGGATAGATGGGGGAGTTTGTTTTGAATATTAAAAATTAATTAAGAATTAATTAAAATTACAGTAGAGTTTTGGTTTTTAGTGCTCAGATGTAGTTAAGGTACACTTTAAGTGTGTATGTGTTCCCTCTATTAACTCCAGTTTCCTTTTTTTTTCAAATCAGCCCCCAGAATTGGTCCTTGTATGTAACTCATAGGAACATTAGAGTGTAAGCTCCTGGGTAACAGGGCTCCACTTGACAGTGCTGTATAAGTAGTTGAAATGGCGTTAAAAACAATAAAGGACAAATTATTTGTGGCTCGGCGGTCGGTCAGTCCAGTCTTGGGGCCTGCAGGAAATCAGAGCAGCAGTACTTTACTGACAGCAGGAAAACTAGTTTATTAATGTAGGCTCCAGCTTTTTTTTTTTCCTCCAGTGCTTTGGCTACCTGATCTTGGAATAAGTCCAGTTCTATTTATAAACCGTTTTGATCCAGGAACCCATGGCAGTAGGTCTGTGGGTCATGACGTTGGATCAGTGTGTTTGCGTGCATGTGTTTTAAAATAAATCTAAATATAAGAAATATATAAATAAATAAATAAATATATATATATATATATATATATATATATATATATATATATATATATATATATATATATATATATATATATATATATACCATTTGATATTTGCTTTTATTTTCTGACATGAGAAAATGTTGATGCCGGGCCGGACTTAGTTGCTTCTAATTTAGTCTGCGCTCTTTCCAGCTGGAGGATCTTCCCAGATTATAAATAGGCCATACATTGCTGAGGTGTGCAGGAACATCGATAATACCACTCGTCTTTGGTTACTTGTGTGATGGGACTTGGGGTGCTGGTTGCATCAAGAGGAAATGTAGGGGGTCAGTCCACTCTTTCTTTTAAATTATATATATATATATATATATATATATTTTTTTATGTTTTCCACTCTTTCAGCTCTAGGTAGATGCAGTGACTACATGTAGGTAGATGGGAAGTGAGCCCCTGAGCCCATTATTACAAGAAGGCATTGTCACCTGGGGGAAGAAAGTGATGGGGGATCTGAACAGGAATAGAGGAGAACGCTTCCAAAAGAGAACACTTGTTCTGGGGAAGTTTCCTCTCACTTCCTGTTGTACTTCTGGGTCATGATGTAAGTAGAAATCTCCACAATGGAACACAGACAGCCGTTAAAACGGTACATGGATCCTAACTATTCCCAAACTAAAATTTAATTCTCCATATACCTTCTTCCAACCATGTGCTTTTACTGCCCCACCCCCCCAACCCCTCCTTCCCAACCTATCTTTGGACAGTAGCGGTGCACCGAAATAAAAATTCAGGATGCGCTTGGCCGAAAACAGAAACCGCAATGGACAGTTTTTTTTAAATGTAATTAATGTGGCTGGCGTTTTTGCATTGATGTCATTAGGGGCGGGGTTTTTGCCTTTTAGTCAGTGGGGCGGAGTTTTGCCTTTTAGTCAGTGGGGCGGGGTTTTGCCTTTTAGTCGGTGGGGCGGGGTTTTGCCTTTTAGTCGGTGGGGCGGGATTTTTTGCCTTTTAGTCGGTGGGGCGGGATTTTTTGCCTTTTAGTCAGTGGGGAGGGGTTTTTTGCCTTTTAGTCAGTGGGCCGGGGTGGCGCCCTGCAGTCAGCGGGGCGGCGCCCTGCAGTCAGCGGGGCGGCGCCCTGCAGTCAGCGGGGCGGGGTTGCGACCTGCAGTCAGCGGGGCGGGGTTGCGCCCTGCAGTCAGCGGGGCGGGGTTGCGCCTTGCAGTCAGCGGGGCGGGGTTGCGCCTTGCAGTCAGCGGAGCGGGGTTGCGCCCTGCAGTCAGCGGGGCGGGGTTGCGCCCTGCAGTCAGCGGGGCGGGGTTGCGCCCTGCAGTCAGCGGGGCGGGATTGCGCCCTGCAGTCAGCGGGGCGGGGTTGCGCCCTGCAGTCAGCGGGGCGGGATTGCGCCCTGCAGTCAGCGGGGCGGGATTGCGCCCTGCAGTCAGCGGGGCGGGATTGCGCCCTGCAGTCAGCGGGGCGGCATTGCGCCCTGCAGTCAGCGGGGCGGCGTTTTTGTCTTGAAGTCACTGGGACACAGCATGCCATTATCAGCACCTTTTTTTTTTTTTTTTTTTTTTTTTTTTTATTTTAAGCAGCCAATATATTAGTGCATCCCTGTTGTACAGCAATGACCTAAGCAGGAAATTGTATCCAGTTGCGGAACTGAATGCAGCGTACTGTACGGTCAGGAAAGTGTGGAATCTGTGTCTTTGGTGAAACAGGTGATGAGGCTGAAGATCTAGTTTGACGGGTTTGGCATTCTTAAGACTTCAGAAGGCATATTCCACACACCGGAGGCCGCTGGCATCTATGTAAATGATACCACGTTTTGTTTAGAATGCCGCTCCTCTTCTTCAAGAAAAGGCTTCATACGTAGAGCTGGATCACAGCGTTGTAGAGGACGCTGAAAGAAAGTAGACATCACATTCGTGGTATGTGGTCTGTGAAAAGGTGGAATAGATCTGTTTAAGCTGATTAGAACACATGGTGTGGATGTAAATTCTACATTATGTTCCCATTGGCGGGCAGTGGGATTGTAGATCTCAGTATGTGTGCGGTAATCTTTCAATCCTTTGTTGGCAATTAGCAATGGTTAATTTATTTTTTGGCTGACTCTGCATGAACATTGTCTCAAATAAATTGTCTCCAAATAAAGATGGATTGTAGGGAAAAAATCATAACGTGGGTGCGGCCAGCTTATTCTTTGTATTACTGGGTTCCTGACGTGAGATTGTATTCCAGGGGAACAAAGGTTTTGATTGAATTGAAGACGCAAACCTTGGGCTTCCATGACGTTTTCTGTAAAAACAAACCGGCTAGTTCTTCCATGGTCTAACCTGTCTTCAGCAAATGGCAGTTGGAAGCTGATCGGTTGCTGTGGGTAACAAAATCATCAAATCCAGAAACAAGCTTTTGCTGGAATTCTTGACCTATACACTAACAGATGGGATGGATCAGGAAAGGGAAATTAAAATAGATAAAATTCTTATCTTGCCTGGAGAAAATGCTGCTCCTAATTCTCTCCTGTGCTGTTCTCACATGACCAAAGCTTAGACATTTGATCACATGGCCGCTGCTCAAGGGCAGGATGAGAATTCAGATTGGCTGGCCCTTACTTTTAGTGGAGATGATGCAACCACGGGTTTAGATTTGTCATGAACAGCACTTGAGAGAGCCCGGAGCAGTATTTTCTCCAAAAAACATGGTAAATGTTTCAGCCTGTTTATTTATTTATTTTTTCCTCTACCCCTGAAAGTCAGTTAGCATAAACCGGATAAATACCACTTTAAAGTGCTACTAAACCCACACTAGTAAAATCAGTCTGTATATGCAGTAAAGCATGCTTGCTATACTCACTGTGGACCTAAAGGGGTCCTCTGCATTGTGTAAAAAGGCTGTTTGATCCGGTATTCTCTGATCCTTCCCTTCTTCCACTGTCCCCAATCCATCTCCTGATGAAACAGAGCTCCTGGGGGGGCAAGCTGAACATGCTCAGTTTGGAGTGTACAGCCGTGGCCAAAAGTTTTGAGACTGAGACAAATATTCGTTTTCACAAAGTCTGCTGCCTCAGTTTCTATGATTGCAATTTGCGTATACTCCAGAATGTTACGAAGAGTGATCAGACGAATTGCAATTAATGGCAAAGTCCCTCTTTGCCTTGAAAATGAACTTAATCCCATAAAAAACATTTCCACTGCATTTGTGAAGAAGGCTTCAGGGTGCCCAAGAAAGTCCAGCAAGCGCCAGGGCTGTCTCCTTCAGCTGAGGGATCGGGGCACCATCAGTGCAGAGCTTGCTCAGGAATGGAGAAGACTTTTAGAGGATGGTCTGGTGTCAAGAGCAGCAAAGAAGCCACTTCTTTCCAGGAAAAACATCAGAGACAGACTGATATTCTGCAAAAAGGTACAGGGATTGGAATGCTGAGGACTGGTGTAAAGTCAATTTCTCTGATGAATCCCCTTTCCGATTGGGGCGTCCGGAAAAAGCCTTGTCCAGAGAAGAAAAGGTGAGCGCTACCATCCGTCCTGTGTCATGCCAACAGTAAAGCATCCTGAGACCATTCATGTGAAGGGGTTGCTTCTCAGCCAAGGGAGTGGGCTCACCCACAATTTTGACTAAGAACACAGCCATGAATACAGAATAGTACAAAAATATTCTCCGAGAGCAACTTCTCCCAACCATCTAAGAACAGTTTGGTGAGAAACAATGCCTTTTCCAGCATGATGGAGCACCTTGCCATAAGGCAAAAGTGAAAACTAAGGGGCTTTGGGAACAAGACATCAACATTTTGGGTCCATTGCCAGGAAACGCCCTAGACCTTAATCCCATTGAGAACTTGTGGTCAATCTTCAAGAGGCAGGTGAACAAAAAAAACAAATCTTCTGGCAAAGTCCAAGCATCAGTCAGGATGTGGGCCAGAAGTTGATTTGCAGCATGCCAGGGGGGTGGATTGCAGAGGTCTTAAATAAGAAGGGTCAGCACTGCAAATATTGACTCTTTGCATAAACTTAATGTAATTGTCAATACAAGCCTTTGACACTCATGAAATGCTTGTAATTATACTTCAGTATACCATAGTAACATCTGAGAAAAAGATCTAAAAACGCTGAAGTGGCAGACTTTGTGAAAATGAATATTTTGTGTCGTTCTCAAAACTTTTGGCCACAGCTGTATTGCTAGGTTTTTTTAAAAAATTTTTTGAGACTGCATGTGATCAGCACAGGGCCAATCAGCACTGTCCAGACAGAGGGTCAGGGGTCCTACAGCCTTAGGACAGTCGGAGTAGAATGAAAACTCCTACAAGCTTTAACCAGACACTGATCGAAGTCACAAGACTGCTATACTGTATACTGCTGATGAGAAAAGGTATTATTATTTAGCAGTTTATATTTACTAATGTAATTTGCATTTCTGTGTACTGTGGGAGACCACATATAGTGAATGCAGGCTCCTGGGTTTAGTAACACTTTAAGGGTTCATGCACACAGGGCGTTTTTGCAGCTGCTGTTAGGGGCGTCTGGCGTTTTTTTTAACTGCCTCTAAACGCCCCTCCATGTTAGCCTATGTGTTCAAGCACATATAAACTTTCAGAGGCATTTAGGGGCAGTAGAAAAAATCAAAAGCCAGGAGCAGAGGCTATTGGGCTGTAAAAACGAAAAGCGACAAACAACGCTGCTAAACGCTGTAACAAGCGTTTAGCCACGTTTGGCGGTTTTAGGTGTTTTTACTGAAGAACGCCCATAAACGCCATTCAAAAACGCTGTTTTTTTTAGGTGGGATTAAACAGAGAGTACAATTTTAGGGTACCGTTTAGGCACAATGATCATTCCTACTTGGTCTTATAGCTTAGCAAATCTTCACTTTTCTAATTCAGGCCTGCTCAAACTTTTATGTATTCCTGCTGAGCCTCACAAATTACATTAGCTGCTGTGTATGACCTGATTTATTTTTTTGAAAGACTGGAGAGGAGATTTATGTCACAAGACCCAGTCAGTGCCTCCTCCATCTTTAACTTTGTTAGCTCTGCTCTTAGGAACCGTTTATAAAACTGTGCGAGTGCTGGGAGGCTCTTTATTGCCTTGAACAGCATTATTCTGCCCTCATATTCCTCTATGTATGATGCCAAATGTCTAAGCAGCTAGAGGGGAATATTCAACCTGGGCACACACAATATATGATTTTCTATACAGTTTGTGTGTGTTTAACTCATCCCTTCCCAGCACCCCATAGTTAGATTTATTTCTCTCCTCCACTGCTCAGTTCAGCTGCTGGAAATGAAAGGAAAGCCCCTTGTAGCTTACACTGGGCTGTGGAGTCTCCTGTGACAGCACTTATTCACCCAGTGCTGTCGCATGTTCCTCCATACCTGGAAGTACTGGGTACTTATTAAGTCTACTGGTCTGGAACGGAGCAATGGGGGAGTGCAGAAAGGTGAGTATATGTTGGGGATCGGGGGGATTAAACCACTTGCTGACCGCCTAACTGGGAAAATATGTCATTACTTCACAGGTAAATACTGGGGCTATGGCTGCAGAAAAATGCCATAACCCCGGTATTAAAATTTTCCTCTACCGCTGTTCTTTCTGCTAAAAGTGATCCAAGTAGCTAATTAGCTGCTGGATCGCTTTTAAAAGCAGTGAGAGGGGTTGCAGCCCCCCCCCTTTTTTTTTTTCCCCAGTGGTGCTATGGCTTACCTGGCTCATCAGGAAGCCCGGGAACCATTCTGGCAGTGGCTGGCCATAGAGCTTAGCAGAGGAAAGGTGGCCTCCGCATCTCTATGGCCTAGGAGTCTGGGAGCGAGGTCGCTTCCAGTTCACGGCTAATAAAAACAAGCCCATTTTATTTTTATTTTTTTGGTGAAAAACCTTTAGATCAATGTTTGTTTGTTTTTTTGTTTTTTTTAATTATCTGATGCTTTCCATTGCAGAGAAGAGATCTGGGGTCTTATTGACCCCAGTACTCTCCATAAAGGAACCTGTCATGCTTTATTGCATGGGTGCTCAACCTGTGGCCCTCCAGCTGCTGCGAAACTACAAGTCCCATGAGGCATTGCAAGGTTGACTGTTACAAACATTACTCCCAAAGGCCGAAGCATGATGGAACTTGTAGTTCCACAACAGCTGGAGTGCCACAGGTTGAGCACCCATGCTTTATTGTCACGAAATGTTTACATTTCTTGTGACGGCAATAAAAGTGATAAAAATTTTTTTATTATTATTAAAGGGATGGTGTAAAAATTAAAAAAATATAATAAAAGAAAGAATATTTAAAAAATGTTTTAAAGCACCCCCATGCTCTTGTGCAGTGGCAAACACAAACATAGGTCAAGCCCACATATGTAAACGTGTTCGCACCACACGTGAGGTATCGCTGCGAACGTTATAGCGAGAGCAATATTTCCTCTGTAAATAAACAGGTAATCTGTAAACATTTTAATGCATCGCCTATGGAGATTTCTAAGTACCGTATTTTGGTGCCATTCCACAAGCATGCACAATTTTAAAGCATGTCATATTGGGTATCTATTTACTTGGCGTAACATAATCTTTCAAATTTTACAAAACAATTGGGTTATATATATATATATATATATATATATATATATATATATATATAGTTTTTTTGTTTTGTTTTTATTCATTAAAAAGATGTTTTTTCAAAAAAATAATATTGCGTTTGAAAAACAGCCGCGCTAAAACCATGTGACATAAAAAGTTGCAAAAACCGCCATTTTATTCTCTAGGGCCTCTGCTAAAAAAATATATATATTTAATGTTTTGGGGCTCTTAGTAATTTTCTAGCAAAAAAAAATACAGATTTTTATTGGTCCTTGAAGTGAAGCAAATCTTGTTTGTGGGAGAATGCAAGAGCCCCTGGGGGAACACTCAAACAAAGGGAGGACTTGCATTCTCCACGTTGATGGAGACCTAGCTGGGCTCCCATTCAGAAGCAGAGCACTACTTGGCAGTAAGGCCAGTCTTCATGCCACCACGTAATACTTGTGCCATCTTGGACTTCTGTCTTGACAAGTGTCTCTTCTCATTTCAGGTCCTTTCACAGATGTCGTTACAACAAACCTGAAACTCATGAACCCCACAGAGAAAAACATCTGCTTCAAAGTGAAGACCACCGCCCCTCGTAGGTACTGTGTGAGGCCCAACAGCGGGGTCATTGAAGGCGGCTCCTCCATCAATGTGTCTGGTAAGTGCTGTGCCAGGAGCTCCCATTTTCTACCTTGCCCATCGCTTGGTTTTTATTTGTCATGCAGGCTTAGTTACAGTCTATTATTTTCCTACTTTCCATGATCAAAGAAAAAAAAATCCTTTTTTTTCCGCATCGCTAGAGGCAGGTAGGCTATGAGGATTACAGAGAAGCTGGAAATCCTGTGTCCTCATTTCAGATATCTCCCTGTTGTAGCATGAAGAGAACACCCTTCGAAGATCCAGGGTTTTCCATTCCAGGAACCCGCAATTACAAGACTTGCTTGCCACCTAATGGTGAAATCTGGCATTGCGTGACCTTCTAGTGTACCTAGCAACAAATATAGTATTTTTTTTTTCATGTTAATGCAGAAAGAGCTCCCATGAGGCCCACTGTGTCTTTGATTCCAAGCTGCCATCTTGGTAGAGGATAGGGTTTTGCTTCCTCCCCTCAATGGCTATTGATCAGATAATTATTGGGGAAATCTTCCATTTTATGTTGGACAGGATTTGGTGACATTATTAGATGGAGCAGTGAGCTGGTTGTGGAAAAGGATGATGTGTACAAAGCATGGATGCACTACATGCGTCTTGTGATCGGACTTTACACGAGCGGAGGAGATCTGCTGAGCTCGGCATTTAGTCCTGAGCAGCGGCACTCGAGGACAACACCTCATCATGTGTATTTCCATTCCACTAAGCAAAGGAGCCCCATTGGCTTCTTGTATCTCTCGTACACACTGCTAGGATGGTACTCCCTGTGTACTGAGATGGTCAAAGGTA